>JALIZF010001466.1:0-338733 GCA_029948255.1 Telmatactis stephensoni | reverse complement strand
AATTGGTATAGCCTTTGCATTGAATGGATTTTTGGCCATTTTTGACGATTTTTGATGGGCTATAGCCTTTGCATTTTGTGGATTTTTTGGCCATTTTTGACGATTTTTAATGGGCTATAGCCTTTGCATTTTGTCGATTTTTGGCCATTTTTGACGATTTTTGATGGCCTATAGCCTTTGCATTTTATCGATATTTGGCCATTTTTGACGATTTTTGATGGCCTATAGCCTTTGCATTTTATTGATATTTGGCCATTTTTGACGATTTTTGATGGCCTATAGTCTTTGCATTTTGTCGATTTTTGACCATTTTTGACGATTTTTGATGGCCTATAGTCTTTGCATTTTGTCGATTTTTAGCCATTTTTGACGATTTTTAATTAACAAATAAATAAGGCTAGACTGTGGTTTATACTCTGATGAAGCAGGACTGGAGCTGTAAAACACGAAAAAAGTTATAGAAAGCACGAGCCGTAGGCGAGTGATTTCTATAGCTTTTTGAGTGTTTTACAGCTTCAGGAGTGTTTCATCAGAGTATAAACCACAGCCTAGCCTTATTTATTTGCTTTATATAATAGAATTTTACGAGCAAAGAAAGCAAAACTGAGAATAAAAATTTAGGTAAACAGAGCGCGCGTCTTTCGACATTGAATCGACAAAATTTCACAGGATACTATCATATCGTCAAAATTATGCAAAAAATAGTTTTTCTATAGTGTTTTATTCTACGTAATTCATTAAGTTACCTCATTTATTTTGAACCGGTGATTAGATTTCCCCAAAATCTATCTTGCCTGACATGATCCAAACTGAGGTTTACATCCAGAATCTTCAAAGTTGGCGAGGCGTACTTATCGGTACAAAAATGGATTCTGATAAGTAGAAAACTTCTTGTCGTCGTCTTCAACGAGCATGTTGACTTCATATTGTTGTTTTCAGAAATCGTAGAAATATTGAATGAGTCTCAGACTCAGATTTAAGTACATTCTTGCTTTTACAACGTTGAGTGAAGACTGTAGCTCCTCGACAAACATCCAAATACTCGATCGAAAAAGCTCACAAATTATATTTTACAGCTCCAAAAGTTTTGGTTCCAGTTTATAGAAGACGTCAGCTTTGCCTTGAAACCCACAACCTGAAGGTCATTTACATTTGCTGTCTTTTTTTCCGTGTTATTTGCGTAAAAATCAACTTAAAAGCAAAGAGGTTTGCTTTTCTTTCATCGCATTACCTTTTCCCGAAGTTCGGGTGTACAAACGCGCGCGTCCGCTAACAGAAAATGGCGGGAATTTTCACTTGTTTGGACTTGGTCGCCAGGGATTGTGCAATAAAGGAATAAATTTTATTGTGTTTACTGAAGAAATTTTTGCTTACTTTGCGAATGAAATAGGCTTGAAGGACTCACAACAAAGATTGTGAGTAAAAGATTTTGATTTTGTGACGTCACTTCTATTATTTGTACTCTGATAAAGTATGGCTAATTGACCAATCAGATCGCGCGCTCGTAAAATTCTATTATATAATGGGCTATAGCCTTTTGCGTTTTGTGGATTTTTGGCCATTTTTTGACGATATTTAATGGGCTACATTTTCATGATTTTTGGACAATTTTGACGATTTTTGTTGGACTATAGTCCTTGCATTTTCATGATTTTTAGCGATTTTTGACGATTTTTGATGGCTTATAGCCTTTGTATTTTGTCGATTTCTGGCCATTGATGATTTTTCGTGGGTTATAGCCTTTGCATTTTCATGATATTTGGCCATTTTTGACGATTTTTAATGGGGTGTAGCTTTTGCATTTTTTCAATTTTTGGCCATTTTTGACAATTTTTGATGGCCTGTAGCCATTGCATTTTGTCGATTTTTGGCCATTTTTGACGATTTTTAATGGGCTATATAGCCATTGCATTTTGTCGATTTTTGGCCATTTTTGACGATTTTTAATGGGCTATAGCCTTTGCATTTTGTCGATTTTTGGCCATGTTTCAACAATTTGAATGCATGGACTATAGCGTTTGCATTTTGTTGATTTGGGGCGTTTTTTGCCCATTTTGCATGGGCTATAGCCTTTGCATTTCGATGACTTGGTGCGTTTTTTGACCATTTTCCATAGGCTATTGGGCATTTTTTGACCTTGTTCAATGGGCTATAGCCTTTGCATTTTATTGATTTTGTTCCATTTTCATGGGTTATAGGTTAAGCATATTGTCGTTTTTTGGTGTTACTTTTGGACATTTTGCGTGGGTTATAGGGCTAAATGGCTTAAAATTGTCCGAAAGGGAACGTTTGTCCAATGAATATTGTCAATCAGTCTTAAAATCGTAATAGTAAAAGTATATTATAGTTATTTGTGTCAAAATCCATAAAAATAAATTGTACATTAATGTAAAACTGTCATAAGCTCTCGTAATCTGGAGAGGGGGGAGGGTCGAAAATTGTAGTTTTTTTAAGGAGGGGGAGTTAAGAAGTTATTCTACATTTAGCATTCGGGGGGGGGGGGGTCGTAACTTCAATGCGTACTTTGCTCATTTTAGAACACTCTCTAGATAAATATTGCACAGTCCCTTAATGTAGAGCTGTTATAATCTCTTGCAATTGCAATCGATTTAATGTTGGGTTTATAGGATTTGCTTCAACTCCATATGCCCCACTGGGAGTTGCACCCAGACCTCTTGGCCGTGACCAAGCGTGCTCTACTACACTATAGAGTTGGTGTTGGTGTTGAAACATCGAAAATTGTCAAAACAGGAAAAGAAAGTCAACTTCAGCAATGACAAAATGCAAAAATATGTCTCTTAAATTATAAAGGTCTAGATAGAAAAAGATGAGAAATTTCGAGAAGACAATTCCAGAAAGGAATGAAAAAACTAAATTAAAAGTGTGGATGTTGAATAGTTAGGAACATTTAAACTGAAAAATGTTTTGCTTAGGCCTGCTTCACACTAGCGACATAATGACATAAGAACCATCGACAAAGAAAGAATCAGTCAGTTTTTTCTTTATGTCGTTATGTCCATGTTTTTATGTTCCTATTATGTTGCTACGTTGTGATCTTTTCACTGGTGACATAAAACATTGATATGTTGTGTTTTGCATTTACATGACCTCGCCGTTATGTCGTTATGTCGCCAGTGTGAACCAGGCCTTACGTATAGCAACCGGTTATACCTGGATATTTTTGCGCGAGTTGAGCATTTATCAAAAAAATACATAAGTAGAAAACGTTTTCCTAACGCATCGAAGCCCGACATTTTCCGTTTAACCAAAATAAATCAAGTTAAAAAAATTCCTCCAAAGATAAAATGTTAATTTTTGCTTTGGTCTTCTTCCACTGTCATTACTTTTAGCAATTCTAAAACCATTTTCCAAGAAAAGTCAACTAATTTGCAAGATGTCTAGATCTCGCTCGGTTTTACTGTTGAAACTCCAAGTGGGTTTGTTACCCTGTTGGAGGGTTTTTCATTCAGGGTTATTCCTTCCCCTAGTCATTTTACTGTGTCAGCCCCTGGTCCACAAGGTCCAGGTACAGCAGGGGTCACCACGTGCAGGTACAGTAGGACTTGCAACAGGAGAGGCTATTAGTGTCTATAGACACTGCTGGATGTAGTGCCCTGTGGAGACGCTTCCTGTGCCATTGGATCCCCAAAAAATTGTAACTCTCAAGAGAGAGTTTATTTGTGTCAGGCCTGCAATGCCTATAGACACCCAAGACACTACTGAATGTAGTGCTTATGTGGAGACGCTTTGCAAAAAATAAAGACTTGAAAACGTAAAAAACGACCGAGGCACCCGAAAACATCGTTCCAAAAAAGACCCGAAAACGTGTTGCAAAAAAGGACCCGAAAACATTGTTACAAAAAAAATCCCGAAAACATCGTTCCAAAAAAGACTTGAAAACGGTTGCAAAAACGACCCGAAAATGGTTTGCAAAAAAAAAGACCCGAAAAAAACATCGTTCCAAAAAAGACCCGAAATGTGTTGCAAAAAAGACCCGAAAACGGTTTGCAAAAAAGACACGAAAAAAGACCCGAAAATTAAACGGTTTGCAAAAAAGACCCGAAAAACACATCGTTCCAAAAAGGACTCAAAAATGTGTTGCAGAAAACACCCGAAAATGGTTTGCAAAAAAGACCCGAAAATATTGTTGCAAAAATGAGCCGAAAACATCGTTCCAAAAAAGACCCGAAAACAGTTTGCAAAAAAGACCCGGAAAAAAGATTGTTCCAAAAAAGACCCGAAAAAACATCGTTCCAAAAAAGACCCGAAAACGTGTTGCAAAAAAGACCTGAAAATATTTTGCAAAAAAGACCCGAAAACATCGTTCCACAAAAAGACTCGAAAAAACATCGTTCCAAAAAAGACCCGAAAATGTGTTGCAAAAATGAGCCGAAAACATGGTTCCATAAATGACCCGAAAACAGTTTGCAAAAAAGACCCGGAAAAAAGATTGTTCCAAAAAAGACCCGAAAACATCGTTCCATAAAACATACGAAAACACTGCATGTCTCAAAAAGAACGGAAATTTGTAGTAAAAGAAACAGAGAAAATACAAACGATCTCCAAAATTCATTCAGATTGAAAAAAAGATTTGTTTGTTTATCAATCACCGGAAGGATAGCAATACACTGATTTCCAATGAACAGTTGATGTTGGCGAAGAAAAACCGAATAAGGAACGGAAATTTTCGAAAAAGGTCGCCACCGACATACTATGCATTTTATTTTTGTAGTTCTTCAAATAGTTGATGCCAAATTTTGTGATTGTTAACCAACAACAACAAACAAACACTTTCTAATACCTTCATAAATTTTGTATTAATAAAGATAATTCTTCACATTAATAATCATTAATATTATTAGGACCATAATCCTTTACTAAGAAGCTACCACTGTAAAAATTTTACTTGATGACTCGTCGTCGCAACCCAGTTCGGTTGTTCTTGGTAGACTTGGCTGAAACAAATTCCATAAATGCCATGGTATTTACTAGACAGGAAACATCAATACAAAACCTCAAGTCCTATCGAGTATTTCCTCTGTCCTATTGTTTCATCATGACATTTATCACTTTTAATTATTAGTATTTCTAGTCTAGGCCGGGCCGAAATGAATCGGAATCAACACTAAATTTGGGTGTGGCTAATCTAGAGTTCCACCATTATCGTCGACATGCAAAGTTGTGGCGACACCCAGATGGACGAATTCAGAAGATAAAAATCTTTGCCGGTGATTTTTCAATCAAGAATCTAGATAAAACATTGATAGCAGGTCCACGATCACACCACGACTTTGCGCATCAACTTCGTAGTAGCCTGGCCAGCCCTAACCTAAGACCTAAGTAGCACAGAAATCTAAGCCTTTATGCGCTGTAGTTTATATGTATGCGTTGTATGTAAACTGACCAGGGCCACGTACTAATAATAGACGAACTCTACATCTAAAGAAGACGACACAGACTCAGACTACGAAGGAGGTCTCTCATTTTGAGAGTATGGTCTATTTGATCCAGTTCCATCGGTGATCCAGCGTTGTCCTCTCGTAGGCCTAAGCATTCATGAAAGCTAACCTAAGCAGGCCAATTGACCCCGGCCGATTGACCGGTCCAAAATCTAATAAACCCCACCTAGTTAAAGTGGTAGCTTCTGCTAAAAACAACCCATTCCTAGCGAGACTAAATTCTGTTAACTATGAATTGTAAAGTGAATACTTTGACTTGTGATTACGAGCCAAAATGAAAAATAAATGTCAAAAATGTATTTTTGGGGGTCAGCATCGACAGTCACAAACAAGGTACAAAACACCAACACTCCCTGCAGCCATCAGGCGCCCAACATGACACGCCCATTTCCCCACCCCCTCTCCCTAGTGGAGAAAAGGAGAACAAACTAGCACGCCACGAGGGGCGTCTGATTTCGCAGGCACAAACAAACACTTATACAGCACAAACATCTAACAACACGAAAACGAGAAAGCAATAATGACAATCTGATTCATCACAAGCAAAGATACTCACTTCTGTACAGTGACCTTTCTTCATGACGGACACCCAAACACTCGCTTCTCTTCTTACTAGACATTTTCTCAAAAGTTTTTTTAAATTAACACGTCCGAATTGTTGAGGTTTGTCCGCGTTATAGAGTATTCACCATGAAATAAGTTCACTATACATTATCCTATTTCCACCCTCTGTCCCCCCCTAAAAAGCACACAAAATGCTTCAACGACATCTCCAACAATTTCACAATCACAGCCAAATACATTTTTGTATCAAAATAGAATTTAGATTGTTGAAGATACGTTGAATTCATTAACCTTTCATTTGACGCTTGTTTCGTTGGCAAAATCCTGGAATAAAAGTGAGATCGAGAACAACATGAGTTATACATTCCAACGTGCGACGTAAAGGCTGGCACATAAAACATTTCTCACTGAGCAACTAAACACAGAAAGGTTTCAAAACACCCGAATTCGAAGTTTCTTCTTATTACAAGAAACATTTCATTCACAAAATTCGAATTGGAAGACCAACTGGTGATGAACTCAGCTGCCCAAATTGCGCCATTTTTCACATGCAGTAGATAAACATATAAAGCAAAGCGAACTACAACTAAAACATTGTCAAAGCAGTCCACTATTTGAAGGAAAATGATACATAATGATAGAAATCCTTCTTAGTTGAAAATTCTCAAAGAATTTTAGTGTTTCGAGGGCGAAAACCCTTGATAGAACTTGTTCGCCTACAGCAAGTGCAAAGGTGCAAAACGCTCGAACTTTTCCAAGACAAATTCCGCTCAAAAATAGTTCTTCCGTTTAAAAATACGTTATACTTAGCTTTCGTAAGGTTTACTTATGCCTAGCTTCAAGAGTTCTCGGTGAAAAGCAACATTTTATCAAAAATATAGCTATTTTAGAAACGAGAGAGTAAACATCAACTTACCTCTACGGCTGCACTGTTTCAATGAGCCAAATTAACTGAACACGTGAACATGATATATGTATCACGTGATTTTAGTGTAACTGGCTTATCCAATTGGCCCCTTGCAGCACATCGGAATGCAGCTCAATTTGGAAGACAAAAGAAAAGAATTTCAATATGCTTTGAACTGAAAATCTATTGTTTATCCTCCGACGTGCTGCAAGGGGCCTATTGGGATTCAAAATGACGATCGACTAGTAAATAGTTATGATAAAAATGTAACAATAAAATGCATATATATATGAATGAATTGAAGAAATTTTGAGGCAGGGAAATTAAATAGGAAAAGGAAAAAATTCATAACAAATGAAAGCTCTTCAGGAAAACGAAAGTAAGATAGAAAAATACAGGAAAGAAGGAAAGAAGAGGGAAGGAAAGAAAAAAGACAGAAAGAAGAAAGAGAAAGAAAGAAAGAAAGAAAGAAATGAAGAAATGAAGGAAGGAAGGAAGGAAAGAAGAGAAAAAGAAAGAATGAAAGAAAGAGAGAAAGAAAGAAAAAATATTGGGAATGATGAATGGATGGATGGTTGACTTAAGGGTGCTGGGATGTATTTCTGGAGCCCGTTGCTGGGCAAACTTCATATTTTTGTAAATCGGCTTACATTTGGATTCAAGCAGTGATACTTGTGCATGAGGTAAACAACAATCACGAATTTCTTGAGTTTGATGACGTCATCATCAAACGACGTCATCGGAACAGAAAATGTCTATAATTTTTGCCGTTTCAAAATATCTTTATTCAATTTTTACATAGTATAGCTTTACTCTACAAGGTGCACAAAGTAACGGATGCGTTAATCATTTTATCTACAAACCCCTCAAAGATTATAGAATTCAAAATAAAAGCCAGCTGTTTGCGCATGCGCACTGGAGATTTCAGATATTCGCTGCATTATAGTTCGGCTGTGTCATAATGAACAGCTTCAATATGCGTATATTTGGCTTCAAGACTGACACGTTATTTTGCTTAGCTTCAGACACTGATAATTTGAGAAAATTGTAGCATATTTCTCATTCAAAAATCATATTTCCTGGTTTCTCTATAAAAATGCGAAACTTTAAGACCCAAAGAAACGGGGGCATTCCAAAAGTGACATTTTTGCAAAAAATCATAAATTTCACGAAGTCAATGAGCTCTGGCACTTGCTTTTACAGCCAACATAGCAACCACGTTGCTTGGCATCGAAATATGTCCCAGCACCTTTAAACCGAACAATGACGTAACATTTTCCGTAACATTTCGCGCAACGTTGCACAGAGTTGCAAAAGTAGAACCGATCCAAAAACTGTTGCGCGCACCTGTTACAGGGGTGAAACCACGGTGCAACCCTAGCTGTTCTGCGCGCAGTGTTGCAGAAAAAAATTGGAAGAAAAGTTTTATCTTGTATCCGTGCCTATTTATGACTTTTGTAGTTGATCGATTGATGAAATAATGACCTCATTTTCGACACTATCTGGAACGCCTCTCTCCAATAAACTCTACCTCGTGATCAAGTCCATAAAATACTGGATAGACGCCCCTTTCCTACCCCCTCCTCTTATAGACGCCTATAAATACCCTCCACAATGAAGTTCTAAAAAATATTTGCCGGATAGACGTCCCCTCCTATAAACATCCCCCCCCCCCCCCCCCCCCCGCCTCCCTCAGTAAACTAAATGGACCTTTGGCACTTACTATTACAATCATCTTTTAACATTAGCTACAAACTAAAGATACTATTTCTCGCACAGAAAGGAATTTTTTAATACGTATTTCTAAGATTGGATTTTATAAATATTAGATTAAAAAGAAACTCCTCTCTCAAATAAACTTGTGCCTTTTGAGCTCAACGTTTTTTTAATCGTCCAGGGCGTCTACTGTAATAAATACGGTATGAACCACATTGCATAATCAACTAAATTCCCTGCATGATATCGAAAATCGCTGTAAATTAATAACGAATAAGTAAATAGTAAATCGATTGACAAATAGATAGATTCATCAATTGATTTGTTTGCGATAATAACTTAAGCGCAAAAGAATATTTATTGGCAAATATACTGGCAACTATTAGCAGTATTAAAGTGCCGAAGTTTTGTCGTGACAAGCCCGGTGAGAAGTTGTGTAGACTTTGTGTCAACTCGTAGCACTTTCGACACAGGTTCCGAAAAAGTCACGGAAAGTAACATATATATATATATATATATATTTAAAAGAAAGAAAGAAGAAAAAAATAAAAGAAACTGAAAAAGATTAGTCATTTCGGGGAATCGATCTCGGTCCATGAGATTCACGCGCCACGCATTACTACACTTTGCCACCAAAACACCTCAATTTGCATAACAATAGACAGCCATTAACACGATACACTAGGTTATTTTGTCCTTCAAATCCCTTAGTAGACCAGTTAGTCTAGTGGTAAGGTGCAGTCACTTACGGCCTAGGATCCGACTGTTTCCTCCCTCTTTGACTGCGAAGCTTTCTGTGTACTACCGATAGCGTGGAAGGGGCCGAAATCTCCATCCTATACGTAACATGCGATGATCCAGCGCTTTGTTTGGATGCATGGTCGATTTTTTTAGTTTTGCATAAAATTGGCATATTGATTTGCTTTTGGGTACGAGCCTCGGCGCAGCTTGGCGATTTATTTTTTTATTTTTTTTATTTTTTAGCTTCTTTTGAAAATTTTGTGATTTAATTATTCTTTTTCCTCTCTTTCTGTTTTTTTAATTTTATTTCGTTTTGTTGAAACATTTCCACAAATTAATTATCGCGATTTTTTACTCTAACGAGAAGCGTACAAGGAATAGCAGCAAGTGATAACATCTGCGCATGTCTCCAATTTCTATTGTCTTGGACATATGGATCATTTTGAAAGGATAATTTCTAGCTGTTCGTAATTCTGCACGTCTTCGACTTAGCCTCCTCCGCAGGCAACTGTTCGCTTTTTCGCTTTGGGCCTCCTGTGTTAAAGACACGTATAGTGGCCTGTCTTAGTAATAACTGAGGCAAATGTTCTAGCCAGTGGCTGTTTTTCTAGTTTGGCTAGTTTTGATGAGCCAATGAAAATTCCGAATATTTATTGATATCAAATTAATAAAAATCAAAACTCTAAGATCAATTTTTAGTGCCACTTTTATGGACATTTTATTCATAAGCACTTGTTATTGCTACAGAAATTCATTTATGACCATCAATTACGACTTAGATTAGATATGATTAAAATTTCACATTGTAATTTACGGCGTGAGTGTTTTTTCAAAGACAAGGTCGACTCAACTCGTTCTTTAGCCGCAGTCTAAACTAAATTTCGAGAAATCACAACCCCTCCATATGCCTCAAGCACAGAAAGATACCGCTAGCTTGTGTTCAGTACGCTGCTCAACGTAATTCTCTCTTAAGGTAGTTCGGGATTCATGAATTTTTACGATAAACTTGCCTTCAAAATTCCTACAAAGAAAGAGGGGCATAGGAGGAAATAAAATATAAAATAAAAATGGGGGGTCACCGAGGTCACGCTTGAGATATGAGGGGGGAGATGTGGGGTGTTTGGGGATCTTTTTACGAAAAATGGCCTCGCAATATTCGGTCAAATTATAAGAATTTTGGAACAACCAAATGTATTTAAAAGCAAACAAAATGATAGCCTGGGATGCAGAAAAACACTTGGAACTAAGTTGTTGCCGAACAATTTGCAAAGAAGCGAAAGATCAACAATAATATGCGAAAAATGGCCTTCTAGAATACACGTTTTTGGAGGATCAGACAGAAAAATGATAAATTTACTCAAAATCGAAATGATAGAAGTATTCTTTTCTTTCTTTATACGAAATGTTTATAAAATTGTGAGCATAAATCATTCATAAAATCAGGGGGTCACCGAATTGTTTAAAGAGTTAGAGAAGAACAAAGGGTAAAAATCTTCGAAAACGAACACAAAAAATCAGCCATTTTAGCGTTGTTCTCTGCTCCTTTTCGACTCATAATATTCGCTAAATTTTTGTAGTTCGAGCTTTTTCTCCTACTTTACACGGTGCACAACATGTTTTGATAAATTTGTTTGCAGAATCCGGTCGATAAAATACTATTTTTCTTTACCAAAAAACGAATTTCTTCGGTTTTCAATCGCTGACTCGCTAGTGCCCAGACTTCCCACGGACAAGCGAATGTTCTTTAATAAAAGTGCGCGCGTGAGATGCGCAGTAGCAAGGGTCCCGAACTACCTTAAAGCATAGTTAATATTTAATATAATTAACTATACTTAAAGGCGCTGTTACACGCTGAAACTTTTCTCTTAGAAACTGGCCTCAATCGCCGTTGCGAGACAAGTTTCACAACACATTGCACCGTGTAACATGGTCATTTAGCTGAAATTTTCCAAATAGCTTGGACAAATAGCTCTTCAAAAAGGCAAACCTTAACTGGTTGCTATATGTTTGTAATGAATTCGATTTAAAAAGTAATTGACTGTTTTTTGAAGTTCTCAAAGTTCAAAAATACATTTTAGCCACAAATCCGGTTTCTAAAATAATGCTGGATAATTTCTTCCGTATTTATTATACTTTATATAACTTATGAGTGTATGTATATACATTGTGATACCAAGAGACCATAATACCAAGAGAGCGAAGCTCAGTATTGATGTCTGTGCCATGTTCGTGGCGGCTAAGGCTATTTTTAGTAACTTCGCCATCGCGCGCGCAAGGCTCTTAAACAATAGAATTCAAACGGTCCCGTCCGCGCGCACGTCAAAAATCAAATTCTATTGGTTGAGGGACTTGCGCGCGCGATGGCGAAGTTACTAAAAATAGCCTTAGCCGCCACGAACATGGCACAAACATCAATACTGAGCTTCGCTCTCTTAGTATTATGGTCTCTTGGTGATACTTAATTTTTGCATGTATTTTAGTCAGTTATTTTTTCTGTTCGTTATTGGCAGTCTTTAATTCACCCAATTCATTATGTGAAACAAAATTGATGTGAGACCCCTTGTTAAGCTTCGTTGCTTTTGGGGCAAATCTCAAGATAAATATGTTGAAATTAAAAAAGGAGATAAAAGATACCTTATACTCAGCTATCTTATACTCCCAACGCGAATAAGGTATCCCACAGAGAAACGTTCCCCGTATTATTGTATCATAGGGAGTGCCCCTCCCCGGCCATCTCATGTTCATTTATGATTGACGAGAATTGGTGTTTTCCAATCAATCAATTCTTTACTGACCTATAGAACTAATAGCGGTGATGTATATGTGTTGTATACTTAAGGTGCAGGTTCAATGTATTTTATACATGTATTTATGCTGCTGTAACTGCTTATTCATTTCTATTTCCTAACTGGAGGCTTCGGGGAAGACTGGTAAGCAAGAAACAAAACAGGATATAGCGCTATATAAATAAAGTTATTGGTTTATATCTAAGGGTACAAAGCCACCAGGCGCCCTTGCCTCATACTTCTGGAAAAGTATAGCGTAAACGACAACTTTGGCCAGGCAAGGGGAATTGTAAGGAACAAGCAGCATAAAAACTATTAACAGTTAATCTGCTAACGTGGATACACCAGCTGTTTTCTGCTCGCAGCTTTCACTTTCTATTGGAAACGGCTAGTTTATATATTTTATATTTTTTGCCAGAGTGCAAGCAATATGATATTTCGTTGTATTGGTTGTATGAACTCAATAATGGGTCAGTCTCTGGGTAATTCTTTATCTGGGAAGCAAGGATGGCCGAGCGGCGAGAGCGCCGGTCTGTCACCGCTGTGGTCCCGTGTTCAATCCCCGGACGGGGCATCACATGTGGCTTGAGTGTCTTGTTGGTTCTCTCCCTTGCTTCGAGTTTTTTTCTCCGGGTTTTCCGGTTTTTCCTCCCTCAGTAAAAACGAACTAGTTTTGATGTAAGCTGTGCTCCGTGATCAAACATGGGTCGTGAGCTGCGCCCTCGTAATTCAGCACTTAGCTGCAAGGAAGGATGATGAGCTACTCCTGATAATTATATTTATTTTTATTTAATTGTGTACTTGGCCTTGCCTGGTTCATTGCTTTCAATGAATGAATCACCTTTAGTTAGTTATGGAGTTATTATAAAATATGAGGGTGAAATGAACCACACCAAGCTGTGAACATGTCAAAGCTATCCATGTTTATAAAAACATGAAATTCATTCTGTACCATGTTCACATTCATATGGTGATGTTTCGAGGCTCCAACTTTTAGTGCAACATGTTAAAAGTTGGTGCAATCTAACATACATTTTTCAGGGCAACTTTGCATTGCAAACTCACTTCTTTGTTGATATCAATTTCTTGCTGCCATGCATGCCATGTTACACTGTACCAACTTGAATGCAACAGTGTTGTGCTAAAAGTTATCCAGTACAATGTCAACTATGAAAACTTTTCTTAACAAAACATCACCCCTGGTAGCCAACACTCACCAACTGAAGACAACGTAAGTTGACAAGTGCTGGCTTGGGCAACTCTAAATTCTCCAGGGAACACTTGACAATGTCTAGGTGTCAAAGCCTATATATCATACATCTCAACCTATTATCATCCCTGCCATAAGCACAATTTATTAATTCTCATAACGTGTTCAAACTAAACTTAGATCTGTTTTTGAGATTTTAGTCCTATGTTGTGTAATGCTGGTCGAATTGGCTGAAATGTCGCAGCGATGACTTTGCTGTTGTCACTGTTATCAAACAAAGTTCCCACCACGTTTTTCCAACAAATTAGCCACATTAGCAATTATCATGTTACATACATCACTCTTACCAGAATAATAAAGCAAAGTTTGTTGTTGCTCAAATGGAGATTTAAAACTTTGATATACACTTGATTGTAGATAGATTGTATATACATTTATGCATATATCTAGTGTGATGCAATAGAGTACAAACACTAAATTGTGCAACATAAATAGTGCAAAGTATTGCACACTTTTAGTGTTTGTACTCTATATCTAATGACATAAACTATCTAAATGAATCCTTACAATACCGAAAATAGAGTTAATTAATTGGTAGAAGGACTAAATTAAAATAAATTTTGGAAATCACTGCAATGCCCAATTAATTTTAACAAATATTTTGGATTTTGCATCGACTTAGACATTTGTGCATTATTTTGTATAACAACCTTTCTGAATGAAGTGTATATCATTATTAATAGTCCTAAACATTATGATTATAACTCTACCTACAACTGTATTTACAATAATCTAATAGAACTGAATCCTTGGATAGTTATCTATTATTTACAAATTTCCTATGATAATTCATAACATCTATAGTTTAGGAAGGTCATCGGATTCTGGAGAATAAATTTAATTCTGATTTGGATTCCTGCAAACAAAAAATAATAATAGTACTAAATAAATAATTACAATATGAAAAAGTAAGAACAGTAATAAAAAATCATGACAATTGTACACACAAGCTAGTGTGGAGTGTCTGATTAATGTTTACATTAATTTGTCTGGCTAATGTTAATTTTGCAGAATTAGGTTGTAGCAACAATTGTTACTAAGAAATTATTTTGAATTCACAATTATTTTTAAAACTTAATTTTTTGGAAATTAAATGAGGCATATTCTGCAACTCAAGAAGTTTAAGAGAATTGCTAAAATTCAAGAGCTTTTCAAGCATCCTTGAACATGTAAATCAAATTCCAGGAGTTTACCTTTTGTGACCGTGCTTTGCTAAAAACACTCCAGAAACGTAGAGTTTCATCTCCAGCTCCAGTAACAATCGCCTCACCATCAGGTGATACAGCCTGCACATGACAAAAATTACATCATTCTACATTAGTAAGTGAAACACAATGAACTTTCTTTAATCTGCTCCAAATTTGAAGCAAAATGCGTTTATTTATTTTGCCGATCAAAAGACAGAATGGCATTAACTTGCAGCTTTGGGTTATTTGGTTTTATAAGACTATCACCAATATTTTGTAAAAATATCAGCTGCTGAATATACAGCTGGAGAATATTGTGGTTTGTGCTAAGCACAATAAGCTTACCAAGTATAGTACTCTATATGAATGTCCAGTAAGCTTTGCTACTTGTGTAAGGGAAGGGTATTTCCAAACAAGAATCTGGTTCTGTGAATAACCATGTGTACTGACCTAAACAAATAATAATAATAATAATAAATCAGACGAGTCTGTATTTAATTATAGATCGAAATGATGTATTAGCACAAGCAAGCACTACAAGCACTCAGGGGTTCAGGATACAAGAAAACTGAAGCAGCCTTCTCCGTGAATTTTAAAAAGGACAGTACAAACACAACCATTCACAGCTTTGCCTGATTTTACTGTGAGTCCTATTTAGCATTGTTTGAGTACTTACTAGTTCATTAGAATGCTTTGACCAAGCAAGATTACAAACCTAAGAAAAAGAAATCACAAATTAAATAGTGCATGTGTTCAATTTTTATCTGGAAACATAATTTTTTCAAGTTCCAAAAATCTGTAGAGATGACAAAAGTTCTTCTTGAACAACACAACTTATGGAAGGAGAAATTGAAAATAAAACTCACTTGTGATCCTGTATCAACACACTGCAATGGTTGAGCTGTTAGTGTGTTCCAGAATCTAATGCACCTATCAGCAGTTCCTCCTCCTGATGCTAGTAAACCATGCTGTAAATAAACAACAATTATTAGCAATATTCTAATAATGTTCACTGCTATGATACCATTTGCTAGTTTTTACTCATATGGTTCATAAAAAATGCTGTTCTACAGTGTAGAGGTTTAAATGACAAAGTACTTGTACCAAAAAGAGTAACCAAAATTCTCTAATATCATTAATATCATTATTAAGTATTAAGTTTGAATTAAATTGAGTTTTCAAAGATATGATTGAGTGATGATACATGCCAACACTTTTAATCACTAGTAAGAAATGTACAGAGCTGCCATGTTGGCCAAAACATTGAATGTCAAAGTGGTAGCATAACTACTAACAACTATTTTGAGCTAAAGACTTTTTGAAACCAAAAATATATTTATTGATCTTACAAAAGGTGACGGTGTTATTTGTGGCAGATTAATCAGTTTTAAGTTTTCTCCATATCTTGCGACAGTATTGTTGACACACTTTTGGTAGCTGGATAATTAACATGATAGCCCAGTGACAGAAACAGCCCAAATATTCAGGGGATACTTTGTTCAAATTCCTTTGCTAAGTTATTGGCCTAATGTTTCCGGCAACCTTGAAATTCAGATTTTTGCTTATTGATGACATCACATGGAAATCTAGCATATACACCCTGCTTCCAATAATTGCCCTCCCTCTCCACCAATGGTACAACATCTCAGTTTCACATCCAACCTGATTTATTCAGTATGTATTACATACCTGGTGTGGTGACCACGCTATAGCTTTAACTGCCGCTGTATGTTCACTATACTGCTGTAATGGAACCACACCTGAAAGACTCCATACTAAAAGCTTGTTGTCATTGCCACCTGATGCTAAATGTTGACGATCTGGAGACCACTTTAGACCACAAACCTAGAATAACACATCAGAGATATTTTGTACATGGGGTTTACAATATCCAAGGGTATTTTATAATTCTTACTGCCACTTGTTTTTCACTTATAGAAAACAAACAAACAAAAAACAAACCAAACAAAATAAAACAAACCTTGTACCTTAATACCATGAATAAACCAAACAAATTATGCATAGATATAACAACATTTTTGGTGACTTACCACCATGTGCATAATTATGCGTCCAGCCAGACTAAAGTCTCAATTGGGATTTGGTCAATAGGCTACTGGGAAGCCAGCAAAGTGTACAAACATTATATAGAAAACTCCGCCTCTGTCTGCATTTTTGGTAGCCTATTGATCAAATTCCCAATCAAAACTTTAGTCTGGCGGGACGCGTACTTTTGCACATGGTGGTAAATTTCTCTTTTTAACCCGTTATAGTTGGCTAGCAGATAATTTTTGCAATTCACTAGGGTTGTATTTACCTCTTGTCTATGTCCCACAAGTCTGCCTTCTATAGATGTGGGCGTACGTATATCTCTTTGTAATATCAGTCTGTCTCTACTACCAGATGACAGGGTATCTCCATTCCATGCTAATGCACCTAATGCATAAAGACAAACAACTCACTGGATGAATTGAAGTGAACAAGAATGCTTAATCTACCAGAGTAGATTTTGTATGACTATGAAAATGGTACCATGCACAGTCACAGCACAGTTATGACTACAGGAATCTAAAATGTTTTTATAGACAACATGGCACTGACACAGTCATGGTACAGTGAGGTCTGTTTCACAGTCATATGAAATCTGCTCTAATGACAATCCATTTGTTCTACTTTTAATTGTCTTTGATTACAAGTAAGTTTACATACCAACTCTAGCCGAGTGTCCTTCCATGGTTGATACACGTTTGGGTGATGCAGCATTAATATCCCATATTTGTACTAATCCTTTGTAAGTCCCTACAGCTACCATACCACTCTATTAAGCAATTCAAACAAAATTGATTAATATAACTCTGTAGTACTCATATAATGCACATATCAAAATTTGGCCATAGAAGTTTCTTATAAAATAATAATCTGGATAAAGAGCTACACATAGATGACTCCACCATAGGGTTAGTGGGGTTTGCAATAATTTATCATTCCATAGGTACATGTACAAGAATTTGACATCCATTGAGCAGTTAGGGATGGAGAAACATTTAAATTACAACTTTTTGCTATCACAAGAGACCTTAGGCAAGTCACCTAATATTCTTTAAGATCAGCGAAAGGAGGGCATTTGTAGTGTGTACATGTAAGTTGTTAAGACAGCCAGGCACTGTTGTCTTTAAAATAGTAGCGTAAGGTTAAATTAATTAACCCAGTGCCTGGCCCCTAAAAGACTGTCTGCTATTACAGGGTGTATATCTTACCCTATCTGACCATGACACTGATGTTACTGAATCACCATCAGGTGAAAGATCACACAACTTAGTCACCTGGTTAGAACAAGAAGGATAGTAAGTACACTATAAAGGTCATGCATGAATGACACAATACAGCAACCTTCACCACCACTACTGACAATATCGATGCTTAAAAATTTGTCCCTTTGGGATTCCTATTGTTATGTGACAGTAGTTAAGGGAGCAAAAGTTAATTAAAAAGTACTATCATCATCATGTACAATGACTACTGTACCCTTATCATTTATCACCACTACTACTACTCCCATTGTCCCCAACACATTATCATCATCACCATCATCATCATCATCATCATCAGTATCAACACCACTGCCACAACTTCCATCAACCCTACTATTGCCACCAACATCCCACAATCATTAGCACTAATAGGCCATTTGCATGATGGCATCATATACTACAACTACCAGAATGCTTTGCCTACTTTCTTTTGTAAAAGAACTAGACAGTGCTAATTGTTCTACTATTCTCAAAAGGGAATAAAAATCTGAATAAGAAAGAAAATTTGTAGAGCATTCTGGTAGTTAATTGTAGTAAAATGACGCCATCGTGCAAATGGCCTATTATGGCCAATACTACCACCACTGACACTCTACACACTTATATATTCTTACCTGACTGGTACAAGCACTCCATAAGTACACACATGTACCTAAACCAACACTTAGAATATTCTGAGCTGACCAGTCTACTAGATTTAAATAGAAGTCATCCTGCAAAATCACATTAATAAAAATTATTCATACTTCTGAGTGATTTCTAATAAATTACTAGGCATTTTTTTCTCCACTTTCACAGTACAGTGTACTAGCTTTGCCTAAGATGCACTAATCATCAGTACCCTTTCCTATCCATCCATCCATTTATTCATCTTCTATTTATCTTTCCATCCATTTGCCCATCTTTCTACTCATTTATCCACCTACTGACCCATCTTTCCATCCTTCCATTCATTCTTTTTTTCATCCATCCATTCATGTATTTTTACTATTTCTTACCTGGAGATCAGGAGCATCTAAAACTTTGAAAGGAATTTTGGATATTTTTCTTGTAGACTGAAAATCAAAGTTAGAATTTAGTAAATCACTGAAGATAAATTAATAAACACTAAATTTAATGGATGATAGTATTTACCTTCCTAGGAGATCGAAGTAATCTTTGACTGGAGGAATAAAGAAGAAACATCAAAGATTGATATCATCAAAGATATTCACATACATGTAGTACTAAACTCAATTGAGAGTAAACTAAGGTAAAACAGCATTATTCTAAAGTACAAGGAACAATGTACACTATACAATATTAAGTGGTCCACATGCATCTCTGATCATATAGTTGTATTTTTGAGTTCTGAAGCAGAAGTTTAAGTTTGATTAAAAGGATCAATGACACTTCTAGTAGGTTGTTCTTGCTAAGAGCCTTTTACACATCCACTGTTATAATGACTACTAAGACCAACACTATATATTATTGTACCTTTTCTTTCCTACAGGTGATAATGAGTATGCTGTGGATGATTGTGCTTCTTCTTTTTGGCTTCTTCTAACTTGATACTTCAACAATCAAACAATCAAACATGTTTTTATATACTACCAGACATTTTCATTATAAAATTGACTTTTGTTACAAAATTATTGCTATAAGCTAAATGCATTTTAATTATCCAATTGACACCCATTATTTTCCAACTAAATACCATGTTTTAAAGATCATAATTCAATATTAATTTAGTTTGAATAAATCAGACTACCTTTGGACAAAACTAAAGCCTGGTTCACACTTGCAAAATTAATTGTCTTAATCGTAATCATAAACTACAATAATTGGGCTAATTATTAGCCTAAGATCTAGTGTGAATAGAAAATGAGAATTTGCGTTAATAATTTTTTGACAATGTCCAAACAATTTTTGATTAGTAGTCCATGCAACAGCTAGGGGCCAATTGGTGAACTGTGATAACAGTGCTAGTGTAAACCAGGCTATACTTAGGACCACTGGCCGATTATAAGACTGATGCTCGACCACATGACCATTTACATGTACATGTAATTCAGTGTTGCCTCCAAACAAACACTGAATTTAAATCCTGAAACTCACCTGAAATACATTATGAACATAATTACTGTTGCTTGAAAGTACTTTACGATCCTCAGTTTGATAATCCTGGTATTAAATCACAAATAAAACACAATTTAAAAAAACAATTATAAAATGACATAATTATGTAATCTTCCAATAACAAAAAGACTTGATTGGGAAAATGTAAGATACCTAAAACACCGTGTTTTCTTAGTACATTAAATGTAATTCTGTTGATAGAGTGGTTTTCATAAACCCGTGAAATAGATACTAAACTAATACCCAGGTTGAGCTTCTTGTCAAGATCTTGTAAGATCCTCTAAGATCTTGTAAGATCTTGCCAAGATCTTGTCAAGCAGTTATCTTGCCAAGATCTTATCAAGATATTTCCAAGATGATAGCAAGATCTTGTCAAAAGTGTCCCAAGATCTGTCCAAGATTATCTTGCCAATATCATGGCAAGATCTTCCAAGATCCTGCCATGATCTTGGTAAGATCTTAGCACGTAATCTTTGTAAGATCTTGTCATAATCTTGCCAAGGACTTGCCATGATCTTGGCAAGATCTTAGCAATACTCTGCTAAGATCTTAGCAAGATCTTAGAAGATTGTCTTGGCAAGATGTTATCAAGATCTTGGCAAGGTCTTGGCAGATATAATCTTGGTAAGATTGCTTCATATTAATCTTGACAAGATCTTATTATAATCTTGTCAAGATCTTGGCAACACCTTGCCAAGATCTTAGCAAGGTCTTAAGACATTGTCTTGGTAAGGTCTTGTCATAATCTTGGCAAGATCTTAGCACGTAATCTTCGTAAGATCTTGTCATAATCTTGCCAAGGACTTGCCATGATCTTGGCAAGATCTTAGCAAGATCTTAGATTGTCTTGGCAAGATGTTATCAAGATCTTGGGAAGGTCTTGGCAGATATAATCTTGGTAAGATTGCTTCATAATCTTGACAAGATCTTATTATAGTCTTGTCAAGATCTTGGCAACACCTTGCCAAGATCTTAGCAAGGTCTTAAGACATTGTCTTGGTAAGGTCTTGTCATAATCTTGGCAAGATCTTAGCAAGACTTTACCAAGATTTATATTATATCTGACAAGATCTTGACAAGATTTCAAATATCTTGACATTTTATCTTGGAGGATCGAGACCTTGGACCATTTTTTGCAGAATCTTCAAAGAGAGTTGACAAGATTTTACAGGATAAAAAGAAGAATTTCACTCCGAAATAACCTTTATGGCAATGTGATAGGTTTTTTTTGCAAACAAATAGATTTAATAAGTGATAACTGGTCACGATTTGCCACTGTACATCTAAAGCTTCGATCCAGCGATATCTTGTGCAAAAATGCATCCTGTTTGCTATAAAAATGCATAGCGATTGAGAGTCTTGAAAACTTTGGTGCCATTAACAAGTTTTGACTGAAAAATATGAGATATTTCAACTTTTGTTCTGACCCACGTTTCAAGTTCGTATTTGATAAACATGGCGGCTCTCAAGTGAAGGTGCAGGCTGACTGACCAGCGGATATTCACAAGTATCCAATGAAAACAAAGTATCCAATCACGTGATAGCATTCAAATGGTTTTGGCGGATTCGGTGCTGAAATCAACAACGTTCTAACTACGGAAAAATCGCCAGTGCTTAATGGCTTTTATTGCCGTTAAATGGAGCAGAAAAACGCAGTAATTACTGTAAATGTTAGGCATTGTTTAGGAGAAAAGCAAGGCCTTGGAGAAGTAGAAGTCTGAACGGTTGCTGGGGCATTCGACCTATTTTTACTTCATATGTTACGATCAAGTCACAATTTCGAAAATTCAGCCGGTAAGTTCTTGCTTTTTATAATAATGAAACCTTGAAGTATTTATAAATTTCATTTCTATAAACAGAGTAGCTTCTATTGTTCATAACTATAATTAAGTCACAAAATTTGTATAATAGAAGCGCCGGCTTGAAGACGTGATCCGGCGGTTTCGACCCCGTCCAATGAAACACCACAATTCTTCTCGCTCAAACCTTGAAACATTGAAGTAATTATGATTTATTTTTATAGATGTTATGGACAAGATGTATTAGAAAAGCAAGAGATAATTTATGACAACAGACTGTGTTAATTAAACTCAAGCAGACTGTACCAGCATTGAAGAATATGCATTGAAGAATATGCATGGAATTATATGATTTCCATGTGTGTTCAAGGATTGGACTTGATCACTAGCCAACAGATAAGTGATACAACATAACTTACTTAAATTTTTCTTCTGAAATTAATTAAAACTATTTGTAGAAATTTATTTGGTAACATGTAAAAATTTCAGAGAGAGAGAGAGAGCATTAATTTCATAGTCCCACGGAAATGCATTTTTCTCTGTGGGGATTAGGCAAAAAGCAAACAAAACAAAATGGCATGAAACACAAAGACAAAATCAAGGAGAAACTAAATAAGCGAACAAATTGAAACATTTTGAATGGTCAAGAAATGTTGTTAGTAGGAAAGTGACTCTTTTGCAGCTGTGAGTTCCATTACATCCTACATGTAAGGCAATGAAAAATGTATTTTATTTTAATAGTATTTTCTGATATTAATAGCAAATCTATATCTGAAAAATATATATATATTGAGAACTAAAGTTTTAATTATACGTATTGATGAATATACTGATAAGCAAGATAATCAGATAATCTTATAGAAAAGGGAATGTTTTTTACAAGACTCATAAACAGTAAAAATCATAATTATTACAGTTGCAGTTACTTAATTTTAAAGTAATCTTTCATTGGTGTAAATATTATATATTGTATAAAAGGCTTGAAAGTCATAATAAAGAAATGAATTGTTTATTGCTTGAGTAGCTTACTTTCATTTAAATGGTCAGGTCATAGTATATTTATATAATTCCAAATCTTCACAGATCTTGGCAAGATTTTTTAAGAAATTGAAGCAAGATCCAGTAAGAACTTGCCATGATCTTGTTAGATCTTACAAGGCCTTGCCATGATCTTGTAAGATCTTGGCATGATCTTGTAAGATCTTAGCAGTGATCTTACAAGGTCTTGACAAGATAGAATCTTGCCAAGATCTTTGCCATGATCTTGTGAGATCTTGCCATGATCTTGTAAGATCTTAGCAGTGATCTTACAAGGTCTTGACAAGATAGAATCTTGCCAAGATCTTTGCCATGATCTTGTGAGATCTTGCCATGATCTTGTAAGATCTTGCCATGATCTTGGCAAGATTCTATCTTGTCAAGATCTTGTAAGATCACTGCTAAGATCTTGAAAAAAACTTGCAGGAAATTGCAAAAAACTTGAAGGAATCTTGTAAGATCTTGCCAAGATCTTGAAAAGATCTTGCAAGATCTTATTAGGATCTTATCAAGATTTTAGTCAAGATCTTGTAAGTATCATGCCAAGATCTTGCAAAGACCTGGCCAAGATCTTGTCAGGATCCTGTCAAGAATCTCAACCTGGGTACACATTAGTAGACTTAATTCTATTGTTTTCTTTTGTTCTTATTTGACTATTACACATTAACTGCTAGTATTTATTTTACAGGTTTATGAAAACCACTTTATAATAAATTCTACACATTGGACCAATACCTTTAGATCTTCTATTCCAGCACCTAACAATTCGTTTTTTAGAAGACATTGATAAGCTACACCCTCTAAAAGATAAATAAGGACAAGATAATGGCAACACATACAATATATACAGAATATGAATTAACTCTGCAGGTGTAAACACATTTGGTCATAGAACTTTGTATTTTGACCTTTTTTTTTACAAAATAAGAAGTCTGAAAACTAGCAAGTGAAGTTTGGGCTGCAGTTATAATAAATATTATAATTGAATGAATGAATAAAAATCTGTAACATCCCTGAAAACAGATTAATTATAGTTTACTTGTACATACAAAAATTACTGAATATTTTGAGATGTATCTGTTCATGACTTATTTTATGTAAAAAAAGGTGCTGAATAGGCCATTTGCATGATGGCGTCATTAATACTACAACTACCAGAAGGCTTTGCCCACTTTCTTTTGTAAAACAATTAGTGTCAATTGTTTTGCTATTCCCAAAAGGCAATAAAAATCTGAATAAGAAAGAAAATTCGTAGTAAGAGCATTCTGGTAGTTGTAGTAAAATGACGCCATCGTGCAAATGGCCTATTGAAAATTGAACTTAAATTAATTTACAACAGAAATGCATGGATGTTCTGTGATGATGTCAAGTAGTGGTGCTTGTAGTTAGTCATACATATTTCTTTATGATTTGGTTAAGAATTAGCTATCTACTATAAAACAAACATTTCAATAAAAATGTGCCTCAAAATAACTTATAAATTATGTAATTATTGCCAAAAATCTGCAAAAACATGCAGACGAACAACAGACACCACTTCTTGACATCAATGAACACCACAGGTAACCCAATCCAATTTAGTAGAAAATGTAACCTCTATTTTAAAATTGTATTTGTCCTTCGTAAATTTTAGATGGATTTTCAAAATCAGAGACCTTTCTCATACAATAAGCTTTGATATACTTGCCATCCTTTAAAGGCTTAAAAACCTAGCTCTGTCAGTAATATCAGTCTAAGCACTCTTTTTATTTCTATTTATTATACTTGTTTAAGAAAGTTGACTACATTGCAACCATTTTGTCAGTAAAGACTTCAACACACAGTTGGAAAAAAATATTGCAGGTCAGGATGCAACCATTTTTGCTGTAAATGTAAAAAAAAATGCAGGGTAATACTGTACCTTTATTATCTGTTGCAGTTTCTCTGTTTATACTCTTTGAACTAGGGTCATTGTTTTCCTGTACAAAGTTGTGGTTTGACTGCCATATTGTTCCTACACGACTAGGGATGAACCTGGTAAATCAATTTTTATAATTGTAAATTATTATAATTATTATATTATTAATTGTAGTTCACATGAGGCCTTCCACTACTGAGAGATATCAATTATTTAAATCCTTGGCTTTGCCATAGCCTAAGCTTTCATTGATATATTGACAAAAGACAAGGTTACAATAAAGCAATCTTTCCTGGTCATACAAGGCCTCTTCAAAAACTAATACTTTGTTTCACTATGCAACTTGAAGGACAACTTCAACTTCAATACTGAAATGTTATTCATTATTTGAAACCCCTGTTAGGATCTGTCAAATACATACCTATCACCATATCTGTCTTTGATTGGAGACATACTAGGACTGCTGTGCCGAACACACAGTGGCTGAAAAACAAATTCATATTGTCAGACAGAATACAAAATAATTAATCCTGTGACATGAAAGATCATGACATGATCAATACTGGGGAAAACAGTGATTCTATCAACATTTATGAACACTTCAAAAAGAGGTGTTGCTATGATTCCATTTTCCTAATCAGGTGATGACTAAATATGTACTTACTGACTGAAGGGGAGGGCCAGATAGGAAAATAGTTGGTCTCCAGGGAAAGATTTTGGTGAGTGGTGCAAGGGTGCAGTCATGCACCCCTCTTGAGATACATTGTAATTTTTGGCCTTTTTCTTTTGAATACTTTAATTTCCAAATACCCTCTTAATCCTCTCAACAAGACACTGTTTCTGATTTCCACAACACTGTACCCATCCTGACCAACATTATGCTGGATCAGCCTCTGAGGGAGTGAAAAGTGCACTCTCTACCCCCTCCCTCCATCAGTGCTCTAGTTTATGGGTATTCAAAGGTACAATGAGCTATACAGATTAGACATAAGTCAAAACAAGGATGTGAGAATTAATAGTGAGCATCTTGTTTAATGTAGAAGGCTGCTCACATGATGTTGTCCAATATTTGCTTATCTTTCCAGCAACACAACATCAATGCCATCGACCATCAGGTGAGATGGTTGATATAAATGGTAAAGTACACCGGTTTAATATCATGATAATATCATGCGTAGTATATGGCAGGTGGGCTATGAAGTTTAGCATGTTATAGCAACACTGCAGGTTTTTAATTGTGATTGTTACCACACTGCCATTGGTTGAAGTAACTGAAAGTGTTTTGTTCTCAGATTCTGGAAATTCCCTTAGTGATAGCAAATTATCTTAGTCTCTTTGCTTCATGCTAACACTGCACTGCTCGATCAGCAAAGACCTCGTAAAAAATTCACAACGCAAAGCCCCAAAGCATACTAAGCTGTCAACATTTTTGTTCCTTTATGCAGAACAGGACATAGGAATGACAAAGACTTTTCAAGCCATAAGAAAACTGTTTGACAGTACAGCATGAATGACAGTATCATGTACAAAATAGACTTACTGATCCCATTGGAGATACTCCTGGACTTCTTAACAATCTGCGTTCATATTCTGGATCCATGTTTATCAACTAGAATTCAAACTTTTCCTGGAAACAATTTACAAGAAATATTACTCACTAAGACTTACAAATGGTTGTCTGACTAAACAAAACACCAGGACTGATGTTATAAATTATGAATTCAAAACAAACCAAGTCGATTTTGATAATACTGATTTCAGAGACTATTTTGTGAGCTCTAAATTCAAAGAAAATACTCACCTTTTCCCAGAAAACTTTAAATCCAATGTATTTACTAGTTCGAACGTCAACAGAGAATACAGTCTTTCAAGGCAAAGTTTTTCGTTTCCAATGAGATGGACAGATAGTCGTTGAGTCAAGAACAGCAAAAATAAACAGTATTCACGACCAAATCCAGTCAATAAACTTTTCCCACAGTGTTGTTAGTCATCAGTTACTTAAAACCAATGAAAAATTAAAAGCACTTGGAAAAAAATCCCGTATTTGATAGCCAAGAAGTTGTGTCTTTCAACGTCTCGTCTTTCAAGGTGAAATGGTTCTTCATCCATTCAACGTCTCGTTAAGTCCACATGTAGCTTTTCTATTCAATTTCCTGGTCACCTAAGCAACTCATCTGCTGTGGAGCTTTCTGGCTGTAAAACAGATTGATAAAAGTGTGATATTTTGACGATCCACGTGCAATTTTTCTTTAGGTTTTTTCAAATTCAACGGATGTTTTTGACGCCTCTACATCCGGGATCTTTGAACGAATATAAAAACCGAGGAAGACTGGGTCCACAGTCCAATGCTCTCCTCCGGCTCTCCTCATATCAGATATCAGAGTAACCAAGGGCGACTTCTAATATCCTGACGTTTATAAATAGAGGATATTACATGGGCGCGCGGAGATACGGATTTTATCTTCGAGTGTTGAGTCTTTTCAACAAGAGAAGATAAAACCGTATCTCCAAGCGAACATGTAATATTCTATTTATCATATAATTATCAAATCAAGAGACAACAAACTATCTTTAGAATAAATGCGCTCAATTAACCATGGTAACGATCTTTTCACTAGTGAAAAGAACAAGTTTTCGAACTTAAGAAATATAGGTATTTTATAAATAATTATATGATAAAGGCGTATATCATAGTCCGTCGCGTTGTGTCCTGATGAACTATACTTTAATAGTAAGGACAACTTGTATTGTCCTGAGCTTACTTAGTAAGGACTATAATTATAGATAATTATAAATTTATTATTGTATAGTTTTTCCACACGCCCCCTGTGGAAACCAGCCCAAGTTGTCGGGGCAAGCGTGCATAAATAAACTTATCATTCATTAGGTTCATCATTCACAACTTCTATTGTCCTGAGCTTTTGTGATGGTGCGCAATACAATACATGTACCTAAAGTCAAGTAGATGTAGCGATTGTAGTTAGTGTACAGCACCTGTAATAAGTGTAATGTCTGTAGCAGGGGTTGTACTAGTAGTAGGGTGGTAGTAGTAGGTGTATACGTAGTGGTTGTAGTTGGTGTAGCACCCGTTAAGTTTTAGGTGTAGTATCTGTAGCATCTGTAGTACCTGTAGTATCTGTAGTAGCCCTAGTACAGTAGTTCCCATAGTAGGCAGTGTACACGTAGTAGCTGTAGTACTTGTAGTAGGTGTAGTTTCTGTAGTTCGTGTAGTACTTGTAGTATTTGTAGTACGTGTAGTATCTGCAGTACGTGTAGTACCTGTAGCACCTGTAGTAGGAAGGCTGTGTACTTGTAGTAGGTATAGTATTTGTAGTAGGTGTAGTGGTTGTAGTTGATGTAGCACACATGGTAAGCGCAGTAGCAGTAGTATCTGTAGCACCTGTTGTATGGTGTAGTATCTATAGTATCTATAGTGCCTGTAGTAGGTGTTATACCTGTAGTATATAGTACATGTAGTAGAGTGCACGCACTTAATCCGTGAAACATAAATAGTACAAAATAGTGCTAAATTATGGTAATTCCTTTGTTTCCTATTGTCTTATCAACATTATTTAGTAGTAATTAGTACTGTTTGTTTCACGGATTAAGTGCATGCACTCTACCTATATCTGTAGTATGTGTAGTGCCTGTAGTAGGTGTTTGACGTCATCAGTCCGTCTGTTATAACAGAGTACAGACTCCCAGAAAATTGGAATCTAGAGAAATAATTATAATAAATAATTTGTATTTGAAAAAATAGGCGTAAAAGTGTGCACGCTTTTGTAATCAAAGTTGTCATCAACATCTTGTGTCTGGGCCTTCAGGAATAATGTAACCTTTGGTTTTGTGACATTACAGAACCCTGGAACACCGATAAGCAAAGACCCCACAATGGGGAACCGTATAGCAACTCTTCTTATCTATTTAAGTTGAATTCTTTCAATAGAAAGACTCGATTCATTCAGTTCAACTATAGGAGACGGAGACTCTGCGCGTGCCATTACATTACACACCATAATGTGTACCTCCGCCACATGAGCTAGTTTTACCGCGTCTCTTCTTCAGTTACTTCGAGAAAGAAGACTTTGCTTAATGCATAAAATCATTAACAAGCTTAGCGCTGTTCCTTTTGATCAATATTTATCTTATAATTTCACTAAAACTAGGCGTAATCATGATTTAAAGCTTAATGTATATTCTCCTACTACTGATTGCAACAAGTTTTTCCACGTACACCATTGCTGCATGGAATGATCTTTCAGGTGTTACCGTTAGGTCTATACATCGTTTGCAATTTTTAAGAAAAACCTTGAACAAGAAATCATCTAATATATTTTAATTCAGTAAGACCGCCTTGGTGTAATGCATGTGAACAACTTTTCCAAGTAATAACCAGAAACAGAAACAGAAACGACTTTCACGTACACGAAGCTCACGATCGAAAAGCAGTCCACATCACTTGACGCTCAGTTGCCTATAAAGTAAATGTGACTTTCTGAACTGTTTTTTGATTTTGTTGTTGCTGTTGTTGTTGTTTTTAATTTCAGTTGAATGATGTTGCGTCGACGTCAGGAGGCGCTACCGTGTTTGAAATAGCAGGATTGACTATACGACCATCAAAGGTTTGTTAAGACTTATATTTCACGCAGAAGTTTCTGTCGCTGCTTTAAATCATTGAAACAAACACCTTTTCAGAGCGAAGACTCCGATAATTTGTGATTCAACCAAGTGTTTTTGGTGTTGTTGTTTTGTTTTTTGTTTAATTTTGGTTTGGTTTGCTTTGCTTTTGTTAGAAACAAATCGCACCATGTACTGGGACTGGGTCATAATTGAATTTAAATTTATCATTTTTCAGCGCGATGCGGCATTCTGGTACATTCTAAAGGTGGTGTTACACGAGACGATTTTTAACGACGATTTTCAGCGCAACGGCGTTGCGTTAAAAACCTTTCTCGTGTAACATGACACTTGGAACGATTTTCCTTGCAATTTTCGCTTCGGCAACGCGTTGCGAGTTTTTGAATCCAAGTCAGAAACTCGCAACGCAAAATATTGCAAGCTGTTGCAACGTTGCGCGGAAAATCGTCGTTAAAAAATCGTCTCGTGTAACACTGCTCTAAAAAGATCAGATGAGGGCGATTAATGCACGCTGGGTGTTATATATGTGGAAACAAATGAGGTAAGAACGACGAACTGACTCAATTAAATGTGTAGCTCGAGTATACAATTCCAGTAGGGGACGTGGATTAACAACTTCCCCTCCCCTCCTCTCCCCAATCCCCTCCCCCTCCCTTGTAGTGTCCCCTTGCAATCACTTGAAATCGTAAGTGCAAGAAAAAGTAAAACTTGTTTAACAAGTTCTGAACAAGTTCTTACGTGCGGTTTTGCTACAAAATGATATTTCTATTAAGAATTTGAATAAGAAAAACTTACAGACATACGCTTTAAAAGCTCGTGTCTTTGGCGCTGGCACAGGTTCTTTATTAGTACGGGATTCCCTACTAGCAGAGACTCAGCAGATTAGGGTTAGGGTTTCACGAGATTTTCTTGTCCTCTTGCCCAACTTGACTTGAAAATACAACTGATGAAACCCTAAAGTTTATGAAATCTCTAAATGTACAACTTTCAGTTGAGTTAAGATATTTGTAAACGAGATACTTAACTTTGCTGACATTTCAAATCTTCGCCCTTTGTCTGGATAATCATCGAGATCTGCTTTAGGACTACTCTTAAATAGCAAATGTGATTACCAGTTGCAAACCTTCATCCAGTAGTAGAAAATAAAGATCCATACTAAAATACAGCATAACTTCTTCACGTTACAAAGGAGCTCGATGGACTGCTAAAATGCATATTGTTAACGCAACTTTGTTGATCTTTCTTCAAAATACTCGCGCCGATTTTGATTGGTTCCTCTATGTCCCCAAGGATTTGGGACAAACATATTAGCATCATAATGAAACTTCGCCGAATAGACTACCCCAATTAGACATTAAAATTACTAAGTGTCTAGGTAGCGCAGCGGTCTAAGGTGATATCTAAAGGTATGGATTAGGGTCCGGATATCGTCTCCCTCCCTGGCCTTCGGGCTAAGACAACTGTTTTATGTAGCACCGGGATAGCGTGGATGGGGCCGAAATCTTCATCCGTAACGTAAGTTGATTCGATGTCTCAGCTTCCTTGAATGTCTCGGGAGAATCGTCCCAAAATTTAATTTTTCCTTTTTTTTATTTTTCAGTTAAATAATCATTTGTACTTTGTGTCCGGGGGGTGCATATCTAACAGGTTCGAGTCGTGTCGGGGGCGAATCCTTTTTCTTTTTTCTTTTTTTCGCTCTTTTTCTATAACTTTTTCAATTTTTACCTGAATATCCTGACTACATATTGTCTTGCTACGGATACTGATGTTTTTACCTTTACTTTTTTAATTATATATATTTTGGATCGTTCATAAATATATTGAGATTGATTAATATTCATGATTATTAATATATGGATATCGTTTAATTTCTCTATATTTCTCAAATGTGCGATCAAATATCTTGCGTTTTTTTATGCGTTTTGCAATTGCCCCGCTAAACAATTGCCAAGTTAATCAAGACACATTTTTTTAAAGTTTAAATTCAAGCAAAAGGTATATTTTTGGCTTGTGTATACTGTATAAACTGTTCATCCAGCTGGGTAAACAGTCGCACGAAACTCCTGGCTACTCCCCTGATAGACCTGAATTCCCCTCACTCGTTTTGAGAACTTTTACGGAAACAGAACTTAGGGTAATGGCTACTCAAAATGTAATAATAACTCAAATAAAGGTTTGGTTAGGCCTAGGAGGAGTGGGGATGCGAATGCGCTTGCGCAAAGGCCGGCAGGCAAAGAGAGAGAAAAAGCCTCTATAGGTCGAATATATGGATCTGTTTTCTTTTGAATTTTCTTTACTCTCCTTCTTTGGCCATAATCCCTCCGATCGAGTAACGTCTTTCTTCTAACAGACAATCATCACGAATCACGCAGCTAGCTAATTTTGAAGCCGCGTCCCGTCTCACGGCAACCCTTTACCACCGTGAATGTACTCAGCTAAAACCTCCATTTTTGAAGCTTTTTAGAGTAAGTACACATGCAGTTAATTAAAACGCATAAGCAACTCAAAATCTTTATAATTTGGACACAAAACTGTGAAGTTTTAAGAAAGGAACAATTTAGAATATACAAATAACTTTAAATGCTGTTGATAATTGTGGATAACACAGGAAGCCCACACCAAGGAGCAAGGATGGCACAGTTGGTTAGTGCGCGGCCTTCGGTGCGAGAGGTCCCGAGTTCGATTCCCAATGACTTCACATCCTTGTTTCGACTTCTTTCCTTTCCGTGTAGCTTTAATTAGCTTTAAATACCCTTAAAACGGAGCACTGATGGAGAGAGGGGGGGGGTAAAATGAGCGTCGGCTTCCTGGAAGATTAGCTCTGCTAAAGGAACTACCGACGTTAAACAAGGTCCTTTACTTTACTTTACTTTACCACCAAAGCTGCCTATACTTCCCTTTCCGTAAGCCAGCAGCGAGCCTGTGTCTGAACTAAGGCCTAAGGCTGTTACGACAAAAACTATAATAGCCCGGAGGCCGCCATCTATTAAAACTAGGAACAATATAAAAACACACAAACTCTAAAATGAGTAATTTAAAGGCTGTTCAGCAGCCATTTTTGAGAAGAACAAATAATTTGCAAATTACGCAAGCATGTTTGTTATGTACGCATAGAAAATATTCAATTGCATTCTATAATTTCAAGAAATGAGGCGTCTGTGCCAAAGATAAGTCATAAATAAAATAAGAAAAGGCTTCAAACGCCAGTGTACAATGTTTAACAGGGCAACAATCTCTGCGTTTCGTTCACGCTTCCAGCCGCTGAAACGTGAACATGGACAAACCACAAATTCATGCAAACCGGACAGCAAGATCGAATCGTCAATCTAAATCTAACTCGATCGTCAACTCTAGTCTGATGTAAATCAGTCCCCCTAAAACTTTGTTAGTTTTGCTAATCGATATCTTGAATCAACAACATAGATACAGCAAACGGAAAACGGGAAACTGCGGCCGTTTGCAGTAAAGAGCTCGAACGTTAATCTTAAGTGCTCTATTCTCTACTTTCGCATATCCATAATGCTTTCTGTTTTTTGGGGGGTAGTTATTGTAATTAAAACTTTTTTTGGTTTGAATGACAATTTATTTTATTTGAATTACAATACCTATCCCCCAAATTAAAAACAGAAGGCATTATGGTGCAAGTAGAGAATATTCACCTTCCGTTGAAACGGCAACGCCAGACGCGAAAAAAAGCAAGCAAAGTGATTCTCTCTGCAGTCTGTCGTTTCACAAGTGCGTAAAGCTTATGTTCTCTATTACATGATTTTAGTACCTTGAGCTCTAAAACATGCACCCAGGTGAGATTCGATCACAACATCCTTAATTGAAAATCTTGTTCATTTGCGTCACTTGTCATCAAACAGCAGCACTTTTTTAAAATGGCTTTCACATTTTCCCGATAAATGTCATTGAAGACAATATAGATGAAGAAATTGTAAATGAAAGTCATTTGGCCTATCAACCGTGCCGCGAAATGGAGCCGTTTGGCGTCCACAGTGGTCAAGCTGCTAAGACTTCCCTCAATGCTCAAAATTGTAACGATGAAACCAAATAGTAAGCTTATGCTCAACAGACTGACTATGGCAATGGACATTTTTAAAACCTTTCTATTTTGAAGTTTTCTTCTCCTTTTGACCAAGTCAGATTGGTTAATTCCAGGGATATTGTGACGATATATCTTGTAGACAATTAAAATGTACAGAGGAGTTATCAGCAAAAGTGGCAAGATGATTACTAAAGAAATATTAAGATACAACACGACTTTCAAAATGTATTTGTTGCCAAAACCGCAAAATATACGGTTTTTGATATGGTGAAAGCGAAATAAGTGCAGATAAGGTGATATAATAAGGCTTGCAAGCCCCCAAATCCCTGGTATGATGTATTTTAATCGAGATCTGGTGAATCGTTCCTTTATTGGATGAGCCAAGGCGCAGTACCGATCGACGGCAATAAAAACACAACTGTACATTGAAACAGCTAACGAAACATCGGAGACAAAAGGAATGACTTTACACAAGGCAAGTCCAAAGTCGTTAGGGATAAGCCATGTGTTAAGACCATAATTGATGTCCTTTATTTTAGAAGGAAACAGAAAAACACTGGCGAGAAGATCACTAAAGGCCATGTTAGCCATTAGGTAATTGGTGGTATTTTTCAATCGATTGTCTTTGTAGATGAACCACACAATCAAAGAGTTTCCAACGACAGAAATCAGTAGAAGAAGGCTGTAGGCCAACGTCTTTGGTATTCTATCAGAGTCAGACTTTACATTTGACGACAAGCTGTTGTTCGTCTGTAGAGATTCAGAATCGTTAAGATTATACATGAAGGTTAGTACCCCTTAGAGACCTTGGTGAATTTTTAAATTTTTAAGTGTCATCCAAAAATTGACTTCCCAAAAAGGATGTTTTTAGGCCTTGGCATTGACATACTACGCTTTTCCTGGTTGTAATAGGTTTATATATGGTTTACTGCTTTGTTTAATAATTTTGGTGATTGTTGAATATTAGCATTAGGATGTTTTGGCAGATAGACATAGATGATTTGCCGAGTTATTTTGCTGACAGGAATGGCACCGCCAGTTTCAGTCTCTTAGCAAATTGAGGACTGAATCCCTTCAGCTTAAAGATCAATAGGATGTTTTGCTTAAATTACGCACAAAAATAGAATATTGTCGTTACGTGTCTGATTAATTTAGAAAATTAAAAACCGAATTAAAAACCTGTTGTTTTACTGCAACCCTATTTGATAACCGTAAGATAACAATAATGCAAGGAATAGGAGAACCTAAACATAATTTAATTTTGCAAAGTACAAAACGCATATCGTGACTAATTAGGAAAACATTTCTGGAATAATGTGCTATTGACGTTTGTTCGTAATGTGCTATTGACGTTTCTGTCGTTTTACTGCAGCCCTATTTGATAACCAAAGATAACAATAATGCAAGGAATAGGAGAACCTAAATATAATTTAATTTTGCAAAGTACAAAACGCATATATATTACGTGACCAATTAGCTAGGAAAACATTTCTGGAATAATGTGCTATTGACGTTTCACTTGGCATCTCCGTTTCCTAGAATATCGACTATGTCTTTATGTTCAACCAAATCACTAGAAAAGATCAGTGCCGTCCAATTAATCTGTCCTGAAGCCTATGTCTCAAAACAAATTATAAAACAGAGTCTGTTGTTCAAAATAGATAGTTTCCCTTTAGATCTAGAGACAAGTGTACACATGCAAGACCTAATTAAGGTGTCTCGATATAGTTTTTTTTATTGACTACGCTTCCGTTTTTCATTCCACGAGTTGAGCAACTTACTCTTGACGAACCAAAACGGTTTTAACACTAGTTATAGGACTCGAATCAAAGTTGATATTTTTGTCTATTTCACTTCGATTTGTGTTGCCATTGCGACGGTAAACAAAGATGGCTGAAATCAATTTTTCTAAAATATATTTCGAACTCGAGCAGCTCTAGACAAGGGACTATGATTGACAATAAACTACAAACTAAAACAACAAAATTAAGGATAAATTCAAAAAATTTTATCAAGCCGTTTTCGAATAATTCGCGAAAACATAAATAATGTGAATTTGCCAATTTCCGGTCCTTTATTGCAAATCACTTCAAGCAAAATGTTGTAATTCTATGTTATCTACTTTACCTTGGTATGTTCTTTGTTGCACAGTATTTGGGTGCCGGGAAGTCTTATAAATCAAGAGATATTTCAGAAAAATCTGATTTCAGCCATATTTTTATATCGTTGTCATGGTAACACCAATTACACTGAAACTGACAAAAAACAAAACCTTGAACTCAGTTCATCTTCTGACAGGAAAATCGTTGTGATTAAACTAGGGTAAGCTTATCACTTAATAAGCTAATCAATAAATTTCATTTTTTGAATTGTTTGTAATATATTCAAAAACGGCTTGATAATTTGTTTTGAGTTGTACCTTAATTTCTTTGCCTTAGTGTGTAGTTTATTGCCCATATAGTCCCTTGTCTAGAGCTGCTGGAGTTCGAGAGATATTTTAGAAAAAATGATTTCAGTCATCTTTGTTTACCGTCGCTATAGCAACACAAATCGAAATGAGATACACCAAAATCAAAACTTTGATTCAAGTCCAATAACTGGTGTAAAAACCGTTTTGATTGATCAAGAGTAAGGGGCTGTTTATATGGAGGCGAGCCAGCCCGGTAAGCGGGCTGACTTCTTTTGTTCTCTGGCCCCCAGGGAAATGAAAACAAAAGAATTCAGCCCACTTACCGGGCTGGCTCGCCTCCATATAAACAGCTCCTAAGTTGCTCAATTCGTGAAATGAAAAACGGAAGCATTGTCAATAAAAAACTATATCGAGCCACCTTAAACAGATATTTCAAGATCTTCACCAGTGCTTGTAAACAACGTACCACACTGTACAGGCCCAGGCCCACTCCAGGACCATAAGTTGCCTTAAAACGCCTTAAAATACTCAATGTAGCCTAAAGTAGCCTTTAAGTTGATTTAACTTCTTAAAACGCCTTAAAACGTCTTAAAAATTACACAATATCTCCACATTTTCTTTTAACGCCTTAAATTGCATTAAGTGGCAGTACAAAACGGCGACTTAAGGACCCGGGATAGGCCTAGGCCCGCAAATGATCTCAAAAGAAAATACAGAATCTGGAACGAACAAAATTTGCTTTGGAACCCATTTATGTTTACCACGTCAAGGGCACTAGGACAAAGTCGTTGTGTTTATGTGTAATAAATCAAGTTAAAAATTGTACTTATCTGCAGTCAATCCTTTGAAGCTCTGAAGTCACATTATTTCCTCTGTTTTTGACCTTTCTGGCCTCTGTTCTAGCTGTTATAATGCTTTATCTTTGGTCAAACGAACGTTCCAACGGTTTGAATATCGATACTCGTTTGCAATTGGGGTCCAGTTCCCGCTCCGCCAAACTTTAGTTAGCGATTAGTAGTACTAAGTTAATCAAATTCGACTTAAGATCACTCTAAGAGAGAGGGGTAGGACAATAGAAAGGGCTGTGTTGCCTACCCCTCTCTCTTAGAGTGATCTTAAGTCGAATTTGATTAACTTAGTACTACTAATCGCTAACTAAAGTTTGGCGGAGCGGGAACTGGACCCCAATTGCAAACGAGTATCGATATTCAAACCGTTGGAACGTTCGTTTGACCAAAGATAAAGCATTATAACAGCTAGAACAGAGGCCAGAAAGGTCAAAAACAGAGGAAATAATGTGACTTCAGAGCTTCAAAGGATTGACTGCAGATAAGTACAATTTTTAACTTGATTTATTACACATAAACACAACGACTTTGTCCTAGTGCCCTTGACCACGTCTTATAAAATTTATTTCGACTATTCTTACAAAATATTATATAAACAAAATACAAACAAACAAACTAAAAAGTTATATAGCATTACAACATCATCTAAAAAAGAATTATTAAAATGTTAATGCTTAGGCCCAAAGTAATCCTAGATATGGAGTCACGCCTAAAAACAAGTACTTCCAGTGTTATAGCAATGGAATATATATATATCATTAAAAAATCGAGTAAAATTAAACCTTTAATTTTGGTTTATAAGCGGGGTATTATAATTCAAAATGTAATAAGCATAAATCCACGCCCTAACAGAGTACTAACAGAATTTTAGTTATGGTATAATGTATATCAATGTATATAAAAAAGTCGATTACTTAAACGAAAAGTGGCGGCAGAAAGAAACTGCAACTATTAATCTGTAAGTACTTTTATAGGGCGTAGCTCTATGCTAATCATATCTTGAATTCATTTTTATTTTATTACTGCTTTCACTATTACGGTTATACACCAAAACTACAAGTATATTTTGCCGATCTTATTAATGATATATTCCATTACTATAAAACTGGAAGTACTTGTTTTTAGGTGGGGCTCCATATCTAGGATTACTTTGGGCCTAAGCCTTTAACAATGTGCAAGATTTCACATGGACACTTACCACGAGAGGGAAAAACCTTTTGTATCAATTTCATGGATAATGTATTCCATAGCTATACTTCTCAAAGTACCATTTAGGGGGCGTGGCTCTCAATCAAAAATTACTCAGCATACTCTACCTTATCACTATCCTTCATTACACCTTTTTTGATCAACATTAGATGCTCTTTATCTTTGTTTCTGAGATAATTAATTCCAAAAATACTGATAAGTAAGTAATTGATTTCTGGGCGTGGCACCACCTTCAGAATTACTCAGGACATGAACCTCTAACAATATGCCGAATTTCATGCTTGTTACACAAATTTGAACAATTCCACATTAAAGCTGCACCATTATTTATTTTATTATTATTATCATGACACAGTTCATCAATTAGGTATATGCCTATTTCAAAAAGGTGTTACAAGGACCGCTCTTTGGTAGCTAGACGGGTACCGTTCGTATTGAAGTAGCGAATTTTGTCAAAATTCACTACTTAGTATATGATTTCGGGGCTAGGGAGAAAAATCCTATGAGTATATTTTTAAGCAAGTTGTCTAAGTGTCACTAAAGTTAGTATTTCAAGATAATTATAGGGAACAAGCGTAATTGAGCAGAGCTGTAGGTATTCAGATGCTCAGATGCAGATTAAGAACACATTCCATCACTTGGGATAGGAAAATATTTGAATCACTAGTTTCCTAACCCATTCACCCATTCCAATAAGACAATCTGGTTGGCTAAAAAGGTCATTAATTATTCATGAGTTTGAGAAATGTACTACATAATTGCCTTAAGTCAGGTTTCCACCTTTCTAATTAGAAAAGAAATGCCCTACCTTAAGTAGACAGCAAATGAATTTTTTGGATCTCTAAAATTTTCCCCATCCTCCCGGAGACGTTTTTGAATGTTCGTTAAATTATGGTTCAGAGGTCAGATAATAGGTTGCCATGGAAACACTTGCATTAATTTCAAATAAAGATTTTTAGAATTCCATTAATTATGTCAATTTTTTAATGACATGTTCAAAAAGGATGATACAAATCTACCACCCCCATTGGTTACGTTTTATGGCCACCATTTTTTTGAATCTGAGGTTGACCCATGCATTAATATGTCTGAGTAGAGAAGGTGTAGATGTCATTTCGTATATGAAGTCATTTTTTATATGTAATTCTCGAAGGATATATAGCTCACTGGAATTCGCGATCGTATGTTGACCCGAGTAAAGAGGAAGAGGAAGAGGAAGAGGAAGATATCAAGAAATGTCAATGCATTATTATTTTGTTTCTCCATAGTAAAACGGATGTCGAGTGATGTCGAGTATTGATGTAATTGTAAAACTCAAGAGCATCGCCTTCGTTGTTAAACCGACGGGCAAAAGGTATCATCGACATACCTGCGATAGAATATAATTACAGATCCCAAATACTGTTCTACTGAGCTAAACGTTTTCATGGTTACCCATGTTAGCCAAAACAGATGCAAGAGAGGAACCCATAGTCACTCCGTCCCTTTCTTCATAAAAGGAGCCTTTGAACAAAAAGCAACCAATAAAAAAGCATTCCTGTGGTAGCTTTTGAAAAAACAGGTTCCTTAATCCCTTATCCTTGAGGGCGTTACCTTTCCTAATATATTCCACCGCAAAGGCGATGCATTCCCCAAGAAGAATGTTGGTATTTAAATAAACTTTCAACGTACATCAAATATTAACACCATAAAGCGATTATATGTAGATCTAGATAACCTATTAATTGTGATTCTTTGACAAAACTAAATCACTAAGATATTTAGCTAGATTGTAATTATAGCTACCTATGGATCAAACAATAGGCCTGAATGGCGACAAAGAATCTAGATTTCTGGGTTCATGAGTGCATTTTAGGGAGTCCATAAACTCTCGATATTCTGACTATTGCTGGGTTTCATCCATTCCTTCGGGAATCAAAAGACATTGCAGCGGTAGCCATGTTGGATGAACGAACAAGAGACGCTAATGAGAAATCTTTTGTTGAAGTTCATCCAAGATGGCTGCCGTGACGTCACATGCAACCCAGCAATAACTCAAATTAGGTAACTTTAGCAGAACGCTAAGTCAAGGACTAAAATTGATCAGATAGGTAACAAAAGTGAAAATTTACACGATACCACAAAAATGACCCCAAAAGTCGTTAGAAATCAATGAGAAAAAGGACGTAAAGCGAGGGTAAGGCGTAGCAAGGTGTATATGCAAAAATAGGCGGGACTATCCCGTGAGTCTATGAACTACAACGAGGCTAGTTTAATAATCTTTGTGGGAAAGGAAAACTAAGTTTATGTCAAGTAAGAGACAACAAGTCTACCTTAAGGTTTCTGTTCAGATATCCCACAACTTAAAGATAAATCCACAAACTGGAGTTTCCATTAAAATGTCAAGGTCCAAGCACACACATGAATTATGAATATTTCAAGTTGTCAGTTTGGTTTCTCAGTAAGATAAATTAATTAAAAATATATCGAAATGGACGATTTCGTCTCTCGTAACAAAAAGCTTCAAGCCTAAATTACTGAAAATTATCAAACCACAAGAATATCAACACGACAAAGTTTGCCTCAAGCTTATACACAAAGATTCCATTTTTCCGTTTGTTCTCCAGTAGACCTTATCGGCTAACGCAGTTGTATCCAATTCAAACCTTCTGGGAGTACAACTTTTTGTTTGCTAGATTTCCATATCAATGCAGTATTGATAAGGAAATGTAGGGAACAAAAAGTACTACCTCCCAGGTTTGAATTAATTGGGTACGACATTGCGTTAGCCGATTTCCATGGTCTATAGGATATAGTTGCACAGATGAAGTCATGAACATTTGACGTTCTCTATGTAACTATTAGAGTACAATGAAAATGGAATCTGTATCTTATATAAGATGATATCCCCCTTTTTGCCGGTTCCTGCCCGCCCCAGGTGAAGCTAGGTGATCGAGATTCGATCACAACATCCTTAATTGAAAATCTTGTTCATTTGCGTCACTTGTCATCAAACAGCAGCACTTTTTTAAAATGGCTTTCACATTTTCCCGATAAATGTCACTGAAGACAATATAGATGAAGAAATTGTAAATGAAAGTCATTTGGCCAATCAACCGTGCCGCGAAATGGAGCCGTTTGGCGTCCACAGTAGTCAAGCCGCTAAGACTTCCCTCAATGCTCAAAATTGTAACGATTAAGCCAAACAGTAAGCTAATGCTCAACAGACTGACTATGGCAATGGACATTTTTAAAACCTTTCTATTTTGAAGTTTTCTTCTCCTCTTGACCAAGTCAGATTGGTTTGCAGGGATATTGTGACGATATATCTTGTGGACAACTAAAATGTACAGAGGAGTTATCAGCAAAAGTGGCAAGATGACTGCTAAAGAAATATTAAGATACAACACGACTTTCAAAATGTATTTGTTGCCAAAACCGCAAAATATACGGTTTTTGATACGGTGAAAGCGAAATAAGTACAGATAAGGTGATGTAATAAGGCTTGCAAGCCCCCAAATCCCTGGTATGATGTATTTTAATCGAGATCTGGTGAATCGTTCCTTTATTGGATGAGCCAAGGCGCAGTACCGATCGATGGCAATAAAAACACAACTGTACATTGAAACAGCTAACGAAACATCGGAGACAAAAGGAATGACTTTACACAAGGCAAGTCCAAAGTCGTTAGGGATAAGCCACGTGTTAAGACCATAATTGATGTCCATTATTTTAGAAGGAAACAGAAAAACACTGGCGAGAAGATCACTAACGGCCATGTTAGCCATTAGGTAATTGGTGGTATTTTTCAATCGATTGTCTTTGTAGATGAACCACACAATCAAAGAGTTTCCAACGACAGAAATCAGTAGAAGAAGGCTGTAGGCCAACGTCTTTGGTATTCTTTCAGAGTCAGACTTTACATTTGACGACAAGCTGTTGTTCGTCAGAAGAGATTCAGATGCATTAAGATTATTCATAATTACTTCGTTTCTTTCTCTCTTTCTTTCCTTCGTTCTTTCCTTCCTTTCGTTCGTTCCTTCTTCGTTAATTCTCTATCTTTTCTTTCCTTCAATTTCCAGATTTCTCGCGTGTGCTGTTCTAATAATGATCCGGAGAGAACTGCAGAAACGCCCTAGCTTGTGTCTTTTTAACTAGTCATTTAGTAGTATAATTTATGCGTGGTAATTGTTTACTTAACCTCCAATGATTCTGGCCATGGAGCTGCCTGTCATCTCCAGGGGATGGGTAGGGGTGGGGTGGGATGGGGGATGGGGTGGGGAAGAGCTTAAACGAAGCTAAAATGGTGAGCCCTTATTAAAGGCAAGGCAGCCAAGACCAATCCCCCGCAAAGCCAACTTCAAGCAACCACAAAACGCCTTTTTTCATTATAAAAAAATGACGATTATTATAGACAAGGAGCAAGGCTAATATCCCCAAAAGATATTGCTTAATTTTACTACCCCACACTTCCTCCCAAAAACTAACACGCAGTATCAATGCCCAAGGGTCTTAACATACCCCCACGTGTCTAATCCTATCATCAAAATCTGATTTTGCAGCATTGAATATTCAAGCAAGTTCTTAAGCATCCGAATTCATCATTTAGATATGTAAAGAGAATTAAATACTTGCAGACAGATACCTCAAATTTAAAAATTCGATGAAAAAAATCCAAAACGAGTAGTCTAAAAAGAATGTCTTGATCTAGTTGACTCTAGAATTGGCAGGAAGCATCGAAGACCGCCTCAAACTTTAGTACCAAATATCCTCAAAATTACCAATTGACATTACCTCTCTCTCTCATTCCAAATAATACTTGGCAAAACATCTAACAAAACATTAAGGCAGTATAGTGAATAATATACCAAAACACCCTGAATGATATATCGTACTAATGACAATGACTGTGTTAATTAGACACTTTTAAGGTTTATCTAATAAAGCACACGACAGAGCTAGGATTAATCTGTGGCAGTTCCTCATCTATGGTGACGGAAGTTTTCTTAATACAGATGAAGTTTAGATGCTGTGCTTCGTTTGTTTGAAAAAATAGAGAAAAACTGGTTTGACTAAACAGACTATGGCCTAAGAAAATCATTAGCAAAAACAAGATAAACGATATGGCTGTGAAGATAAATAAGGCATTTATAAGTAATTTTGTTGATCTATGTGATAACTTTCAGATGATAAGATTAAATGGTAAATCGTGTGGATAGCAGCTTGGCGCTATTCGATCGAACACACTTAAGACGACGACATTGATGACAATATGGACTCCAATGCACTTAGCTCTGAACGTCCTGAAATGACTAAGACCTTTTTTTGCACAAAATCTCTAGGATTAATACAATTCCATTGAGGTCTAAGGAATCAGAAACAATACCTGCAATCAGTTATTTAAGTGGCCACGACATAGTGACATCAGTGTAAAGATCTTCTGCAGTGAATAACATATCTATTTTCCCGTCCAAACAGACTTCAAAATAGGACGGAATCGTCTAAGAACAAAATTGTCTTAAATTCGCGTTATTAGACGAGAAACCTGACGTCTTCTAATAGAAATAGGCGCTTGTTAAGCGCATGTAGCTACAGCCTTATGGGATAGAAAGAAAAGCGTCAACAAAAATGAGATACAGTGCTGAAATACTGGCTATTTACTGTAATTTCTTACATGAGACTACTGAACGCTAATAGATGATTAGTAAGGTTGCTTTTTTGTATATAAATTTTTATTGTCAATTTGCTGTAACTCCAGAAACATAAAAGTGTAGCTGTCAAACAAATGCGAAAAATATTTTTTCCTTAGAAGACAATGTAACAAAAAAATTAATATTCACAGCCACTAAACAACATATTATATAAAACAGGTATATAGAGATCCAAATGGTCTATAAAGATATTCCTTTACATAGTAAATTGAGCCAAAAACACCAGTGCTTATCTCATTTATTTATTTAGTTTTAACAATATGATACCTAAAGGATATCTTAGGCTTGAAATTAAGTAGCATTCACTGTCGGTCACGGCTTTGAAGTCTCGTGTGCAAAGTGACCTAATTTACGGAAAAAAGTTCACCTAAATTATTCCTTTGACAATTTTTAATTTAACTCTTTTAAAGATGAATTTGTACTTGTTTATTATTGATTGTAAGAATTTCCACAGCAAATTTTTGCCTCAAGTAATTAGTCGATTGACGGAATAGAATCTTCACGAACTTTTATCTGTCGGGCGCATACCATGCAATCGGTGGTAAACTCAATACGCCTTTTTGTTGTTTTCTTGACAGACTCAGGCGGTAGTTCGCTTTCAAAATCTTTTCGTTTCTGTTTATTTTAACACTGAATCGAAATTCTTTTATTTCAAAGTGTCAATGATTGGTTCCGAAGTTTATAATTGGGCTTCCTGTGGAGTTACCCACGGACGGACACGACCCGATGACTAAGTGGCTTCGCCTCTTCGAGGCAGTAGCCACAAAAATTTATTGTCAATTTGCTGTAACTCCAGAAACATAAAAGTGTAGCTGTCAAATAAATGCGAAAAATATTTTTTCCTTAGAAGACAATGTAACAAAAAAATTGATATTCACAGCCACTAAACAACTTACCAACGATTTATTGCTACGCGTCCGACATAAAAGCGTTCGAAACACAAAAACAAACAGACGATTGGAATATAAAACAGGTATATAGAGATCCAAATGGTCTATAAAGATATTCCTTTACATAGTAAATTAAGCCAAAAACACCAGTGCTTATCTCATTTATTTATTTAGTTTTAACGATATGATACCTAAAGGATATCTTAGGCTTGAAATTAAGTAGCATTCACTGTCGGTCACGGCTTTGAAGTCTCGTGTGCAAAGTGACCTAATTTACGGAAAAAAAGTTCACCTAAATTATTCCTTTGACAATTTTTAATTTAACTCTTTTAAAGATGAATTTGTACTTGTTTAATTATTGACTGTAAGAATTTCCACAGCAAATTTTTGCCTGAAGTAATTAGTCGATTGACGGAATAGTATCTTCACGAACGTTTTCCGTGCTCCATTCAGTAATACAGCACGAAGGAAGTGACGAAAGCACGAAAGAAGCGTAGGGAGAGCACGAGCCGTAGGTGAAGCAAATATTCGAGAGAAAAAGTTCGATTCTTTCCTAAAAAATTCAAAAGGTGCGCGCGCACGGTCGAGCTCGCGCTGCTGACGTGCATCAGAACTGTGCTCCATTCTCTGATAAAGCACAGCTGTCAGCCAATCAGAGCGCGGGTATCGACACGGGTATATAATAAATATAAATAATTTATGGTATTTTATTGCCAATTCGATCATAGTTTTGAAATTATATTTTTTGTATAATTTATTTTATCATGTACATCAATCTTAGACTAATATATCATATATTGATGATAAATGTATGTCGTCAATTATTGATGTACTTTTGTACATATATCAGTAACATCACATCTGTTTGGAGGCGGTGTAATATTATATTCTTAATGCATCATATCTGGTCAAAGCAAACGTTTTGCGAGTGAATAGGAGTCCTAATAATATTATAATTGACTCAGTTTGACCCACCAACTAGTGGCGGGGCTATTGTATATTATGTAAAAAGAGATACGGAACATTAGGATAGCATTCAGTACCTAACTGACTGAGACTCCGCGTGTACGCCCTAATAAGAACCTAGCAGCCAAATGTGACCCCGCTTTGGAATTATTTTTCGATACATATTATACATTCGCTGCACAGAAAACCCTAAGATCATAACCAAGTTGGACGTCTATAAGGAGCGTTCATGTGTTGTGTCATGCGTATTAGAAGCATCTTCTTGTACAACGCTGAGTTCACCAAGTGGTTGTAGTCTCAAGGCTGTTTCTGACTGCTGGTCATGAGAATCGCTGTCTCGTGATACCAAGGAGTAACGATTCTAAATACAATAAACGTTATAAATACAAACTCTTTAATAACATAGTTATAATATGTAGAAATTAGTGTTGTCTGGAAATGCTTAGCCTGCTCATCGGTACTCCAGGTATTCACATCTGAAATTGTCCAATTCCGTATCCAGTTTGGTGGCATCGAAAGGTTTCTAAGGTAACGCATAACTGCTCCAAAATTAGTCCCATAAATCCAAGCGTGATTCCAATCTCGTCCCCAGAGCCGATTTTTCTTACTGCGCATGCTCGCAGAAAAATAGTATTTTTTCGTCGCGCATGCGTAAGAGGGAATAGGGATCTGGGAACGAGATTGGCGTGATTAGTAATTAGCCATTAAAAATAGATTGCGTCAAAAGAACCTGCCATGTGATATGCGTAATTGCACCAGAATTTCCGCGTTGGTTTCCATTTTCCACCTATCAGTAAAGCGAGGTCTTCTACACGTACCTGCATTCTAAAACTTGAGAAACTCGCCAAGCTGTCACGTGGGTTCTCGATGATTTCACCGCTGATTCGATCACTACTTCGAATACTTTCACTGTCATCTTGATTGGAGGAACTGCGAGGGCCTGGAACAAACAAATATCCAATCAAATCACTAAGTTCAATAGTTCCATATAAGGCAGAAACCTCCTTTATATGGTATATTGTATGGTTTCAGAAGCGCAGAGCTCAGATTGACTGACTCAAAAATAAAGCTGAGTTCTTAGGAGTGCGGAACCTATCACGAACACATGGTAAGGCTAGGTTTACAATACCGAAAAGTTACAGATACCGTACGTTTACGATATGGAAAAAGACGCTAAGATATGGTTACGTTAGTTACTGTACATTTACGATACGGAAAAAGATACCAAGATACCGTTCAGTTACTGCACATTGACGATACGAAAAAGACGCCAAGATATGGTTACGGTACAGTTATACGGGGAAATTGTCGTTTCCCACTCATAGGAAATCTGCTGTGGCATTGCTTACCAAGCGATGATCGTTTTTGGAACATTATCAACACGGGTTTGTTTCCATCAGAACTGTTAGTGCCCTACGAACCAATCAAATGTACCCAACGTTAATGAACGCAAATTTGTTTGTCTTTCATGCGATATTTTAATAAATATTAAAACGTTTTTCAATTCTCACTCTTCATTTCCTCACTCGTGTACAATCGAGTCCTCATTCAGTAATCGATTCAAGACTAGAAGTATTTCTTCTATCAAGGAGTTTATCAAGGGAAAACATGCGCCCAATCCTACAAGGCGCAAGTAGGACAGAAGAGAAACGTCCAGGTTTCCTCTCCCTTCTTCCTTCCCATACTTGTTCCCATTTTCCATTCATCCATGCCTAAGAACCCGTCTAAATGACTGAAAATTGAGGGAAAAAGTGGGACTACTTGCAGTCTAGCCAAAACCACATAAAAATCTCTGGTAATCAGTGGAATGTGAGTGGTGTAGGAGGTTGATTTCATAATGAAGATTCAGTTTCCCCCCTGTTTGCAAATAAAGTTGTTATAAGTGTGAAGGTAACAGCGCTTGCCATTCACCACGTTTGTTCCTGGTTGTTCTCTATAACGTGCAACCAGAGTTTTTCTACATCTTTTCCCAGCAAAAATCAACATGTTAGAGTTGTGTGTTAGAACAGTTGAATGCAGTTGTATTGAGAGGCGGGGCAGATCGAAGTGATCACCCAAATATTTGATCTTGTATAATATATTTATGTATATACTTTTTCCTAACAAGACCTGCCCTAACACTCAAAAATCAATATTCAAAATCAATAAAAATGTTCTAATGCTTAGCGATGAGAAAAACCCAAAGCCTGGGTATATGACGTCACGTACCATTGATCCACTGCGAAAAGGAAGTAACTTTGTTGATGTTCCTGTCTCTATGGTCTTACCCATCTTATTACTACTGGAATCATCTGATTTGGGAGTCTTAGAGGCTATAGTGTACGCAGGTCCTTTGTCTTTACAACAGAGTAAGCGAACATACTCACGACGAATCTGGGAGAAAAAAATGAAAAAATATTATGGTAAATCGAAAATTGAGGCCACACCGTCAGGGCTTTTTTGTATAGTATTATGGACCTTACGCAAATATCGAAACGTATACGCGCGTGTACGCGCCATGTCTTCAAAGCTTTATGGCGATGCACTGTCAACATTGTATTACACAGGGTTCATGCTGGGTCATGAATTTAAAATTCCAGGAGATTTCAAGGAGTATTCAAGGACCCAAAAACGATTTTTCAAGGAGTAGTGTTACACGATTTTTTACTTAATGGTTTTACTGAAATAGTAGGACATCCTCTTCCCTCACTTACATGTAAAAGAAAAAAGTGAATTTCTATGTTTCCCATCCCATTAAAGTCCCATACATTTTTTGTTAAAAGTATGAATTCAAGGAGTTTTCAAAGAGTTTAAGGAGTAGTACGAACCCTAATTACAACACTGCGCAAATTGTAGCTTTCAAACTTCGAGTAGTGTAACATAGCAAGCGCGGTTGCAAGAAATCGATGGTATGTTTTTGAAGATCGTTAAAAAACCTGCAACTTATAACACGTTGAGAACCAGAGATAATTATATTAATATGATAATTCAATATACAATTCTCAAAAGAACGCACGTAATATGCACAAGAACGCGAAAAATATGGGACCATATCCATTGATAATTGTATATTAGAAGTAATCGTACCTTCTCATCTCCAAGACAATGAAACATAAAAATGAAGACACCCTAAAGTGAAAACACAAAAGTGAAATCGAGAACAGAGGAACGGATAAATATAATAATTAATGTTAGCTAATGAATGGATAGATGAACGAACTCGGAAATGAATAAATGAAAGAAAGAAGGAAGGAAAGAAAGAAAGAAAGAAAGAAAGAAAGAAAGAAAGAAAGAAAGAAAGAAAGAAAGAAAGAAAGAACGAACGAACCAAAGAAAGAAGGAATTGAAAGAAGGGAAGAAGGAAAGAAGGAAAGAGAGAAAGAAAGAAAGAAAAAAAGACAGAAAGAAAGAAAGAAAGAAAGAAAGAAAGAAAGAAAGAAAGAAAGAAAGAAAGAAAGAAAGAAAGAAAGAAAGAAAGAAGGGATGGAAAAATGGATGGATGGGTTATCAAACGAACAAATGAGAGAATAAACAAATAAATGAATGAATTTTGAAAAATACAATATTGCAAACTTTACTTGTAATGAGTTAAATATGGTAAAGAAATAAGCCATAAAGACAGTTTCATGGTTAATGTAGAATACACCAAACAGCCAGGTTAAGCCAAGAATACAAGTCAGTAGAGTGCAAGCTTTAGCCCAGTATCTGTATAATAATCACAAAAATTCCTTTTATGTACTACTGAAAGATTCAGAGGAAAGTGTAAAGTGTTCCTGTTTAAACTTTAAAGGAGACTGTCTAATTTAATGAATCTCGATACACGACAGTAAAAAGAGTTTTCATAACTCGCATGTTTTTTCAATGGATAGTATTTTGTCCCTTTCCCCTCCATCAGTACTTTGTTCTAGTGATGCTTACACCCAATTTCAAAATTACGCGACCTAGTGGCGATGGCTTGTCTGGATTTTAAGCTCCTGTCAATCAAATTGTAATGACTAGAATTTGTAGAATTTTAGCTTTCTAAATTCAGAAACAAAACAAATTTGAATTTATTGACAGAACATTTAGTATTTTCCGACTTTTGATGTAAATTTAAGCTTGCTTCGAATTCAGGGTGAAAGAATAGTCGGAGTTTTGATTGACGGTAGTCAAAACGTAACACTGAAAAAGTCATTCAAGTGTCGTCTGCAAAGGTCGCGTAATTTTGAAAATAGGTGTAAAGCTCAACACACATGCACTTATTGAGGACATGGCGCATGTAAGGACATGAAATGGGGACGCGTTCCTCGTGTACACCAAGGGCAAAATTTTGTCTACGTAACACAATTTATTAACGAAAAAGTAGAGTACATAATTAAGTACCCATTTCATCTCTGCATCATGTTTGTGCCAAGCTTAAAGCTATACTGAACTAGATTACAGGAAAGAAGCTAGGAGTGAATTAAACAGAGAGTTCGTACTAACTACGTAAACATACATTTGCGTGTACTAGTACGTAATTACAATGGGTACTATTTGGTTCCATCATTTTCTTGTTTATTAATGGGGTAGTACGCTTGTTTATTGCTTAGTGAAATCTATTGTTATTATGCTTGTTTATATCAGTTGTTTATACATTACATTGTTTCTCTTGTTTATTATTACCTTATTCTGCGTATTTTGCTGGGTTTTCTGCGATGACCACCGCGTCTGGACATCACACTAAATGTGACTCCCATCATCAAAAAGTTGAACTAAAATAAAACAAAACCAATCAGTTTTCATCAAATGTGTTGGAAGCATATGGGTCAGCCTTGGAGAACAATCCTCGAATACTTCACCGCTATAAGCCTCATTGCTAGCCTGTAGCTCTCTTGCAGGCACAAACCAGGATTCTTTGCAGTTGATTGCAACGCAGAATCACGATAGAAAAATCATTGCAAGTTTCAAGAAGTGCAATGCGCGTGCAACATTCGCAATGATACTTTCGTTGTGTTGCTTTGGGAAAACTAACCCGGACAAAGGACCGGTTATTGTGTGCTGTATTTCTATCCAGTAACCACCTAATTTAGTAGCACTTACTGCAATCACTAGAAGAGCAGGACCAACAAATGCCCATATAAATCCCCGATCAAGCGAAAGCCAACAGCTAAAATGAGGACAGAAAATGAATATGAACTGGTTAAAAGTCAAACAGACAGTACGTCACAAAGACAAATAAAAATGGAAATGGAGTTTTTAAAATGTAAATATACTGAAGGACTACTTTTTGTGTTTGCATCGGCTAAATCTTGTTACTAAGTAAGTTTTGCGAATTTTTTTTTCTTGACGGGTAAGAAAGGGAAGGGTGCGAGAAAAAAAATTACTTGATTTGCTATCAACTTATAGAACAGTTTTCTTGTGACTGTGAAATTAAAGAGCTCGTGGATGATTACACATCACGTGGATGACTACACATCCCGTGGATAACTACACGTCACTGATTTTTAACATTGAATGAAAGGTTTCTCTTTAATTCATTTTCATCTGCAACTGTGACAGAGGCTGACAAAGCGACGAGGAAATACACAGGAGTCCCAAATAGAAACGACTGTACTCACTAGTATTGTGTTCCATAGCCTTCAGGATAAAGACCAGCAGACACGCAAACAACGATAAGTGGAGTAACTAAAACATAATGAAAAAATCGATAGGTAAAGATCTAATATAAATACTATTGCACAGTCACGTGTTGGTCACGATCACAGTCACGTGAACTTCGCGATTACAATCAAAGTCATGGAAACGATCGTCAACGGTGCTCATAGTAACGATCATAGTCACAGACCAAACACAGTCACGGTCATAGTAACGATCACAGTCACAGACCAAACACAGTCACGGTCATAGTAACGATCACAGTCACAGACCAAACACAGTCACGGTCATAGTAACGATCACGGTCACAGACCAAACACAGTCACGGTCATAGTAACGATCAGTCACAGACCAAACACAGTCACGGTCATAGTAACAATCACAGTCACAGACCAGACACAGTCACGGTCATAGTAACGATCACAGTCACAGACTAAACACAGTCACGGTCTTAGTAACGATCACAGTCACAGACCAAACACAGTCACGGTCTTAGTAACGATCACAGTCACAGACCAAACACAGTCACGGTCTTAGTACCGATCACAGTCACAGACCAAACACAGTCACGGTCATAGTAACGATCACAGTCACAGACCAAACACAGTCACGGTCATAGTAACGATCACGGTCACAGACCAAACACAGTCACGGTCATAGTAACGATCACGGTCACAGACCAAACACAGTCACGGTCATAGTAACGATCACAGTCACAGACCAAACACAGTCACGGTCATAGTAACGATCACGGTCACAGACCAAACACAGTCACGGTCATATAACGATCACAGTCACAGACCAAACACAGTCACGGTCATAGTAACGATCACAGTCACAGACCAAACACATTTCACGGTCATAGTAACGATCATAGTCACAGACCAAACACAGTCACGGTCATAGTAACGATCACAGTCACAGACCAAACACAGTCACGGTCATAGTAACGATCACAGTCACAGGCCAAACACAGTCACGGTCATAGTAACGATCACGGTCACAGGCCAAACACAGTCACGGTCATAGTAACGATCACGGTCACAGACCAAACACAGTCACGGTCATAGTAACGATCACAGTCACAGACCAAACACAGTCACGGTCATAGTAACGATCACAGTCACAGACCAAACACAGTCACGGTCATAGTAACGATCACGGTCACAGACCAAACACAGTCACGGTCATATAACGATCACAGTCACAGACCAAACACAGTCACGGTCATAGTAACGATCACAGTCACAGACCAAACACATTTCACGGTCATAGTAACGATCATAGTCACAGACCAAACACAGTCACGGTCATAGTAACGATCACAGTCACAGACCAAACACAGTCACGGTCATAGTAACGATCACAGTCACAGACCAAACACAGTTACGGTCACAGTAACGATCACATTCACAGACCAAACACATTTCACGGTCATAGTAACAGTCAGTCAATCACAGATCCAACCTACCCAGGGCCTTCTCAGCTTTCCAAAAAAGCCCTGGAACGAGAATGTCACGTTCACGATCACAGGCATGGTCATGGGTCACGAGCACGAACAAGGTCATGGACACAGTAATGATCACAGTCACCGATCAAGATCACGGATATGGTCACGATCACGTTCACGGTCACGAAAAAGGTCACGGTCATCATAAAATCACTGTCAAAGATCAAGATAAAGACCACGATCACGCGCGCGATTACCATCACAATTACGGTTCAGAAAAAATATGGGAAAAAATCGTAATTATGATTCCGACCAATCTGTACTTACACCATCCGATGGTCAGGAATATTATTCTTTTCTGTTTGGTCATAGTTTTAGTACCAAACACTTTGATTAGCATCAAGTATAACATAACTCCTTCCAGGGCCATCCATAAGAACGACGCAAGCCATACGTAATGTAGAGCACCAGCGATTACTTGACACACAAGCTGTTGATAAAGTAACATAAGGTAGCATAACGTAAGTCCTACGCACATCATACATCAGTAAACATTTAGAAAAACCTACATAAAAGATATGAAACGGAAAGTGAATATTACTTAAGCACTAAATAATGTTGGACCAAGAGACCATAATACTAAGAGAGCGAAAGTCAGTATTGATGTCTGTGCGATGTTCGTGGCGGCTAAGGCTATTTTTAGTAATTTCGCCATTGCGCGCGCAAGGCTCTTAAACAATAGAATTCAAAAACCGAAAGCAAACGGTCCCGTCTGCGCGCGCGTCAAATTCATCGATACTGAGTTTCGCTCTCTTAGTATTATGGTCTCTTGGTTGTCCTTATAAGCGGTCACATTGTAGTTGTTATGACTTTCGTACTGTTCTTGGTAAAAGTGCTTGAGGTAAGCAGGTTCAAATATATTATAAAGGCTTTTGTGCCGCGTGAGTTCAATTTTACATCAGCCAAGTGTCTCACCTTGATACTGGTTTTATTGATGCCAAACAAGAACAAAAGCTGAGCAATAATCAAAGCAAACGCTAAATTTCTGTGGATGAAGGTACGAGATGACTTCAAGAACCTGTGAAATAAGTAATAACTCCATTACAACAGGTCAACGCATAAACGCCAAACAAAAATTGATATTTCTTCATCAGTAGCAAATAGGATATTTTGAATTTACATTGTATTATTCTACATACCTGAAGCTTAGAAAAGTGACAAATGTCAGACAAAGTGCAGCTACTGATAGCACAACGCCAACGTATGTAATCAGAGTAAGGGCAATCCTGTGTCGACCCTACAACAAAAATTCTACGATGTTACTAAAGCAGGCTGAAATACGTGAAGGCTGCTTGGGCACAATCATAAATCGAAGAGAAATAAGGAGTTGAAGTGCCTGGCTGCACGGTCTACGAGTGACAAGTGAAAAATCCCTGACACAAAGGGGGGCATGTCCGTTGTTTTACCAACTGAGCAGGTACGGGAACAAGTGATCCCGACCAATCAGTTCATGAAATCACACATTAACAAAGATGCTCGCGAAAAGTTTCCATTGGCAACTATTCAAGTTTTGTTTGAGAATGGATAAATTTGCACGGCATAGCATAGCACAGCACGGCACTGCATAACGCAGCCCAGTCCACCACACCACAGCATAGCAAAGCACAGCATAGCATAGCATAGCCCACATCATAGCACAGTACAAATAGCATAGCACAGCGAAGTCCAGCATAGCATAGCATGCAAATTACAGCGTAGCATAGCAGCATCGCACATCACAGCATAGCACATCATAGCATAGTAAAGCATAGCATAGCACAGCGCAGCATAGCATAGCATAGCATAGCATAGCATAGCACAGCACAGCAAAGCACAGCATAGCATAGCATAGCATAGCATAGCATAGCATAGCATAGCATAGCATAGCATAGCATAGCATAGCATAGCATAGCATAGCATAGCATAGCATAGCATAGCATAGCATAGCATAGCATAGCATAGCATAGTATAGCATAGCATAGCACAGCATTGCTCGTAGTATGGATACCTTGATGATTGGTGACACATCTCCTTTGACATTCATCAATACAGCGAAACTGGTCAGGTGATAACAATGACATACAGTATGTGAGCTGTTTGTACTGTTGACATGGCAACCATCACCTGACCAATAACCAGGTTTCCTAACGCAAAGAACGAAACATGTGAATAAAATAACGCAAGATAACGTTCCATCTAACGTAACGATGAAATGTTTTTACCTCGTCATATCCCAAAACATGCAGGAAGAATTCCAATTTCTTATGTCTTTATTCTAAACGAAAATATGGGTTCAATTAAATAACACTGACAACAATCTAAACGTTCAATAACGGTTATATACAAAAGAGAAACCGTTATCGAACTGTTTTGTAATAAATGAGAATTTCGACTGTACTGTAAGTAAAGTAAAGTAAAGTAAAGTAAAGTAAAGTAAAGTAAAGTAAAGTAAAGTAAAGTAAAGTAAAGTAAAGTAAAGTAAAGTAAAGTAAAGTAAAGTAAAGTAAAGTAAAGTAAAGTAAAGTAAAGTAAAGTAAAGTAAAGTAAAGTAAAGTAAAGTAAAGTAAAGTAAAGTAAAGTAAAGTAAAGCTAGTAAAGTAAAGTGAAGTGAAGTGAAGTGAAGTAAAGTAAAGTAAAGTAAAGTAAAGTGAAGTGAAGTGAAGTGAAGTGAAGTAAAGTGAAGTGAAGTGAAGTGAAGTGAAGTGAAGTGAAGTGAAGTGAAGTGAAGTGAAGTGAAGTGAAGTGAAGTGAAGTGAAGTGAAGTGAAGTGAAGTGAAGTGAAGTGAAGTGAAGTGAAGTGAAGTGAAGTGAAGTGAAGTGAAGTGAAGTGAAGTGAAGTGAAGTGAAGTGAAGTGAAGTGAAGTGAAGTGAAGTGAAGTGAAGTGAAGTGAAGTGAAGTAAAGTGAAGTAAAGTAAAGTAACGTAAAATAAAGTAAAGTAAGTAAAGTAAAGTAAAGTAACGTAACGTAACGTAACGTAACGTAACGTAACGTAAAGTAAAATATCGAAATAGAAACAATTTTTCAGAATACTGACCTGCTTATGTGCAAAAGTCACTGTAACGGGTTTCTTGAATGTTTTACGTTTGAGATCAGATACAGTTAACGACACTACTGCACTGTTAACACTTTCATTGCTACAAAACAAACGTCTTGTAAGAACTTTAAACAATCTCACAACCATATTTGGTCTCAGCTCTGGTTGTCATGACAATATTTTAATTAACATACCTTGATGATTTATTGGGAGCCAAGAGAAAACCCATTGTGGCAAAAGATACGTAGGTGATATACTGGGGATCTTTACCTGAATTATTCAATAAATCAAAGTACATACATCTAAGTAAGTCTATAGAAATTAGCAGTGAGTACATGGAATGATACATACAGTAGTTTTCGTATGAGTGTTAACTGACCGCGCCGTGGAGTGACCGCGCATGCGTGATGTCTACATAAACATTCGATTCGAAATTTCTTCCATCAAAGTGATCCATAACAAGCTGATGTTCATTGACAAAAACTGACAAATGCAACAAGGTGGATGAAATTTGAAAAAGAGAGAGAATTCATTCATTGATTCGTTCGTTTCTCTTTCGTTCTTTAGCTTTCTTTCTTTCCTTGTTTTCTTTTTTCTTTCCTTCCTTCCTTCCCTTCCTTCCCTCCCTCCCTCCCTCCCTCCCTCCCTCCCTCCCTCCCTCCCTCCCTCCCTCCCTCCCTCCCTCCCTCCCTCCCTCCTTCCTTCCTTCCTTTCTTTCAATAATCAATACCTTGATTGAGTTCAGACGCGGGAAATACAGCATAAGGTTGACCACCTTTCTGCTCATTTGATCCAATAACGACAGAAGACTTGGAAGGTTTAGAAGTTGATAACACATCAAGCACTATGCAACAAAACAAAATTATTGTTATATAGAAGGAATTTTGTTGATATATTTATAATACTTCGATTAGTTTATTTGATATGTTCTACTGAACAGTTGATCCTTTCTCTCCTAACAAACAGGTTTGAATCTCCATACATTTCCCCATGAAACCTCTCTAAAACGTATACCTTTCTAAAACGGACAGATGTCCTAGCGACTGGCATTCCCGGATCCCAACATATACTTATAAATGAAACCTACATCAACAACACCTCTATAAAACGGACAACTCTATACTACGGACGCCTTGCCGTATTAAGAAGGTTCAAATGTTTACTCTACTCTTCTTACCAACATTAGGCATAACAGTACGGGTGTGATTTCCTGTACGTGCCAGTTGTAACGCAACACTGTCCATACTGTTCATTAACGTCCCAGCGTTACTCTTACGCTCAGCCTGTCACACAACGCACAAGACAGGGTAAGTGTCACATGGCAAAATTGCCGGTATAAAGGTTAAATTTTGTAGATACAACAGAAGAGGATTGTGAGAAAAGATGTGGCAGAATGGAAGAAAGGTTGCAAAAAGAAATGAAATGAGAAAGGAAAGAAGGAAGAAAGGATGGAAGCAAGCAAGCAAGCAAGCAAGCAAGGAATTAGTTAAGGAAGGAGGGAGGAAGGAAGAACGGAAGGAAATAAGAAGGGAGAGACAGACAGACAGATAGAGCTTACCTGTGGTATAAAGGTCCATTGTTTAATGGTCTTGGAGTCAAGGATGTTACTTGCTGTGTTTACCACTGACTAGTAAATGAATAACAATTAATCGATAATCTTTCAAAATTAGTGAACATTTCATATCCAAAACTCGCAAAACAGCGTGAAAATCAAAACAACAGTAACACAAACAACGACAGCAGCAATATATATATAGGGTATATGGGGTCGTTATATCTACAGACTGTAATAACAGTGACGGGAAAACTAACTAACTAACTAACTAACTAACTAACTAACTAACTAACTAACTAACTAACTAACTAACTAACTAACTAACTAACTAACTAACAAAATCAAAACAAAATCAAAAGCAACCAGAGATATGAAAATACCAAAAAGCTTATCATTATTTATTGGGAACAGCTTTTCGTCGTCGCACATCAAATTAACAGCTGGGTTGGGGAAACGCGGTCGGGTCCTTCAAATCCCCCAAAATTGATCACTTAGCGGTTTTGAACTTACTCTGGTGAATTGTTTCGTTTCTTCAACGTCACCAGGCTTTATTGCTCCCTCTCTAACAGACAGCACGTCTAGAACATTCACCACAACTTTAAGATCTCCAGGATAAATCTTGTCGGCACTTTTAGTCAGTTTAGCGGTTTGGTCAGCCACAGAAGATGCACTAACAGAAGGATCGTTTGCCTAGTATGGCAAGAAAAAAGTTATTATAATTTTTGCATAGGAACTCGTACGATCTCGAATACAATTTATAGGTACGAGTGATGTTTTCAATGTTTTCGTAATTCGTAATATTTAAAACTACCAGTTATCGTAATCAGCACTCACAGCCCTGGAACCGTGGTTACTGACTTAAAAGAGACAATGTAAGACAATGTAAAAAAAAGAGGTAGAATTTGTACAAATTTTGTTATGGGCATGCAAAAAGTGTCCGTTGTTCGTTATTCAGGTCCGTCGGCTGGGGGGTGCGGGGTGGGGTGGGGGGTGGGGGAGGGTCCGCAACCCCCCAGTCGGCGATTTTTTAAAAAAAATTTCAAACTGGAGCCAATTATCCGAATGATAAATGAATAAATTTAAACAAAAATCACGAAAAAATCACGAAGACACCCCCACCCCGGGTCGGAAAGCACGCGACGGGCTTGTTATTGGGCGAGTCCGTATTAGAGCTACTGTAACAGCAGCATCAGGTTTTGACTAATAAAGCGCGTTACTAAAGCTTAACATCTTAACATACCATGTCATTCATATCTAACGCCCATTTGGATACACACCCACTAAGATCTGGGACACTCCACTGGGCAGGTTGATTTGGTAGACCAGTACATTGTCGTCTTGCGATACCTAAACAACAACAATAAAGGACCTAAAAATATTTGTGGGCTGTACAAGGCAAAACATTGCCTTGCTACTTCTTCCAAACATAAAAAATATTTGCTGCGAGCTTTCAGGCTAAAGGACTGATAGCCTTTGAGTTGAGGAACCAATCAGAACGCGCGCGATTGCTCATATATCCAGTGCATGTTGATACGTACAACAAAATGAGAGTCATGCAACGCCGTTTTTTGTTGGAAGTTGTACGTATTACACGCGCAACAAATGCATGTTCCGTGTTTCACGATGTAGAAACTCTCTACAGTCTTTGCTTGCGCACAGAGTGGTGATACGAGTAACATTTGCTATGTAACTTCCAACGCAACGATGTTGCTCAAAACGTCGTTGCACGATTTTGTTGTCAGTATTAATGCACCTTTAGCGAAGTTCAAAGTTATACATAATTATGTACAGTTGTACATAGTATACTGTAATAAAAAAGATTTGCAGAAATAACCGAGTTTGAATCATTATTATGTTTGTTTCTGTTTGTTTGGACCCATGGGTTGTGATACGTATGCGTCTTGAACCATTCGCGCAAAAGACTCGTAGATAGCGCGTAAGGTTACGCGTCAACAAACTTAGATTATTTTCTCTTCGGAATGAATGCGTGTTAACGGTACGCGATTCGGTGAGGTGAATTTCGAAGTATTTTTATATTAACAATGAGAAGGATTCCAAACGGTATACACTAAACTGAACAGATGTTATTCACTTTTTAATGGCTCCAAACATGTTGAGTTTGATGGCCATTGGCACTTCCTTGTTTTTGGTCTATCGAAACTCCTATTTGATAAAGTACTAATAGATAAACTACAAAACAACATCTTGTTTACCTGTAACTCCCTGTGGGCACTGCGCCGTCTCGTTACGTCCTCGTAATGTACGCTCCCATTTGATGTCTTGCAATGTCTCCTCTTGGCAGAAATCAGCTTCTGTCGTCTCTTTGGGAATTTCTATGCAGATACAAAAACCCACTAAGTTTATGACGCAGAACCAATTGGACCACAAAACCAGTTGTTGTAACTTTATTTGCTACATATATGCAAAAGAATGGAGACGAGGCTACGTGCATAAAGTTCTGTCATTCGTAACAAGTCTATCCACGTAGACGCGCACTAATTACTTTGTATCTGTATGGTGAAGCATCATTATCACAGAACTGGACTAAAACACAGGGAGCCCAAAGAGAATCGAAGAGTATCCAGTCTAGGTATAGAAATACTGGAAAGCACAGATATGAAACTATTTTAATGAGGTGTTACCTTGACATGCCCAGCCATCGCCAATGTATCCTTGATTACATTTACAAAAGAATGATCCCTCGGTGTTGATACAACGGGCGTTACTGTGGCAACTCAAACTCAACTCATCGAAACACTGGCTGTTATCTGCAGAAAAAAGAAGTCTAAGTCTGAGTTTTAGTATGGTCCTACCACTTTCTCACCCATCATTAGGAGGTTCGCGCTCTCCCCCGTGAGAGCAATGCACGAAAAGGGTCAAAACGACAGTCCATCGAGTAGGAGCCATAGAATTATGGTCTATTGTAGGGACCGATTTAGTGCATCTTGAAACGTACAGCACATTTCTTCATTCAATGCCCGGAACTGACACAAGCCAATCGTACCATCTCTCTCTCCCTCTCCTTCCATAATAATTAACCTGTCCTTCCCTCTCATTACTCAGCAATGGTAGTACTTACCAAATACAAGTGTTGTTTCAGGGTTTAAACAGTTGCTATTTATACCAGCACATTCGTCTGCATCTAATGACCATCCAAATACCATATAAGTCTGATAGTATATTACATATTAATCAATAGGGACGCCATATTGTTATTGACAGGTGTACACAATTTAAAACATATATACTTGTATAAATACATATTTCAATAATTTTTCCTCTCTGTGGCTTCTCCGACAAAACGTCAATATCTATGGATCATGTGTATTAGTGACATATTTCTTACCACTTTTTATTTATATTTATTTTATTTTTTACTTTGGGTCCTTTGGCGCATTCTTAATGGAAAATATGTTTTGAGCATTAGCCACTTTTTTATTCCGACGAAGGGCTGATTCTCAAAATGTAAGTAATTGTTCTTTTTTATTTGGTGTTACAAATTTCCATTTATTCATTATAGCATAATACACATGCGCAGCCCAAACTATTTCACGCGCTAGTTTTCGTCGATATATTTGAACTCAAGTTCTCTGAAAGTAAAAAAATCACGTGAGCAGTGCCAATCACGTGATCAACCCACCTGAGGTCCTGAACTTGACGTCATTAAGCAGTAGAGGTCCATATCCCTTGTAATTGCCCTGTTGTACGTTAACACGATAGCTGGTCATCTGCGTAAACCCAGCCACATTGACATATGTGTTGTTTGTAGCAAACTTGACAGTCCTGGTTGATGACGTAATAATGACGTGATATCTGTCTACGATCTCACTGGGAACGAGTTGACTAGAATACCACGTGATCACTGCCGAGTTCCAGTTACCTGACTTGATGGTCAGGTTTTTTAGAGGTGCTAATGGAACAAAGGGTAGTGCAATTTAACATCTTAAACCGATCAGAAGCATTGTAGCACAATTCATAAGTCGAGATCGTTTTGATTGGCTAAACTCATGAAAAATATGAGCAGAACAAAAATGAAGGGATTACTTCGCTGAATCTGATCACTTCTTTCAAATTTACTCGCCTTTTGTAATTCTTTAACGATATTTTGGTATACATGGTATGTCGTCTAATTTGACATGATAACGAGAAGCTATTAAAATGTATTTACAACAAGTATTTAGGCTACAAACAATACAGGCTAGGGAAGGAAGAGAAAAAGGATGGAAGGAAGGAAAGAAGGAAGGGAAAAAAGAAGAGTGGGAGGGCTAGAAGGAGGAAGAATTTTTATGGGGAAAGAAAGCACAGAAGGACGGACGACGAAAAGAAATAAAGGAAGGAAGGATTAAGGAAGGAAGGAAGGAAGGAAGGAAGGAAGGAAGGAAGGAAGATTTGCTACGTACTTGTTATAGCGTTGGGTTCCATCGCCATGACACTGCATTTGACTTGAGAAGACGGCAGTTCTTCAGAACTAGCGTACTTATAGCTTGTTAAACTACCACGGTAGATTTCTTTACTTTTCGTTACCATTCCCTCAGACCATTCCATAAACACTCTGTACCAATAAGGCACGGAGTGGTCAGGAGGTGGTGTCCAACTAATCTTCGTTGTCTTGAGGTTTACTAGTTGAACCTTTAGGGTTGATACGGAGCGCGTGTCTGGAAACGACAATCAAAGCGTCATAAGATCATTTGCGTCGACTTGTATTATGAAATTGACATGAACATCAAAATCTCTCGCAGACTACGATCGATCAAGTAGTTGATATTAGTTTTCATCTTCACTCGCTCAGGGTAAAGAGAAAGTCGGACTGATACTCGATACACTAAAGACGAGCTACGTCAATAATACATTAAATTGGTAATGCATATGTAGACTCTCTACTGTCAATGCAACGAATTCTCTCTTGGTGAAGCATCAATGGCGTCGATGATTAGGTTTAGGCAGCCCACTATCGGGCGCCTGGAATCGAACCCAATAGCAAAAATGAGTGGGAAAGGGAGAGAGAGAGAGAGAGGGGGGGAGTTTTATCTCCACAAACCGTGATATCACGAATTTGTTTTCCCAAGGGTATAGCGCTCTTTATTTTGTCTCAGCTTCATGTAATACGTAAACTAGTGATAATGAATGAATTGAGCTCTTATAAAAAAGAGAATACCTACATTACTGACTGGGTAATACAGTATCATTTATTCAGAGATCAAGACCAAGCCTCGAAACATCAGTAATGTAAGTACTTTCTTTTTACACGGTGTTACAGGTTTCCATTCATTCCCTATTACACCTTTATACAGCGAGGACGCCTAAACTTGTTCACTCGGTGGTTTCCGTTTGTACTAGCATAACACAAGAGACCATGATACTAAGAGATTGATGTCTGTGCGATGTTCGTGGCGACTAAGGCTATTTTTAGTAACTTCACCATCGCGCGCGCAAGGCTGTTAAACAATAGAATTCAAAAACCAAAAGCAAACGGTTCCGTCACCGCGCACGTCAAAAATTAAATTCTATTGTTTGAGAGCCTTGCACGCGCGATGGCGAAGTTACTAAAAATAGCCTTAGCCGCAGCGAACATCGCACAGACATTAATACTAAGTTTCGCTCTCTTAGTATTATGGTCTCTTGCATAACATGCATGAATCTAGCTTTGGACGGGTAATCCCGGCAGAGTCGAGGCATCGGAATTCAGGGACAAGTATGTAGGTCTATTTAACAGGAAGTAATTTTAATTAAAATTCATTAAGTCATTTAGTAGTCTTACCGTCTTTATCTGTAGAAGCACTCAGCTCAGATGGTTGGCTTGGTACATAAGGCAAATCTCCCATAGAAACAATGTAAATTTTATAGGAGGTATTTTGTGTCAAGCGGGAAATCAGGAACTCATTATTGGACGGGAGACCAACTTCAAGCTTAGTGAAACTCTCTGATCCAACATCTTTATATAATATCTGTATATGATATATAATAGTTATGTTGGTATAAATAATTATTTGAGATAATGCACGCGGTGATTAGCTAACTACTATGGTTATATCAGAGGAGAGAGGCGTGACTCACTGGCGAAAACGTCAAAAATATTTCATAAAAGGAAAATAAAATGATCGCTTTCTGTACTGTAATGTTAACATCTTGAACGATTTGCAGCATTCGAAAAGCAAGAGAAACTATAGACTACGCCTCGTGTTCCTAAGCTTGCTTTTCTCTTGCTCTACATCTCCCAGCGTGTTTACATCACAGTACAAAGACATGCACGGAGGTTTTATGTTGCTTCATGATAATAAAACCCATATGATAACAATTATAATTAACAATAAAGAGAACGATATATAGGCTTATATCAACAACGCTTGGGCTTCTAACTATCAAATCCGACAGAAGGCAGGGTCATTGCTGCGTTGTTTACAGGATTTTTGAGTGCAACGTCTTCACCCAGGGATGATTTTATCCGTCTCTGGCATCAGGATATAAGAATAGCTCGCGAATACATTTTATCCGTCTTTTCATCAGGATGATGTGCGATGTAAAATGCAAGTAAACACGATACGCGCCGGGAAAATGCAGTTGACACTAGAAGCCATGGCATCCCTGGACCAAAAAAGATCTTCACGTCTTCCTGCATAGAAACTACTCATATAAAAGTACATCAACTCTTCATGTAAGCGCACTGCACTCTAAGTTTAACTTGGGTAAAACACTATAGACTAAAGGCGCTGTTACACGCTGAAACTTTTATCTGAAACTTGTGTCGATCGCCGATGCGAGACGAATTTCATAAGGGGTGTTACACGCTGACATTTCGTCCTGAAACTTATTCAAGTTTCTGCTGCAGGAGTAGAAAGCAGTCCCACATTTCGTGAAACCGTCTCGTGAAACTGACCTGGGGAAAGCTTCAGCTAAATGACCATGTTATACGGTGCAATGCGTTGTGAAACTTGTCTCGCAACGGCGATTGAGGCAAGTTTCAGAGGAAAGTTTCAGCGTGCAACAGCGCCTTAAACTAACACAACCTGAAAATATGACATGGCTCTTACCCAGTATCCCTTGACCGTGCTGTTGTCTAAAGGAGGTTTCCATGATATAAGGATAGCTCGCGAAGATGACGCAACTACCGATACATTTAACGGACTTCCAAGCACTGTGAATCAACAAAACGACTGCTCAGGATCAGAGCTTGAAGGCTAGATATTCCTGCAAACTCAATGCTTCATCTGCTGCATGCAAAGGATTTAGAACGAGGCTACGTGCTAACATTTTTGTCTTGTTAAAAATGACAGGGCTTTATGCATGTAGCCTCGTCTTGATTCCTTTGTGGGTGTGGGGAAGGGGTATATAGACGGTATGTCTACCGTCCCATGAAGGATCAGTTTAAAAATGCATTAAATTCCAAGTTTGAACTCGAAATTGACTAATTTTCATGACTATTTAGGCTTTTGTGGCAACGATTTCTAAAGTGTTTCTCAATTAATTATTGACTTGTTCTAATGGAGAGTTTAAAGTGCCAATAAAGCCTAGCCAAATGCATCATATAAAAAAACGTTTTATATGAATAGTTCTGAACAAAATCAACTGCTCTCTGAGAATTAAGCAATTCAAATCTGAAAATGCAAATGAGATGACGTCAAAGCAGGAATTATTAAATATACAAATACACTAGATACAAATTCTATACTATTTTTCTATTTGCAAAACAACCTCATTGCTAAAGTACAAAGTATGGTGACTATTTTTGCTACTTAACTGAAATGCACTTGTTTCAGATTAAACTAGAATCAAAATCAAGCAAATTCCTGCTTTGACGTCATCTCCTTTGCATTTTCAGATTTGAATTGCTTAATTCTTAGAGAGGAGTTGATTTTATTCAGAAATATTTATATAAAACGTTTATTTATATGATGTATTTCTAGATTCAAAAGGATTTGGCTAGGCTTTATTGGCACTTTAAATGTGCTATCTCATAGCAGGACGTATCAAATAAATATAGAAGTGATAACATTAATGTAGCCTACCCATTGTGATGCTTGCAGAAGTATTGCAGTACACGTTTTTACTACTTTGGCCACTCTCTCCGTGAATTTTGTTCTGGATTCGAATCTCAAGAGCTGACGATGGAGCTAAATATAAGAAAATCATTAGAAGTGTTGTTTGGTATCGCGACCTTAAGCATCCCGAAAACAATGACAACGCAGACGTCGCGCGCGCGTACGTTCTTTATGAGCGCGCCGTCATCTGTCTGTCTGTTTGTCTGTCTGCCTGTTTGTCTGTATGATTCAGCACTCGGCAAAGTCCATTTGGTTGCCAGCTGCATTGCTAGTGTGAGGTCTCATTGACTAGCGACCCTTATACCGACGTCAACGCCAAGCCGACCTCAAAGTTGGTGGTTCAGTTACGGTCATATCACACACGCACACACCAACAACTTCATGGCCTACTCTCCCCGAATAGTGGTGTGGGTTCATTAACGCCCCTACAATGCAAGTCGTAAAGTGTGGAGAGACGGGGCCTACAGTAGTCTAACGTTCTTATTCGAGATGACGTGAATTGCAAAGGCAACATCTTGTCAATTGTTAACACCGACTTTCTGCACTGAAGACCGGCGTTCGATCAACTGAGCCAACCGGGCGGCAGGTCGTCTTCAAGGTTTTAGAACGTGAGAAAGCCTCATCTGACGTTCTGTCGAGAACAAGAACAGCCGCGACGACAGTGCGCGCATGAGAAATAACGTCTACGTGACGTCCGTGTCGTCGGTGTTTTTGGTTGCTTAACGACGACAGAATTATCATCATACATAATTTTATCCCTTTTACCATTTAGATGGTAACGTCAGCTTTGCTTCGTTCATGAGATGATTCACTATAAGCAGGGTTCGAATGTGAAGTAAATGGACGAATATGAGAATTAATGGAAGGAAGGAAGGAAGGGAGGAAGGACGGAAGGAAGGAAGGAAGGAAGGACGGACGGACGGACGGATGGATGGATGGATGGATGAATGAATGGATGAGTCACAGAATTCCCAGAAGTGATTGCACGTGAGTGACGGTTTCGTAAGGTTACGATAACGGCCCTGTGATGCACGGCACTGGCACGACACAGGTCCGTTCATACGAAAACTGCTATCAATGAGCGCTCTTACCAAGCCCAGTTATGTTAAACGAATCGTTCTTGGTACTAGCTTCCTGCTTGTCCCAGCCCTTAGAGTTAGTATATCTGTACCAGACATTGAAAGCCGTAAGCATATCGTAGTCTGGTAACGAGGGCTTCCATTGAACAGAGATCCACGTGACACCAGATAAGCACTGCTTAGATACGATAGGAGGACCTGAAAGACAAATGTAATGTTAACAATGACTAACAATATTAACAATTCTTATTAATAATAAACATTATAATTATATTTTAATCCGGAGATAAACAAGAGCGCGTCTAGAGCGCGAGTACTCTTACCCCTGTTTTTGTTTGAATTATTTGTAGGAGGAAATGTGCGGACATTCGGACAAAGAACAAGAAAAACAACTTGCGACGTTTATAATTAGCGCGGTGACTGTTCAAACAAGCCAAAACATGTATCAACTTGCGATCACAGTTGGTCGCGCTCAAAGTGCACGCAATTTCCAGTCGCACCACTGGAAATTTTTACTCATTTCCAATGATAGGAAATGTCTAGGAAATTGCATTTTCGAATGATAGCAACTGACATTTTCCTACATATTTCCTAGATATTTCCAATCACTGGAAATTGCATTTTTCTAGATATTTCCTACCTTTCCATCTTCCCATGATGGGAAATATCTAGGAAAATGCAATTTCCAGTGATTGGAAATATCTAGGAAATATGTAGGAAAATGTCAGTTGCTATCATTGGAAAATGCCATTTCCTAGATATTTCCTATCATTGGAAATGAGCAAAAATTTCCAGTGCAAGTAGCCGAAAGTCGGTGCAAGTAGCCGGAACCGAAGTACTTGATGCAAATTAGCATTTAAACAAGACGCAAGCAAAAATTTGCATCGAGTTACGTTCACTTTTGGTCGGTGCGTTATTAAACGTGCCTGTAATCTTAAAAACCCCCGCACAAGTTAACGAGATTAGCGAGCCGCCCACTCTTGGAACACTTAATTACACGACTTCTCTTTAGATAGGTGTGTAAGCACTGGATTGTGTTAGTGTAGATAATTAATAATTTCCGTTAATCACTCACCAACTTTCTTGGAGCATATCTTGCCCTTGTCTACTTGTCGTAGTGCCGAATACCACACCGCTACGTCATCATATGATATATTAAAGGCGGCTTTGCCACGCCCAGGGGCTTTAACCAAGTATAAATACTCTCCAACGGTATTATTTGCAGGCTTTAATCGACCAGTGGGTATGGACTGTACTCGTTCACAATTCCTAATAATTTCTAATCCGCTAGAATTAGACCATGAAAATCCCAACTGAGTCCATGTATCAGGTTTTACGTTAGTATAACCTCTCCATGTTTTATATCTGTTGTTAACTTCCACGCTCACACGCTCCTCTTGACCCTTTGTGGGCGTAAAGTGAATAACAAATCCAGGCGTGTCGCCATATTTATTCTCTGTCCCAATGAAAAACTGTTTTCTATAAATATCTTTCTGTCTTTTAGAGTACTTAAGCCATAGTGACAGAGTGAGAAAGTCTTTACACCGTGTTGGGTCTATAATACAAGCGTTTTGAAAAGGTCCGAATTTGAGACGCGAACGCGGAATGAATAAATAACCCGGCCCAGGTCCCTGAAAGTACAGCTTTTTAACACGGCCATCTCTAAAGCCAGTAGTGTTAGTCGCCACATCTCGTAACATGGTATTTGTGTCCAGCGGCCAGTAATGTGCAGCTTTATCGTATGGTTGGTTCAGCCCTAAAGAAATATCGAGAAATTAAGACGATGAAAATAGCATTTTGACATGTATGTAACTTGTAACCATAGCAACATGAAATAAACACTCGTACAAACTAATTTATCATGTTTGTTTTATCTAGTTTCATTGTGACTACGGACGCCTCGAAGCAAAAAAAAAAAAAAAAAAAAGAAAAGAAAAGAAAAAAACCTTTTATTTTTTAGTGCCTTTTACAGGGGTTTAAATGATGACGGAGCATATAAGTCGCAGAATTCTGCTGGTTTCAGAAGACCAATACACCTACTTCAAAAGCGTTGTCGTGCAGAACGCCCAAGGCTCGTTCTTACGTGTGTGCGGTACTTCATTCGTCTATTTATTCTATCATTTAGCCCAGCAGCTTCAAAAGTAAAGGAAGAGCCATATTTTACGTCGGTAGCTCGTAAGTCATCATTTGATCATGACTAGCAAACTTGAGGCCGACGGTGCGCACTTTACACCCCTCCTCCCATCAGTGCTCCGTTTTACAGAGGTATTTAAAGCTAATTAATGCAAACATTAAAGAGAAGTCGAACCAAGTGTGTGAGCTGAGGTCACTGTGGATTGAACACGGTATAACACTAGGGTGTGAATGTGGGAAAGAAAGAACCTTAAAAAGCAGCGACTAAAAGGAGGGCTGTGTTTAACTGGACACAGGAAATAGCTTTTGTTTTATCATTTGTTTATATAATATCGTTAGCCAAAACACTTTCTTATCAGCTCCTCTAAATGCCATTTAATGACTCAGGTTATAGAGACACTTTTCGTTAAAGTTCTTGCGTAGCAGTTAATCATATCGATCTTGATATCTTATTTATAGTGTACAAGTGCATGCGCACTAACCAAGAAAACTTCCTGTGCTCCTTATTCAAACGCCTCATTACTGTCCAAAATATTAACTTTGTTTGTTCATCTAGGCTAGACTATATCAAACCTGTTTACAATGTGAGAGCTGACATCAAGATCGATATATGATCAACTGTTTCGCAACGCCTTTGAAGAAATGAGGTGGTTTCATTATAGACAATTTTATTTGAAGATAGAAGATATGATATTACATGATAAAGTGTTTTGACTAAGGATATCATATAAAGACTGAAGCTAATTACGCTTAACAGAAGCAATTAACTATGTCCAGTAAAAAACAGGATGATTTTTAACGCTTCCGTTACTCAAGTAATTATAAGGAAATAGAGGTAAGGTAAGACCAAAACAACTAAAAATTCACACAGAACTAAAACCAGCTCTAAATCCATTCAAACTATAGAATGTAAAAAGTAAAAACTTGTAGGCAAATTTTGACATTGATTTCCAATTTCTTAAGTCACATATGTGATAATTGGATTTCACCAGTTTGAGCTCCTTGTGACATAAACTATTTTCGTGATTACAATACGAAAAGCGCAATTCTAACTCAAAATTCATGATTATTACAACAAACTACATCATTCGGGTTTGTATATATCAAAGTTTGTAGATTAGATTCAGATCTCTGATTGTCAACGTTTATTGAAACAGGTATATAATTCGCATTCGTCGCGTCTGTGATATACTCTCTATCAGTATGTATCTACCGACTAATTGACTAATGGAAGGGGATTTTTGTTCGATTTCTTCTATGCATATTACAGCCTGAAACATTTTTCAATTTTTGTTCAAAAAAGTGAAAAATTACTATTAAAATAATATCGTTTTGCCTGGAGTGAGTGCTAATCAATAGTGCTTGTCTGGCATAGTAATGACATAGCCTCCTCCGCAGGCAACACTGCATTGTTTTCGGGAAAAAAGCCGCTGTTAGGGCTTCCTGTGTTGCGAAGTCTCCCTCCCCCCTCATCTTTTTTGGCTCGCTCCCAGTCTCTCTTCTTTGCAACAGGAAGCCCAGGAAGCCCAAGAGATAAAAGGAGTTGCCTGCGGAGGAGGCTAAGTAATGACAGGTGTTACTTCTTGATAATACTGATTAAATAACGCTTCGTTCTGAGCCAAATATATTTACAAATATTCCACAGTTTTGTTTGTCAATTTGCTCAAGTTGGTCCAAGTAGAAAAGCTATCGATAAGACCGATTTTGAGAAACAACAAAAGGACTCAGGTCTGGCATCTCTCTAGAATGTTCGTAGATACACCTATTTCAAAAAAGGTTGTCACCGCTAAGAGCGATAGGCGATAGGTAATAGGTCATTCCAAGACCGCAAAGCACTATTGATTTCTAATTGATTTACATATGAATTGCCAAATATTTGATGGAAGAGTGTAAAGAAAGATTTAGGATGGCCTAATTAAGTAATACCATGATCACCTCGGGATCTATTGTTTTTGGAGGGACGTTTAATCGCTAACATCCCTCCCTTATGAATAGAAAGAGGGAAAATTAGTTCTAATATTCCCTCATTAATTATGAATGAGGGACGATTAGAACTAATCGTCCCTCATCCATAATTAATGAGGGACGATTAGAACTAATCGTCCCTCATGTTATTCATGAGTGGTTGTCCCTCATTTAACGCAATCATCGGGACGATCGGGACAACTTTGCACGCTGTCCCGAAATTCTATAACGTTCTAACGCACCGATACCTCTTACCACTGCACACTCTTACGCGTGTGGGATCTATGCATTCTATTTTGCGCATGAGCATAACGACACAAAGAAAGCATTTAGCTTTCGAATTGATTAACAACCTATAAATACTTGTTCATTGTAAGTATATAACAAAGAAATCTATTTTCGAAAGTCCCCAGAGAACAGGGTTACGCACAATTGGTAAAAGAATTGTATAATATTTTCAAGTTTTGGATGAACAAACAGCGATCGGAAGTGTATTTCGTTTATTTCCTCGGTGATCATGGTATTACAAAGTAATACCATGACTTCTTCGGGATATTAGTGATTAAATGTCCCCTCAGCCTCGGGAGGTTTAGTAAAAGTCCCTCGGCCTACGGCCTCGGGACTTCCACTAAACCTCCCTCGGCTTCGGGGACATTTAATCACTAATATCCCTCAGGGTCATGGTATTACTTATAAAAATCAATAGTGCTTTGCGGTCTTGGAATGACCTATTACCTATCGCCTATCGCTCTTAGCGGTGACAACCTTTTTTGAAATAGGTGTATATTTGGCCAGAACGAAGCTCATTGTCATTTACTGATATTAGTATCAATAATTGATATCATTACAAAAGAAATAAATGGCCGATGCTATACCGATAAGCTGGCTGGTCTATCTGTTGATATAACGCTTGTTTAGTATCAGGTCTTCATTTAGGCATTCTCGCCAATCTTTTTGACCATAGAAGCATATAGTTAGCTTAATTAGCTATAATCATCATCCTTCCTCCTTTTATACAATTATTCTTTGTTTGCTTTTAATGACACAAGCCACCAACTGAAAAGCGATAATTTTGTTTAAATTTACATTAACAAGGGTAATGTTCTAATCGCGAAATGCATATTTTTGGGTACGATTTATCCAAAATTAAGCCGTTTCCGCCGAAGTTTAGATTAGCATTTGAAAACACTTTTTTGGCCATATCTGGTATCTAGGTCAAGGTGTTTCGTAAGGAGTCCAGTAGCAAGGTTTTGAGTTCTTTCTCCATAGGATAACAAAGAAAAAAGTTGACCCAATTAGTAGGATACAGAAATCAAATGATGCCCAAAGACTAGACTTGTTTACAACACAGGGTGATCGCTTGTTGTCTACTAGTAATTTATATCATCCTTTTAGGAACTAGTCTGAGTATCAGGCTTTCTAAAGGGAAGGGAAGGGAAGGGAAGGGAAGGGAAGGGAAGGGAAGGGAAGGGAAGGGAAGGGAAGGGAAGGGAAGGGAAGGGAAGGGAAGGGAAGGGAAGGGAAGGGAAGGGAAGGGAAGGGAAGGGAAGGGAAGGGAAGGGAAGGGAAGGGAAGGGAATGGAAGGGAAGGGGGAAACATAGGGGAGAAGGGGAAAGAGAAGAGAAAGGCCCTCCCCTCCTCCTCCCCCAAGGTCATGAAACTGAGGCTATTTAGCAACACAAAGTAGCTAACAAATTCAAATTCAAATTTTAATTACTGTTACAATGTAGCCCTTGTGCTTCTTGACAAAATTAAAGTCGCGCATTTATGCAGGCTTAAGACCCATGGGATTAAAATCGATCGATTTCTGTCTTGTTCTTAGTGTTAATTTTTTTTTGCTTTTCTCGCTGGTACTGTCGAATAATCTACCTTGACTCGAGGCTAACCCTGCGCCAGTTGTCTAATTCAATATTACAGCGGTATGAACAAAATCGAAAAAAAGGTCTATTGAACTCACCTTTTTCAAAACCCAATGTCGGCACAAAAAAGTTGTCTATACGATATATCGTAACTTGAATCAACCCTTTAGTTACGCAATATAATTCTAATTAAAATTGTAACAAATTTAAATTCGGAATTGAAATTCTAGTTTCAACCATAGAAAAACACAGCCCTAGTCAATAGCTATACATGAACTCATTCAAGACTTTATGACGATACAAAACAATTTTGTTTTCAATATAACAGAAATAATATTTCACTAAGAGCAGAATAAAAGAGTCTTTACTGAAAACAATGGTTAGAGTTTCTTTGATAGCGACTTCGCCTTGGGCTTTAAAATACACAAGCGTATATAAAATGACCCGTTCATTATTTCCCTTCCTCACTATAGAATTACTAGCATAAAAAGAGAAGAACAATAGAAAAAAACAAGATTATAACATCCTTAGGCAACCAAAAATAGTCATGATTCTTAGTTTCGAAAATGGCTGTGCCGGAGCACGACAATTTGCCGACATAACACACGTAACTTCATTAACTTTTACCCTGAAGAGGAAAAAAATTCCGTAGATGGGCCATTATCATGATCAAACTGCTAGGCAATTTCCAACATTAACAACACTTCTTATCAATTTGAATGACCATCGATTTTCATCATTATCAACTCTTGTGCAGCAGAGAAATTGATGAGCGTATAGGGGGGGGAACTGGAGTTCGATTAAAAATAGCAGTCAACTGATTCGGTGTTAAGGGATATGAGGTCGGTTATTACGTCTAACATATCTGAGAATTTCCATGCAGAATTCTTCATGTTAACCTTGCGTGGTAAGGGCGGTGTAGTGGTTAACCGCTCGCCTTTCAACTTCTACGAACCCGGCTTCAATTCCTGGGTGGAGCCATACAAGAACTGAGTTTATTCGATGTGTTGTTCCCTACCTTGCCACGACACTAGTTTTATCTCCCGGTTTTCAGCAAAAATCAACATGTGAGTTGAGTAATGTATGTATAAAATATTGAATGTAGTAGTCGTGAGTGCGGATTGATTGTCACAGAAAAGTCCCTTCGGGGTGTCAATTAAAATATTCATTTGATTTATTTTGATCACACAAAACCGCGATTGTACAAGAATATTCGATAACCGAACTTCGTCCTTACAATTGAGGTACAGTACGAACATTCTCGAACGCTCAGATTTGCGTAGTTAGCCAGTTAATTTGTTTTCTTTTCCTTTTTCTTTCTTTCTTTTTTTAAGCTCGGTTAATTTTGATGACTACTATCTAACCTAACGATCAGTGCTAAACGTAAACACTGATCAGAATTCAAAATCTGTTTGAATTGAATTATTATGCTGAACTGAACTATGAAAATTTCAAGCTTGTCAAGTTAGGAAGAACCAATTTCCTGGAAATTTGCATGTCTCGACACTAGGAACTAAATTGTATTGGAAGCACAGTCACTCATTCCCAACATGAACATGCACAACGTAATAACGGCCAAATATACTTTCCTAGCAAAGTTTCATTCTATGCAATAAGCGCTGAAGGACAATCAAACCAAGATGCTTAATTCCAGTAGTAAATATCAATAACTTGTGTTGATCCTTTAGCATTCACATTTTATAAGAAGTTTCTTTTCAGTTAACTAAGACAGCTGCTAAGAGTTCTTACTTTTACGATGCGATAATTAATTAACTTTCTTCGATTGTTGTCTTTCTTTGCAATTTTAACTCAGCATGGCAAGACGCAGGAAGGTTTTAGGGCAAACAGTATGTAAAAAAGAACGAAAAAGAAAGAAAGAAAGAAGGAAGGAAAGAAAGAAAGAAAGAAAGAAAGAAAGAAAGAAAGAAAGAAAGAAAGAAAGAAAGAAAGAAAGAAAGAAAGAAAGAGAGAAAGAAAGAACGAACGAAAGAAAGAACAAACGAAAGAAAGAAAGAAGGAGGGAAGGAAGGAAGGAAGGAAAGCAGGAAAGCTGGAAAAAACAGACAGACAGACAGACAGAAAGAAAGAAAGAAACGAAAGAAAGAAAGAAAGAAAGAAAGAAAGAAAGAAAGAAAGAAAGAAAGAAAGAAAGAAAGAAAGAAAGAAAGAAAGAAAGAAAGGAACAAGCACTAGCATCAAGGGGAAAGACACCACTGACTACCACAGTTGAACAGGTGCCTTTGAGTTCCTTTTATGTGGAGTAAACACAACGTTCGTGATTTTCTTAATCTGCAATTTTAAAAGCAAGCTTAAGGTGAACAACCTGTGAATCACACACTTTTCATTGAAGTGAGGAACAAACAACTCTCAAATCGAGCTCTCTGTTCAATTTGGTGGCCGATGACATATCAGTAATCGTATTTCGAATAAATTCTTATTCACTTTCCCGAACTATATATAAAAATTTCTAGAATATTAACAGTACACAAATTATTCTATTAGTCATATATAAACAGGGATTATCTGATTATAGTGAAATTCATTTATAAGACATTGATTTAAGCTAAAGAGGCTTCCAGGCTGTCATATCGGATCGTAAATAATACTTAAAAACAAGCAAACTTGACCGACCGTCTCCTCTTTAAAATAAACTGAAGAAAAAGAATTGACAATTTTTGAACAACTTCAACTGATGTTAACTTTCATTAATCAAATCTGCTCAACAAATTTGCACCGAAATTTAGAGGAAAACAGAAAACATTAAATACCAATTTTAAAAGCAAGAACGCTTATAAACCGGGCCAGCCCGGCTCATATAATCAGGCCCTAAGACGTTGAAGTGAGGAACAAACAGCTCTCACTTTCAATTCAAACAAGAATTGTAATTATAAATCTCTGTGTTCATTTTGTTGGCCGAGATATTAGTTATCATATTTCGAATAAATTCTTATTCACTTTCCAGAGCTATATGAGGGGAAAAATTCTAGAACATAAACAGCACACAAAATATTTTATTATTCATAGATAAACAGGGATTATCTGATTATAGTGAAATTCATTTAAAAGACATTGATTTAATAAGAGGCTTCCAGGTTGTCATGACCGTAAATAGTACATAAAAACAAGCAAACGTGACCGACCGCCTCTTCTTTAAAATAAACTAAAGAAAAAGAAGTGACAATTTTTGAACAACTTCAACTCACATTAATTTTCATTACATCCGCTCAACAAATTTGCACCGAAATTTAGATGAACAGAAAACACGGTGTTCTTGGAAACTTAAGTAAATGGTTTTTCTCTGAAAAGATATTAGAATTTTGAAGTTGATTGTAATCCCTTTTAGGATTAAAAACGCTGAATTCAAAGTCTGAAGAAAGTCGGCCTTTTTTGAGTGATTATTTCCTTGCCTACGGATACAATATATACAACATTTAGAAGAAAACTAAATGTTCTAGACTTGCCTAAGTCTTGCCGTGTCCGTACATCGAATATTTAATAACGGATCGAACTGACTGTGAAATCAGAGAATTGTATTTCCTTGGTGTATGAAAAAAAATTCAACATGAATCTGACGTTATATTCCTTAAACATTGACAGGAAACATTTAATTTCTATTCTGTTTAGGTGTCGCCGTGCTAATTTCTTAACAAAAAAGCTGGAAGTCTCCCGCTAATAAGAGATATACCATAAATGAAAAAAAAGTTTTGCATCAATTGTAAAAAGCCGCTTCGTCAAGATAATATCGATGGTATTGTTTTTGAGAAATTCGATGCATGCATGCTTCCTGTAAGGTTTCCACACAGAAGGCAACAAGAACTATTTTTCACAGGAGACTACAAAAAAGAATCGGACTTCCAGACCAAAAGTCAAACTGAGGTTTTCCCTGTCTCGTGCTTTTCATTCCAAAGAGACCGTTTTACTGAATGCTAGGTTTAATGTTACAGAAAATGAAACAACATTTTGTTCAAACAATAAGCACAATGTTATATTATTATTTCCACAGAATAAGCATCTTTCCAAACAATACCTTCAATTGTTAGCTTAAATGTCAAATCAACGAATTGTTTAATTAGGTATTTCAGGACCTTTCAGTCCGCGACAAAGGTCAGAATTGTAACCAAGTTATCCCTTTCAAAGCTCATTACAGCGTCTTCACAGTTTATAATATTTTTTGGATTGCGTGATAAGTTTTCCCGCGCTTTTATGTTGTTCTTTTGCCGAAAACCCCTAAAAAAGTTGAGCACTGAATATATGACAACTATAAAATACGTTAATTAAAAAAATAACTTACAAACACAAACATGAGCCTCAATTTTACCTACAGTTTGCAAAGAATAGTCAATAATATCTATCAGCAAAAAATATGTCAATTAACGTTCTAAAATGTTCAGCTGAAGTCTAACTGACAAGATTCCAGACGAGATACCAAGTTGCAGAGTAAAGTTTCAATCTAGCTAGTAAGCTTACCTAAAATGACATTTGTATGGAGCTCTGTTGCAGAAATCAATAGGAGAAGCGTCGTAGAGGACCAGCAAAGTCTTGAATACATGTTTTCAGGCCTAATTAGTGAGACGATTCAGTTATATAATCTTTATCAATCCAATCCTAAGATAAAATACATTGACGAGTTTGAGAACAAACGCAAAGTAGACCATTATCTAAGTGGGGGATATATGTCCAAGCTAAGCTAAGAGGCTCAAATCAGTAAGACAAACACTTACGAACAATAAGTCCGGTTGTTGAGCATCAGAGTGTGATGAGTCAAAATCTAACCCCGCTTCACTGCTCAACCGTCATCTTGCGATGTAGCAATTGCTTGAGTTTTACGCTCCAAAATGTACCACCGATTGTTGATGCCTATGGAAGCACACAAGAAGAACTGTAAGATAGCTTTGTAAACCGCTAGTCTTTTAAGCGATTCCTGGGAAATAAATCAATTGAGTTTAGTTACCGAGTGTTCAGAATATTTTGCTTTGGGTGAGTGTCTGTGGGCGGAAGTGACGACACAACGCCTACATTACAATTCGGCGCGGCGGTCTGGTCGCCAGTCAGCTGTCGCATCGGTCTGAACCTACGTTAATTACTCGCAATTTCCTTCCAGAAAATGCACAAACAAATTATTGTCACCTGTTTCGAGGACGAGCCGTTTAGTCTCGAAAATAAACTTAGCCTTTTACGTCTGCAATTAAAAATATAAAATCATTTTTTTTTTTAATCTTGAGCGATAGAAAAGCCAATGCACACTCTCAATTAGCAAAGATCAAACATTATTATCAAACTTCCTTCCACTAAACACCATAACAACATTAAAACAGACTATTTTTCACATACAGTTTGAAGTCTGTTGAGGTGCTCTACTCGCAACGTTATGACTGGTCGAGTCCTTCAAAATAAGGATGGATGGAATGCGAACTAAAGAGAAAAAAGAGAACGAAAGAAAACAAAAAACCCTAATCGATTAAAAATGACTGAATCATCATCTTTTGTATGAGTATAGATTAAATCATAATAATAACAAGTTAAAAGTTAACAACAGTTAATAAAGCCAAGAATGAAAGATATAGAAGAGAATTAAACGGGAAAAACAATTAATTAAAGGGGAAAAAGGGGGGAAATCCGAAAAAGAAAGGAAAGAAAAGGCTAGACCTTAATGCATGTCCACATTCATCTCAAACATGTAGAGAAATACAGCCATGGTTAATCCTCAATACTGAAGGGCAGGCTTATTTACTGGTAAATAAAGATGAGAAAGTAACCTATTATCATCGGTCTCATTGTGCCCATATATGGGAATATGGGAGAGACCTGGGGCCTGTTTCTCGAAAGACCCGGTAACTTATCCGATCAAGTTTACGGGTGTTTTTCGTGCACGTTAATATCAATTTCCATGATTTTTCACGCAAGTTACAGGTGCTCGCGCACTCGCGTAATTGCTCCTGAAAATTAACGGAACCATAAAGTTGACGGGTCTTTCGAGAAACGGGCCCTCTGGCTCCGACAATTACGAAACGCTCTGGAAGGGGTTGGAATCTAAGGACCGAAAGGTTTCCCCACACCGAAACAAATACCCCAAACCTCAAAACGCAAAGCCTCAACTAACCTCAAGTAATAGTCTAAAACTCAAAGAATCCACGCTCCAAAACTTACAAGTCGGTTGACTACAAGACTACAAATCCAAATGAGATAAATATACACCAAATCCAATTGCCATATACAAGGAATACTGAATCAATATGCCTGCCAACAACCCAGTGAAAGACACCACAAGTGTCGATAATCTATATCCGACAAAATAAAACACAAGCATGCACGACTTTAGACACGACGCAACAACAACGTCAATCACATTCCATGTCAAAGACATCCAGTGCACACAACAGTGCAAGCATGTAGAGCGTTGGACACGAGTGAACGCGTTGATCTGCCTCACCTGCCACATACAAAAGACTCAGAACGAGGCTATGTGCTAAAACTTTTGTCTTGTTACGATTGATTGAATTTGTGCACGTAGCCTTGTCTTGATAGTTTGTATGTGGCAAGTGAAGTGTAACTCGGAAGTCGACTATTACATCTCATTTAATACAAATCCAGTGCGCAAAACAAAAAGTAGGCTACAGTAGGGTAGAAAAACGGCTTGAATATTTGTAATTTGTGCCCTGTAACAATGCAGACTTGAGAGAATCAACGCCAATTACATCTCATGTCATACAAATCCAGTGTACAAAACAAGCATGCAAAATGCTGGTCACGAGGGAATTAACGCCAATTACACATCATGTCGTACAGTGACAAAGCAAGCATGTAGAACGCTGTAAATGAAGGAGCAATGACACCAATTACATCCCATGAAATAGACAAAAATAAAAACTTTGATTTAAGTCCAATAACTACTAGTGTAAAAATTGTTTTGGTTGGTGAAGAGTAAGTTGTTCAATTTGGTCAATAAAAAACTATATCGAGCCACCTTAACTCAAGGTCTAACCATTTGCAGATGTAATTACAATGGCAGAACCTTCTCCTTAATTATTTAAAGACCCTGAGTGTTTGTCCCGCTGGGAATCGAACCCCATCCTCACGCACGAGAGATCAACGGGAGACGCTCAACCAATTGAGCCAACCGGACGGCGGTTGTATTATGCCTAATGTTTGCCAAGTGTATTTTGTGTACTATATATGACATGTCAAATTCAAAAAATTTTACCAAGCCGTTTTTGAATAAATCGCGAAAACATAAACAATTCGAATTTGCCAATTTCTGGTCATTTATTCCAAATCACTTCAATCAAAGAGTTTTAATTCTATGTTATCAAGAGAGTATAAATAGATGTTATCTACTTTACCTTGGTACGTACTTTGTTACATAGTATTTGGGTGCCTGGATATATTATATTAGAAAAACTGAATTCAGAAAAACTGAATTGCCTTATTTTTATACCGTTGCCATGGTAACACCAATTATACTGAAACTGACAAAAAACAAAACCTTGACCTGAGTCTGTCTACTTAAAATCATTGTGATAAAACTAGGGTAAACTTATCACTTAAGGACTGGTCATTATTTACGAGGGAGGGGGGGGGGGGGGGGGGGGGCTGGTGCAAATGAAAAAGGTAACTGCTCAAGTTTTGATGACCCTCCCCCCTTTCTACATACATACACACATAACATTCTTACAGAGTGAGCATAAAAATCTGTGCCCCCCTCTCTATTTTCACCAGCCCCCCTCCCTGTAAATGATGTCCGGTCCCTTAATAAACTAATGAATTATTATTTTTTGAATTATTTGTAATCTTTTCAAAAATTAACGGTTTGGTAAAAATGTTTGAATTATGCATTAATTTCTTTGCCTTAGTGTGCACGTAGTCGCTTGTCGAGAGCTGCTCGAGTTCAAGAGATATTTTAGAAAAATTGATTTCAGCCATCTTTGTTTAACACAAAACTTTGATTTAAGTCCAATTACTGCTATAAAAATTGTTTTGGTTGGTGAAGAGTAAGTTGCTCAATTCGTGGAGTGAAAAACGGAAGCATGGTCACTAAAAAACTATATCGAGGCACCTTAATTATAAACCGTAGACACCGTCTTCATTTATATGGAGACGTTCCAGCAATAAGGTCGGCCTGCAAGATTAGCGTTGAAAACGTTAACTAGCTACTGGTGAACGAAGCATTAAAATCATGAATTATAAACAGTAATGGAGCTACTTAAGCAGGTGCTAAAATATACTAACTTAAACCTAAAAAAAGCAACACCATTTAGAAAATACCACTATGGATAAATAGGAATTGGAACAAAAATAGCAAATCTGAAAATAACATGCCACGGAATTACAAAAGCGACAAAAGAATTGACTGGCATGGCCGCTAAATAGTGACAAGAATTCCAGTGCACATTGTAAAATTATATAAAAGACACGATTAACTTAGCCTTGATACGACACGCGGCAAGGTGATTTTGGTTAAAGGAACAAACATTGAACGTCCTGCATACAGGTGGCCAGATACACTGAACGTAATTCGGTAAAAAACATATTTGTAACCGTGACAAGAAAACAATTTGGAAAGTTAAATTAAAGAGTTTATAATCCAACTTAACCAATCATTCAAACATTACTAGGCTAAAATCTACAACACAGCAAACTCAAAATATTTCCCTGCTTTAAACCAGTTGTGGGGCGAACTGCACCGATGGAAGAGAGTAAAATTGCTATTTGGTGTCATGTGGAGCTATACTGCACGCACTAGAGAACAAACTAATAACGTTAGAGCCATTAATATGCAGCCATACAAAAATGCAGAAATAGCCGAAGACCTTATAGAAAACAGTTTCAAAAGTGTAGGCTTTACCCAGGGTCTCACCATTCTTGACGTCGGAGGAGGAAAGCAACAACCTGCCACGTCCAGACGTTGGTTGGCGACGAAGTAAAATATGTATGCTAATGAGGATTCTCGTTTTTGTACACTATTGAGACCGCTGAGAATAGAATTGTCTGATATATATGCTTATAGACCTGTAACACGCAAGCGTGACATTATAAATTATTTGTTTTATCGGAAAAAGCAATTCACTATCAAATTCGTCACATAGATATTAGTAAAATTGCAAAGTTTCGGGGAGATTGCTCTTAAACTGACAAGTGATATGAATGAAAAAAAAAAACCTTTTTTTTTTTTTGCTAAATTAAATTTTTTTCACAAAGAAATGTATGGTTGACGGGCATGCTAAACACATACATTTCTTTATAAAAATTCCACAAAAATATCTAGCTTCAAAAATTCATAACCTCGTCAGTTTATAAGGGCAATCTTTACGAAACTCTGCAATTTTACTAATATCAATGTGATGAATTTGATAGCAAATTCGTTTTTTCGATAAATAAAATATTTTATAATGTCACGTTAGCGTGATAAGGGTCTATTGTATTCTTCTCATTCCAATTTCTTGTAAAATAATATTAAAATAAAGTGTGAAATTGAATGGCAAACAATTTTGGTAGTATTGTCGTGTACGCGCGAGAACGTCATAGGTTTCCTAAAATAATTTTTTCAGGTATTTCCACAATTCACAAAATAATGGGTGATTTATATACAATAATCATATGTCCATGCATGAGGATGATCCAATAGAATCATTGGCCCTGTTCACACTACAGCATTAGATCGATCTGAGATCGATCCAGTCTAGTACATCGCTTCAAGCTGGATCGAACTCAGATCGATCTAGAACTGTAGTGTGAACAGGGCCATATAGAACGAGGTATGTACGAATAATCGTCGAATTAATATATCCGTGCCGAAAATTGGCATTTAAAGCTTTCCCCGGCCTGATCAGGACTCCCGTACGACTGATAGTTTCAGCTGCTGTATCACAAGGAGCAGAGAGGAACAGGCGTATAAATATCCGTCCTCCCTACTGTTTTTAAGGCAATGAACATTTCAGACATATTTTAGGTGTTCACAGTTTTCCTATAGTTTGACTGTAGTTCTCCACTGGATGGACGTAAAAGGCCGGCCAAATTCCCGGTGTGCTTGTGGTCGAGTGCCTATTTACCCATAGGCCTGTAATTGGAGTCTCGCTGAGAATTGTGCGTATTTACAATTGGAAAAATGCATTAGAGCCTCCTGATTCTTTGTAAACTGCAGCCGGTTCCTGAAAGACCGACCAGCGTTAATTAAAGATTAAATCCAATCATGATTTACGCTAATCGAGTTTTCTGGAACTCGGCCTAAATAATATCCAAGAATTGATCTAATTTATAAACGATAGGATTTGGAATAGAAATTTTTGAGGTCACCCCAAAAAAGTTTTAACCCTAAACGATTCCTTTATTTGCTTTATAGTTTTCGGCAAATGGTAATTGGGGGTGGCAAGAGCGAAAGAAGTTTCTAGATAAGTGGATTTCTAGATAAGAACATACAGTCAAACCTTCCAGTAAGCGACCACCCAAACTGTCAAGTTATTAGCCATTTTCATACCGTGAAAACTGGGTAATTTTTTTTCGTACGAGTTCCTTAAACTTTAATTTGATGATGGCAACACAAAACTTATGTAGTCAGAAAGAGCACATCGAGCTGTATATAATCCCGAGGTTTGATGTTAATCGGATATACATTGCAAAGAGATACAGCAGTTCAAACATGCTAGATTTTACAAAGAAATGTATGATTGTAGGGACAAATATATGTCCACAAATGTCCCTACAACCATACATTTCTTTGTAAATTCTAGCATTTTTACACGGTTGTTAGTCATTCAATATTAAACCGATTAACACCAAACTTCGGGATTTTATAGCTCGATGTGCTCTTTCTGACTATATGAGTTTTGCGTTACCATCGTCAAAATTTGAGGAACTCGTACCCAGTCTTCACGGTATGAAAGTGGCTAATGTTGGTCGTTTAAGGGAGATGATCACCATATAGCTAGGGGTCTAAATTTGACTGAAGTTATGTTAACTACAGATAATTAACTATCATCAATTGTCTATGTAAGACATGTAAAGGCCACTCACATTTTACCATGATGAGAGATCAGTAAAATATTATATCGACTTCGATGCGACACATGATCCAAGATCATGACAGGGAATAATCAAACCGCCAATGGCGTATATAACTCGTGGATTGGATTAACATCGAGTTATAGTGATTTATAGACGACTTTCTAAAATGGCGGCCTAGTACATGAGAACGAGGCCACAAAGGCCTTGTTAGCAGAAAATAAGTATGATTTTGGAGGCCTTTCTGGCCTCGTTCTCGTGAACAATGAGCCCGCCATTTTTGAAAGTTGTCTATTGCAGCTTCTCAGTTTGGCTTCCTGTGGTGGTTGCCATCTATGCATGCAAGATTATTACACCCTGAATGGCATCAGTCCAGATAGAGACATCTTTAAAGAAGTCTAAAGCAATATATTTTTATTATCACCAAATTTAAACAGAAAGGTTGGCCTGACCTGTAAAGCTGTTTTAGAGAAATTGATAGTCATTTTGAATGATCAAATATTAATGCAGATTAATGAGTTACTGTAATTTCTTTAGAGAAAAAAAGAGTCATTAGCTATAAAAGAACAGATGTGTCAAAAAGAAAAAAAAGAAAAAAAAAATGTATTTTCCATTGGTATGTAGAGTATCGCAAACTGATTTGCAATTAACTATTCAGTTCTCATAAGTTATGTAACCCTATTGTTATTGGATTGTGTATTGCACGGAGTGCGTGTAATACAGTGGTATTTGAGGATGTTCAGTTATTCAGTTCTCCACTCACGCTCGCGGACCCGCATCCTGTGGTTAGCTTCATTTGGCCGGGAACTGAAGCGTTGCAAAGTCGGAGAAAATGAACATTTTTGGCATCCTGTGGAAAAAATTTTGAGAACTCTTGGGGAACTGAGACCCAGTATCGATATAACGTATACTAAGGAATAAAGTTAAATTTCAAGCTCTTGTTATCCCTGTATATTGTTGTCGCCATACGCTCTATCTAACTACTGCTAAACAATTCTATTATTACTTTGATATAGCTATTTTGTGCTCTTTATTGAGACTAAATGCCGTGACTAGACGTTTGTCCCTTAAATTGCGTCATAATAATAATAATAATTCAATATTTCTAAGGCGCAAAATACATGTATATATGATCTATGCGTCACAATGTGCCTTAAATTACGTCACAATGTCAAAGTTTATTATTAACCAAATGAGTATATTATTAACCTAATTCGTCCCAGCCTTCCAAAGAACGCGGATTTTTGCCTGGAGCGACAGCTTTGAATGGGCGGGTACACTGGAAAAAGATTCACATCTTTGATTTCGCTTTAAATATATTTTCCCAATATACTCAACTTTTAAAAAATGTACATTTTCGCTAGAGCTTATAGGGACTTTAAGCGGGCTGACTTCTTTTGTTGTGTGGCTCCAAGGTTAAAGAAAACAAAAGAAGTCAGCCCGGTTCATATAATCAGGCCCTAAAGGGGGTTAGGAGTGAGTGCAGGTCTCGAGTTCGAAGTCATTTATCGAAAGATTTTTTTCGACAAAAGTCGAATCCATCCATCATCTGGTTGGCTTAAGAGGCATTAATTATTCATAAGTTTGAGAAGTTACTTGGACAGTGTTTTAACAGTGTTTGTTTTCGGATTAAAAACAAAAGAAAATGACAAACTATCAGCTCCAGAGCTGGTCACGGTCGCTTACCAGAGGTGCCAACTTTAGTAATTTGCCGTAAGGGAGACTTTTGGTATTTTTTAAGGAGGCTTCCTACAATTTCTCTAGTGCTCGACCGCGGCCAACTTGAAATGGCTGTAGTTCTTACATGAAATTAAGCACCCACAGTTATGACCTTTCGTCCACTTACTACATAAAGACTGAAGTTTTTAATGGTATGTGTTTTGTTTACATCGGGGTTACCATAGGGACGAAACGATGACGTTACCGTTTTAGATTCCAAGCAATTTTACGCGTTTTTTTGACCTAAACCTTTAAAACGACATAAAAGGCGTTAATATATAGGACTTTGGCTAGTAACATACGAATTTTGGAGAAATTCGTATAAACAGATTTTGAAATATTCGAGGCGCAATTTTTTAACCCCCAAAATAGCAATTTATTATCAGGTTTCGACTCAATAATTTTAAAAGCAAAGCAGCATGACAACTATTCGACTGTCCAATACGTTGCTCATATATCAGACTACTTCTCACCAAAGGGAGAATCTAAAACGGTGACGTCATCGTTTCGTCCCTATGGCAACCCCGATGTAAACAAAACACATACCATTAAAAACTTCATTCTTTACTGTAGTAAGTGAACGAAAGGTCATAACTGTGGGTGCCTTCATGTAAGAACTACAACCGTTTCAAGTTGACCGGTCGAGCACTAGAGAAATTGAGGGAAGCTAGCGTAGGGCCTCCTTAAAAAGTGGTGGCATCGTGGAGGTGCATATTTTTGGTCGCTTACGGGAGGTGAACAAAAGTGTAGGATTCGAATGTATTACAGAATAAAACCCTTGCCTACTTAGACCACTATATTCCTAATTCTGGTTCATTTTCAGGGAAGACAAAACATGCTGCACGGCTCCTCGTTATTTTCCAATATTTGGTGCAGTCAACTCTCGCGCACGCCGCTACTACGGACATCTCGCTATTACGGAGAGAAGCTAAATCTCGAAAATACAAAGAAATGTATGAAAGCAACTCCCGCTATTACGGACTTTTGCTATCACGGACACCAAATACCGGTCTCAAGGGTGTCCGCGATAACGAGAGCTGACTGTATTTGGTCTCACAAATTGTCTTTCGCTCAGTGGCTATTCGCCCCATCAACGATTTTTGCAATGTAGGTCCACCTCAATGAAAATCGCGGTCAATATCGTAATTAAGTGGCAATCGAAAAGTGGTTGACGTTATCTGTAGGACAATAATAGCCAAACCAAATATTTTTTTCATGTTCGATCAAATTAAAAGTGACGGGTAAAAACGAAATGAAATATTTTGTAATGTTGAATATAGATGACGTTCTCTACTCAACCTACTGTTGTTATTGTATTGTTGTTGTAAATACCTAGTTAAAAGTGTTCATGGCATGGAGTCAGTTTGAAAGCCAGAAGAGAAAAACTAACTCAAGATTTTTTTTATTATTCGCTTTGAATTTTTCATAAAAAGCCGGATGTTTTACATAAATTGATGGCAATCAAACCGTTTGTGATTTTTTTGTCAAATTAAGCTTTTCAACATTAACAAGTACTTCGAAATCAGTGCTGATAAGTAGTTACTCAAATGTGCGATGAAAAAGAATCCTGTTGCCAGAATGACAGCTGCATGTTTAAATCGTTCTTTTCATAAATTGCTGTCTGTTTTATCTATCAACAAACATTTAAGTGTTCTTCGTAGCCAACGAAAGAAAAGGCCGGAAATCGTTTGAAAATTAAACACCAAGGATATAGCATTCGACAATAGACAGCTGGGTGTTTTCATAGTAAACTGATTTATATAGTGAACATATATTTCGACATGTCAAAATCGTTTTTACCTTATACCTATAAATGAGTAGTCTGTTAGCAAAGTTCGGCTAGTATTCTTTAAAGGCGGTGTTACACGAGACGATTTTTAACGACGATTTTCAGCGCAACGGCGTTGCGTTAAAAATCTTTCTCGTGTAACATGACACTTGGAACGATTTCCCTTGCAATTTTCGCTTCGGCAACGCGTTGCGAGTTTGAATCCAAGTCAGAAACTCGCAACGCAAAATATTGCAAGTTCGATTGCAACGTTGCGCGGAAAATTGTCGTTAAAAATCGTCTCGTGTAACACCGCCTTAAAGCCGCCAAGCCATAAAGTAAGAAAAGTATGCCGGTTTCATGTGCATTCAAAAATTAGCCTAACCACTGATATAGATTAGTGCTCTTCTCAGAACAAAATTATGTGCACATACTTCAACTATGGGTGCATTCTCATCTTAATCCTGGAACTTACTGCGCTGTTTTCAAGACTAATATTATGTCCTAATACTAGCTCATTTCTACCAAGCAGCATTTGCTACATGAACGGTATGTTCTCATTAATACTTACAAATCGTTGATACTCACCCAGGCTAATTCATTTCTATATAAAAAAGAAAATGTATAAGTTTACTTCGTCCTTTCCTTCCCCATATGACAACTTGAAATTAAATATCCAAAGGCAGCTGCTAATCTCATGCCATGATTACCGCGAGCCTCGTTTTGGTTTTAGTCCGTTCCATTATCACTCAGCTAGTTCGAGAAGGATTGATTAGACATTGCTCAGTTGATGGTAACTTTCGTCAGAATACTCTACCACTTTCAGAAACCCTTTTAGCGGTACTCAGAGAACGCGGTAAAATACAATAGGCTCTATTGTTACTCAAAAGATGTTGTCAAGATAAGTCAAGGACTGCGCATGGTCAAAGCTGATAAACCAATAACATAAGGTACAAAATTGGCTGCTTTTATCTCTGGTAAGTAACCTGTGTTTTAATAATTTGGTCGGTCAAGATATAAATCTCCAAAATGTATAAATCCAATAGAAAATGTATGATATTAATACGTGGTGTATCTTTTACAAGAAAAAAAATCTAGAAAATTACCGATAAATGCCGCCAAAAGATCTTCCAGAATTTCCAAATCGTAGATGACTGAAATTTCGGTTCAATTTTGAAAAACTGCTTGCGATATTAACGACAATTACACCTAAAACCAGATTACTTTATGTACTAAATCAAAGATGGCAGCCGTACAAGAATTATTTGTTTATTTTGATCAGATTTGTTTATTTTCTTGATAAACGATATACATAATGTATGACGGTAACTGGAATATGGGGCTTTTAAATACTTGAAGCAATTTTAAAACGTATAGGATTATATAGCAAAAAGACTTCAATGTGACCCAGTCCCTCCTCGGAGTTCATGTGGCTTATCATTGTGACTCTCAAAGACGAAACGGTGACTGTTACAGCCCACAAAGAACTATAATTAGTTTCATGACGTAATCAGGCGCGCATGCGCATTAGACGCCCCCTCTTGATCCTTAGCCTTGTCACATGGAATCGAAGTTTTGGTACTGATGGCGAGTTATGTGTTTATGTGAGAAAATGTTGTGCCGCCTCCCAGGGTTGACCGGACCCTACCAACCGAGACGAGTTGTCTCGCCCCCGAGTAGTCTCGCCCAACCGAGACGAGTTAAATTTTTCATGTAAACGCTAGCTAGGTGGAATTTTTCGAAGAAATATATGAAAAATTAGCTTGCCCAGGGAAACTCGGGTGGAGGGCTGTCTCGGGAACGTTTCACGCCATATTAACAGGACATATATGCACGAATACCAATTTTTATAAAAACGGTATACTGGATGAATTTGATGAAGGCTCCCGAGCGGGCATCTGCGCAAAAGGCTAGCCGTGCAATTGTTTCGGTGTTCTGTGACTCCGAACGGGTGCAAAATGTTTATATTCGGCATTGGCGCACCTCTTTCCTTTTCATATGCCGCGTACTTTAGGCCGTTAAGTTTTTGAATTAGAGCCGATACGATTATACTTATTAATATATTTCAGGAGACTACAGTAAGAGTTTGCATGGCTAGTCTGCGGTGTCCTAACTCTCAGCAAGGGTAGGAAAGGTCTTTGGTAGGAACTGACTAGGTTTGAGTTAGAGGTGGGTGAGGGTCTCTATAAAATTTTGAATGACCATGCAATCCCTTTTCTTCTTTTTGCTCGTGCAAAACGAAGAAAGGGGATTGGTCATTAAAACGCAATTAATGTCGACAAAAACAATAAGAAATCAGAAATATGACTTTGATAAGATAGGTCTAATTCATGTTCGTTGTAACTACTATCAAGTATGAAATTAGAAAGGACTGGGACCAAGTGTTATATCCCACTTAGTATAGAATATAAAGAGAAATCGTCACTAAAATCATTACATACAACTTAATACCACTATTACTATCACATGAGAAGATATTTAGGCAACATCATCAAATAAATTGGTTTATCTTTGTTAGTTTGTTGTTATGACGTCATCAACATACCATACTTTGTGACATCATTTTACAGCCAAATTCACAAAATTGGCTTTGGTAACAGTTATATTCGTGTTTACCATAACTCGTATATAAAGAAAACAACTAGCTGTTACCAGTTTCTACTCCAAAATGCCTCCAGATGTTTGATTTTCCGAAAATGCGCCTAGTCAGTTAGGTGGGCTGGTATTAAACGCCGTCGGCACTGACCCACCACGGCCACCTTATTGAGGAGTAAAATGCTGAACTTCAGTTGTCATCAAATATCTCGAAGAGTAAATTTTAAATTACAGTAATAAATGAACTGTATGTTCCAAGGCATGCTAAACAACGTGTTTCTATTAAATAGAAACTGTACTGACTACATGCATCAGTATCGAGATTTTCAAGGTAGGCACTGCAAAAACGCGCAAGTAAATTTACTCAAAAACTTGATCGATGCGTCCACATATGAGGGTCTCAATGGGTTGGTGGCTATTACGGTTAACGGCTTATATTTTGGCTTTTTTACGATTACGGTTAAACTTGGATTAATAACTAATTTACATTGTTCTTGATGGTTAAACATCAATTTTTATTGTCGAGAACGCTGGAAAAAGCTATTACGACTAACTTTTCATTACGGCTAACGGTTAGTTTTTTCCTGCTATTACGGCTTACGGTTAAATTTTTTGACCCTTTTACGGCTAATGGTTAACCCCATTGAGACCCTCACATATACATTAACTCACTTATCCGAGTAAATTTACTCAGTTATTTAAGTAAAGGGTAGTCTGTCAATTAACTAAGTAAATTTACTCGAATAATTAAGTGAGTTACTGTGGATGCACCGATTTACTCAAGTTTTTTGGTAAATTTACTCGCGCGTTTTTGCAGTTTACCCATTCAGTAGGGGAGAGGTGTTATGTCCCGGTACCCACCGCGCACCAGATCTAATAAACCCTTCAATTGGGCCGACCGTTGTTTTGACCTCTTCGGTTTATCCTATTTTATAAGATACTTGAGATATATCGCGGGCGCTGATTGGCTGACTACCATGTTCATATCAGAGGACAGAGACATGGCTCGCTCAAAAAACGTCGAAAATATTTTATAAAAGCAATATAAAACGATCGCTTATGTCTCTGTACTGTGATATAAACACTCTGGGAGATGTAGAGCACTCGAAAAGCAAGAGAAACACTCGGTTATGCCTCGTGTTCCTAAGCTTGCTTTTCTCTTGCTCTACATCTTCCATCGTGTTTATATCCCAGTACAGAGACATGCGCGCGCGTTTTATATTTCCTTCATTATATGTTATGATATTTATCTTTAAGACCTCGACTCAAAGTACATGACAACTATACAGTTTAAAAGTGGAAAAGGATGGCAAGGGAGTGTGTGTGTGTGTGTGTGTGTGTGATATTTTGCATACTGCTGTAGTATTAGAATTCCTATATAAGGAAGACTGAATCGAAGAAGCAGCAGCAGCTAAGCAAAAATTACGTCGATTCATCACTCTATGCTCTATGTTTCACTGAGTTTCACCTTGGGCTCCCTGTGCTTCCGCCTTGCCGAGTAATAAATTAATATCCTCTCAAAAATGTCCGGCTAATTGTGATACCGGATATTTTTGGCGGATATTATTCCAATAATTATATGCTGTACTCAAAAACGCCACCAACGTAACCGCCAGGCCGTGAACTCCACTATATTGCCCGGTCTCTGGCCTCTCATAATCAGCCACTTTATAGGGATAAAGTGAAAACACAGAGATCATAAAAACGTCCTTTTTTCAAACAATTATTTTGATTTCAAAAATTGCTAGACAAACTTCTCTCCCGAGATCTTAATTGCTTTGGACTATTTTAATATATCAGCCTCATCCACCCTCCTGTCGAGGTCCCCCCGGACCGAAGCCGGCCAAAAAAAGCGACGATTTCAAGTGAAGAGAGCTCAAGGATAACTTCGCAGGTAACATCTGGAAAGGAGAAACTTAGATTTACATCGAATTTGTTTTTACATATTGCAAAAGAACAAACTGTAGCTGTAATTTTCAGGCGATGGCGTTGAGCTAGATTACATTCAAATACATAAAATATAACATAAAATTTCATTGAAATCCCCGTGGCGCAATGGATTAGCGCGTTGGACTTCTAATTCAAAGGTTGTGGGTTCGAGTCCCACCGGGGATGGATTTTTTTTTTCAACTTGATATAACTTAAAATTCTTTTTTTTGCCTTCTCTTTTCTTTTTATAATTATAGAAATTGATTTTACTGGACCACAAAGGCCAGAAATAAATTTTTGAAAGTGTTTCGTACAATTAAGTTTAGAACCCATTCCTTCTCTGATAGAAAAGAAAATGGCGTTCCTTCGATTCCGGTCTGTGTACTGTATCCTAGAGAAAGACATCAGCATCAGCGAAAGAGTTGCATTTAGTGCTGTTTGTATAAGTACATCAGCATTATCTACCTATGGTGCTTGTGTTCAGTTAAAATCATGGTACGGTCATCTTAAAAACAGTGAGTCCAGACGAAAGCCTTCTTCGAACCCTGTTATGGTATTCTCTTTGGCATTGGCTGATTTATTTACTTGTATAGGTGAGTAAATATTTATAGTTGACTACGATAATCAATCTTGGTTCTATTGAATGATTAGTTTTTAAATGTTATACAGCTGAACACTCAATTATAAAGTAAGCCTCGATCGCGTGACTTATTTAAAGTCTGCAAGTTCCCGGAATTCCTCACGATTTCTTAGAATGTTGAAAGTTGATTGTTCTCTATACCATTGACAGTATATATTATTAGGGATAGAAACAGATGTTCGACAGTTAAGACTGCAAACCGACTTATTGGTCTCATTGATCTACATTTGAAATGTCCATTGATTGTACGTACTGACTGGTTGAGTGATTATTTTCACATATAATTTGTTTATATATATATATATATAAGCTTATATACATTTTACTTAGAGCATTATTATAATTTTATGTATATATATATTTTAAAGACATTGTTGAGAGTAGCTCTTTAGATTTTTTAAGATTGAGGATTCGAAACTAATCTGTGATCATTTTCACAACGTTTTATACTTACTTTAGGGCATTATATAATTTTATACATATTTCTATTTTATTTCTTAATTTATTTCTTAATTTTATTATAATCATATATATATTCAATTCTGAACTAGTCTTAATGCTAACATATTTGTAATATCACACTTTCATATCCTCAATGCAACAATGCAAGTGCAATTTTTACATGTAGTATATTTGGAAACTGAGACGAAGGTGGAGATCAACCTGCATTAATTGTCCTTATTGACTGCATAGACTGATCATTGACTGATAATGAAAGAAAAATGATTAATTGATTAACTTACTGTATTACCAGGTGTCATTGCAATGTCTATTCTCTTCATCACAATGAACCCCCCACATATGTTACCAAACATCTTGGTTTCACAATATGGTAAAAAACTGAATGTAACACACCCAAATCAGACATGGTACAAGTATGTAGGAATTCCTATAGAGGTAAGTGACAGACTGGTTAGACTGTTGTGTTATGATTATTTAGAGCAATCAGTTTTTGTATGAGTGTGATCAAACAGCCATGCCATTACAGTCCAACTTTTCATTTTAGAGTTTCACCATGTATTCATACATCTCCACTTATCTGTGGACCTTTGGCTATGCTGTGGACATTTGCCTGCAGATTTATGATAAAGATACATGGTATGGTACAGTACAACTTATTGAGTTCCCCAGTTAATTTTTGAATAAGCCCTGGCCTTCCCATTCCTAATTAGTTTTGTCCATCCTCTTAATTCTCCTTATGTTTTCCTCACTTTTCATGTTAATGAGATAATAATCTGAAGTAAAAATATTACAGACTGTTATAGCCTGTATTACAAAGGCTACTGATCATGAGGCAGCTGCCTCCATAAATGTTTCCTTTGTAACATATTACTGCCACCTGATTGGCTCAATTCGTTGAGCATTGGTTTTCTATGTTAGAGGCTGGGGTTTGTTTTCTGGTGGTACCAATAGCAGTTTAACTACATCTACGAATGGTTAAATCTTCAACTGTAGATCCTCAGTCTCTCCACACTCTATGTTTATGCTAACCCTATAATGTACAGGATCCAGAGGGACATAAAATAACCCACGTCACCACTATTCAGGAGATATTCCAGTGTGTGGAGTCTGTCCTTCTGTATCTCAACCAGCTCATACTGATTTATTAACCTGAGGGTTGATACTAGATATAACTATATGGTTAATGTGTTGCCTTTTAAAACAATGATTTCTAGGTCTGCTAGTACTACTTTGTCCTGCTCACTTGTCTGCTCTTTGAATTTGCATACTTCTAGTTCTGCACCAATTTAGCCTCATGAATTTGAATTAATTATGTATAATATAGTGCAAAACAATATGAACTATAAAGCCCCCTCCCTCTCTCAAGGTCAATTTTTAAGGAGCTTATAATTTTTGTACTTAAGGGAACTTGCATGGGAAGGCAAAAACAGTAGATCACTGTAGATCACCAGATTTACTTTCCTTAATGTTTTGAAACGATATTGGAATGGAAATAACACATTCACTAGTCAAGTGATGCTTGCTAAATGGCTAAAAAAGCATAAAGTTTCCTCTGTCATTTCATATTAACTGATGACATGGTCTGATTTATTGTGTAGTATCAGGATGAGGGCGTACCAGTTTGGATTCTGGTTAATTCCAGCATGGATGGTTTGTTGGGGTCAGTTTGGGTACTTGATGGGATCAATGGGATAGTAAGTATTACATTGTACTTATAGTGTTTGCTGCTGTAATCCTATTTTTATTCTCTATCCTTGGGGCAAGTGTTGCTGAGTTCTTAAGGACATGTCGCTATAAATATTAGTCATGAAAGCCTTGAAACGGGAGGGGGGGGGGAAGGGGGGTAGGTGGGGGGGGGGGCTAGCATATGAAAATAAAGTAGGCTTCCTAGTCAAAAAAGTTTTCAGAAGAACAGAACATTTGACTAGTAGCACAGAAAGTGGGGGGCTATAGGCCCCCAGCACAGGGGATGCGCACCCCTCCTGAAACGACTTTGAGTTTCCCCCCCCCAAATATCTTCTCAACAGCTTCCAATTTATATGATAGTGCAACCCCTCCTGAAGACAGTGCACCCCCTCCTGAAGAGAATCCTGGATCTGCCCTGTCTAACAATGGTTTTTCTTTCTTGTAGTTGTTCTGTAAGAAAGCAAGAGATATGGCACTACATGGTGTGTTTTGCACCACTGCTTTGTGTGTTTATTGTGTTACCAATCATTTATACGCTGGCATATAAGCAAGGTATAGTAATGAGTGGAGCCATCTAGGTCGTGTTTACACTTGAGCCGTTGTGATTGCAATTGGAGAGCTGGTTAAAAAATACGGCACGGATTTCAATGGAGGATTTGACGTATGACTGTGCGGAAAATGACACGGTGACGTTACGGCAGGGAAACTAGAGTTCCTATGAAAACGTCACGGTCACCGTACGGTACGATTACGGCAGGAATTTGGAATGTTTTTATAGACATTACGGTTATTACTGACACGATTACGGTACGCCACGCGTTGAGTTTCCTGCTCATAGTGTAGGATAAATGAAATTAATATTAAGGGTGTACTGACATATATCGTTGCTGTGCAACGGTTGCTATGCAAAATAGGGTCTTCTTTTGGCCGGCAAAATTGAATAGGCACACGCGCGCGCGTTTTTGGCGGGAATCATTTGACTTCCGGGAGAGCAACGCACACCTGACAAAAAGGACTCATTTTCGTTCTTATTGCGCATGCGCGGGACACTTTACTTCCGGTTTCTTTAAAAAGCTATAATCTTTGGCAGGTTTTATCAAAAGGAAGTGTTCTTTCAATATTTATATTCTTTACAGCCTTTTCTTCAAAGCCGAGCATGGGATTTGCGAAAAATTAAGAAATGCGAAAGTTATTGGCATAAGTTGCTCATTTTTGACGTTCAAAAAATCCTAAAATGTTTATTTGGAAACCATTCTTAAAACCTATGCTCGATTCTATGCACCTTGGTCTCAAGATTAAAATAATGCATTTTAAATTCTCAAATATACAGTGCTGAAAAAAATTATAGCTTTTTTCTGTTTCTATGACGTCACATAATGACGTCATGCAATGGCGTCATAAAATGCGAAAGTTCCCTCTGGGAAGACAAACTACAAAATATAAAAGCGATATGACAATTTGGTGGCATTTTATAGAATTTTCAAATTTCGATTCCCTAGCAACGGACCATTTTTATATGTCAGTACACCCTTAATCGTAGCAGAGGTATCTTCCTAGAGTGATTTTGTTTACCCCGTGAAAGAAAGATGACTATTTAGTTAGTTGATAAAGAACAAAACAATAGGTTTAGAGTCTACTACTAACTATTTTATTATATATACTATAATGTAATACCAGGTAATCTCTCGCGTGAAAAAGTGATATCTTCACATGTGAAAATAACATGTTACCATGGATACTCTTTGCAAAATGTTGCTATTTTGGGTTATTGTGCTATTTTTGTATTTCATTTGAGTTTATATAATAAACAGAACATTACATGGGCGCTTGGAGATACGGATTTTATCTTCGAGTGTTCGATTGATATCTCACGAGTGAGCGCCGCTTACTCGTGAGATATCAATCGAACACACGAAGATAAAATCTGTATCTCCGCGCGCCCATGTAATATCCTCTATATGTGTACTATTTTTTCACGGGTTAAATAAAATCACTCTATGAATGAATTTGTTTTTTAATCTTATTCACTTTTACTCCCACGAAAGGCCTAGGCTAAGAACGTCAGTAAGGTATCTTTATACAGCGTTATAGATTTCCATTCATCCCTATTGTATCTTTATACACCGTACCGAAACAGCCCAAACTAGTTCACTCGCTAGTCTCCTTTTAAATTTTATACGTATTATTTCAATATTTTTTCCCGCCAAACAGTTCAAAAGAATGTCATGTCTGCGCATGCGTGTTTTACCAATGCTGAGCGGGAACTGTTGTTTGCTGTCAAGAAGAAATTCCTTCTCATTTGGTTGGTGTTCGTGGTTTGGTAAGATTACTCTCTTTGTACACTAAAAGTTTTTGTTTCCAACTCAACTAACTAGAATCCCCGCCTCATTTAGTTTTTCAGACCCGTGCATTTTTTCATTCGCTCTGACCATAATTAGTAGATTATAGTTATAACTATAATCTCATTCAAAGTGACGGCTATCATAGACGTATTACAAACTCGATCTGTCAGAATATAAACCTAAAGGTACAAACACGCGTTGAAACTTCTGTAACTTTGTGCGCAACACAGTTGCTCTGTGTGACCATTCTCTTCAGTGTTGCACGCAACGTTGCAGAAGAAGTTGTAGAAGTAGAACTTAATCTTAATCGACTGCAACTGTTGCGCGCAGCTGTTGAAAGGGTGGATACAAGTTACAAAGTTGCAAGTAAAGTGGCACAGGTCTCAAGATCCATTTGTTATATGACCAAAATAAGTTTAATGTGACCAAATGTCACCAACGCAAATCAAGACTGTACATTTGTACATTGATTGTAGATTTGAACTATTTGAACTGAAATTTCCGAGTTCCCTCTTTAATGTTTACGCATCAACGTGATCGTTGGTTGCGTGAGGAATTGAAACTATTTCAATTCCTCACGCAACCAACGATCACGTTGATGAAGACTCGAGCGAAAGTCGAAACGTCTGTAATAAAGTTAAGCAAAAAAGCCAGATAGAAACAAAACTATTTCAAGTTGCACTTCTGTAAATATTCATCGCATAATTCCAAATTTGAGTAGCACGCAAAAATTGCGCACGTTTGCTGCATAGAGTGATTGTATTCAACCCATGAAATAGAAATTGTCTGTTAGTCTATTTCGCGGGTTTACTGCAATCACTCTATGCGTTCTACAGAAAGTAACACGTATTGTATGCTTTATTAGTTGGATAACCAATGTCATCGATGGGTTATGTGATTTGCAAATCATATGGACTGATCCAGACAAACCATACATCGAAGAAAGTTCAGATGATATCGCTCATACTACCGCACATTTTGGAATCTGGATGATCGAGGTAAATGTTTGTTATGTTATGTCCTGCTTGGAAAAGGTTTCCTAATTTGCTTTTCCTTATCACTGCCTGACATAAGAGCTGGACGCGGTGCGTATAAATATAATGCAGTTCTAAAAATTGCACAAGTGCTTGGCAACACGTTAAATCACGTGACTCGTCTCCGTCACTCCCCATATTATGCAGATAAAGCACAATGAACCTCGTCAAAAAGGAAGGCGCTCGCAGACAAATATTTTTCAAAATGTTCGTTCACTTCATCATTGCACTGAAGAGCTACAATGGAAAGAGTTCTAACTGAACGTGCGTTCTCAAATTACACTAAGCTAATTAGATATATTCTATAATATATAAATCTCTACACACCTATTTGAGAAACGTTGATGGTTAATTGGTCAAACTGAGACAACATATTTTTTGCATTTGTGAGTTCCCTGGCGAAAATATAAAAAAGCACAATTTTAACTGGAAGCTCATAACTTATATTCCTACATTTCAACAAACTTCGTCATTCGGCTTTGTATGTATCAAAATGTGTAGATACACCCCTGTCTCAGATTCAGACCTTGGACCGTCGTTTTTTTAATAGGTATAAACAAAATAATTTATGTAATTGTTCTTTTTTCACGATTAATCCAACAGGCATTGGTAAACCCTCTACAAGGCTTCCTGAATTGTTTGGTTTACGGACAAGCAAAGAAGATGGCCCAGTGCTGTCGAAAATGTTGTCAACATCCTTCCCCATTAGGCTTCTTTTCCGAGGGACGATCAACGCCGTCAGATCCCAGCGAAAACTTTCTAATCAACAGCAACGAGATCTTGGAACGTTCACCATTGTTACGTCAGAGCTCACGTGAACGTAGCTTGTCTCATAGAACTGAACGAATTCAGAATTCAGATGAAAAACAATTTGTGGCGAAATTGCTAGGAGAACCACGTGTTACTTGATAAATACTAACATCACCACAATGAAATTGCGCGGATTCAGTCCTGTAAATTTTATCTTACACTGAGTCCAGGAAATACAGCTGAAATTTAGATCTATACAATCGGTACCATTGCCGTCGGCTTCCTGAAAGATTAGCTCAGCTGAAGGAACTACCGACGTTAAACAAGGTCCTTTACGTACCATTTTTTACCTTTATTTGTTGGCACGATTGTGTTTTTGTACATTATTCACCATAGGACCTTTGTTGTTGGATTACCCGAACCCTCCTACACAATCACTGGAAATTTTTGCCCATAGGAAATATCATAGGAAATTGCATTTTCCTAGATATTTCCTACCTTTTCATTTCCTATGATTTGATTTCAAACTTCACAGAAGCATTGCAAGGGTTCTAGGTAGGATCCACTACATGTACGTCGGAAAGTCAATCGACGTTCAAACAATTCTGAATCGATCAAACGGGACGCTCGCTTGGGCGTTCACTCGGCGGACGTTTGATCCTGCTCAGCTGAACTTGCGCTGTAGAGACCTGTCTGCATTTGTTATGGGGTTTCTGTCGACTATGCCCGCCTAGTAATGTTATATTCGCACAAAAATCTAATTATAGATGAATGAACGGCAGCAATTGCATGCGCGCAAGCGCCTTACTTTAACAACGCGTGTTGACTAGGTAGCAAATTAAAGTATTTTATAAATAAAAATCTTTAGAACATGGACAAATATGTTTGTATTCGGTATAACATTCGTTCTGTTTCTGTTTTCCTAAAGGACAGTGTTGTGACAATTGTAATATTTTAAATCAGTATAAACGTACTAACGGTCTATCATACATCCTGCATTCTGATTGGCTATTCTACTAGAGGTCTAATTTGTGATAGCCTACTAGTGAAAATAATATGGCGGATCAAAAGGTGGATCATAAGGGGTGTTACACGCTGAAATTTCGTCCTCAAACTTGTTCGGGACACACGTTTCTGTTGCAGGAGTAGAAAGTACTGCAACCGGGGAAAATTTCAGCTAAATGACCATGTTACACGGTGCAATGCGTTGTGAAACTTGTCAGCAACGGCGATTGAAGCAAGTTTCAGAGTAAAGTTTCAGCGTGTAACAGCGCCTTTACAATTTTGTATGTCAGTTTTAACAAGTCGAGTCTCGGCAAACTAAATCAAAAGGATCAGCGCGCTTCGTATAATGGCCCTGTTTGTCAGTGTATTTCCTCTGCTCTTTCATTAATTTCCTTCGAATTCTTTGGAGCCTTGCTCTTCTGCGTCAAATTGCTCTCTTCTTTCAGTCTCTGTATGTGAAGCTGCAATTTTGAAAACACAGCGGTTCGAATCTTAAAACTACATTTATTTGCGCATGCCAGAATGAATGAAAACACTTGCTCGCGCAAGGTTCCTACAAAAATAAATATAAAGAATATTACCATAATTAATTAAACCAAATTATTGCTTGTTAGTATTTTAGAAAAATATAAACCAAATTATATACTGTTAGCATTTTTGCACTAACACTCTGTAAGCTGCTCTGTTTTGCTCTGTTCTTTTGTTGCTAGGCCTCGGATCTGCTTTTTTAGTCTGCTCACTGCTCTTATCGCTAGTCTGGAATTAACATATATAATATAAATTTTGGATTTTTTGATGGATATGTCTGGATCTGCTTTTTTATCTGCTCAGCTCTTATCGCTGTCTTGAATTAACATAATATAAATTTTGCATTTTTTGATGGAACAAGCAGAAAGGAAACCAATGAGAATTCGCCAGATATAACGCTTCAAACCAAGCTCCACGTATTTTACTCTTCAAGGGAAAGAATCAAGAAAGATCCGAAGAAAACGCATCGATCTTTAAGGTAAAAAATATTTTTGACAACACAAACTTTCTTTCTGGTATAGTAGCTCTTTGGCTTTCTGTGCTGACTTACTGCAACTTTTTCCGATAGGACTTATTTGCTTTTCTGCTGTTTTTCTTCGTAAGTCATAATCATGAATTGTACTTTACTTTCGCTGATAAAATTTCCCTCGGGAGTTGGTACGTTTTTTGAAAATGTATTTTTTTGAAAATGTGTGCCTTCGTTGACTCTAATATATTGACTAATCAATGAGATCGACTGAAAGTAGACAAAAGCCTATCTTTTCAATTGCATAACTTAGTGAAGTACACGTCATCGCTACGACGTGCGGCTGACTCAAAACCCTCGATGATATACAATTAAGGTGACTGGCTGCTATTGGAAAAAATAACGAATAATCGTTTAAACCACAATTTTCTGTAGCAAAATTTAATGCTGATATCCCAAAATTCAGTGAAAGAAAAACGGGGTGTCCCGCGCTCGTTTTCGAGATAATCAGCATTGAATGGATGCCTATCTCCGAATTTTCGAGGCGAAAATCGCTCAACCGGAAGTGAATAGAAAAGAAATATACAATTCACGAAATAACAGTTCTACAACTACTTCAATTGCACAAATATTAGATTATGTCGCATTCTTTGTAATCGGTATGGGTAATTTTGATGTGACAGCGAAAAAATACCTTCCTTTTACATATTTTGTTCGTCAGGTCTCAACAAAAATGATCGTAAGTTCGAACAAATTTCCCTACAAACATCCATTTTTTCATAGGCTAGAATAATGAACTTTTTTTCAAAATTTGATATGACTTAGATTTATACAATGTGTTTTTAATTAAGCGAATAAAAATTATATGGTGCCGTGCAAAATTAGCTTGTTCTATGCCCATGAAGTTGCTAAAAATGCCAAAAAATGCCTTCCGGAAGCGCCGCCATCTTGAAAATGACGCGAAAGCGCGAGCTCTATTCAAATTTTGTTGACGAAAACAAGCGCCCGCTCACTGTTTTTTTTATAAAAAGAAAACATTTTTGCTTATTTTTCTAATCATTTTTCTTGTTAAAATCATTGAGAACTATTTTGAAACGAAATTTTGTCAACAAACTTTAGTTTCCCAGCGTTAGTGGCCATTCACTTGAATCTCCGCGCGCTATGACGTCCTGCGCGCGAATGTGTGCAGTAGGCTAAAATTTCTATGGTAGCCAGTCACCTTAACTTAGTTTTACCTCTGCACAATTTAATACGCGATAATATTACAACAGTCTACATCATTGGGGCTTTGTCAGAATTTGCAGCTATAGTTCTCAGATGTCGTCAGCCGATTCTCAGACCATAATATAATACTTAAAACAAACGTCTATGTTTAAAAAGTAATTGATACATGTAATTATAAACCTAGAACGATACTAAACAAATAATGAATGAATGAATGAATTTTAAATGTAAGAGAAAAGACATAAAGCATTTCTTAAACCTTTCGGTATTTACTTTAGGTACGATAAAATTATGTCCCCTTATGCCCTTAAACTTCTCTCTCTAAATGGAGGTAATAAGTAGTACAATAAATTATTATTTTATTGCTTATAACTTTATCCCAAAGAGCTTTGCCATTCTTTTCTAACAATTCCGATCCTTAGTTGGTGTAATGGTCATAACCAAATTTTAAAGTTCTATTTTGAAGACGGTCAATATTAACTAAATCAATGTTTAATGTGACTCAAAAGAAATTCAGGAGGCATTCGGCCTTGACAAACTTTTGGTCACAACTTTTTAGAATCGCGTTCAATTTCAATAGCTTTTTAGGAACTTTTACTCCAATTATCCAGCTACAAATTAGTTTTAAGCGATTTTGTTTATAATGTTTACAAAACACTGAAAATGGTCGAAAATCTTGGACGCCCTTTAATGCCAGAATTGGAACTGACAATTCTTCAGTGAAGCTGAGCTAAAAACAATAAATTCATTAAGTGTAAGGTGGCCCGTACCTATTGATGTGTTTGTCAGGCATGCCAATTTCAATCGCGCCTTTTTACATCAAAATCGGTCCGATTTCTGAGAAATTTGCAGCCGTTTGTCCTAAAGCCTTGAACTTTATAACAGTAATTATTTTTTTGCGAATTGGATCAAATATCTCGAGATATCAGACGATCTTTAAAAATGAGAAAGATTGATCATAAATCCAAAAATCTAAGGTGAATTTTTTTCCTATTTCATTAATCCAGTAGAAAGTCATAGAGGACTATATACAGCATGTATCGCGCCAATTTAATCCTTAGAAGTTACGATACAAAATATGCGCTGCCTGTTACAACGCAAAATTATGTAGTCAAAACTACCGCCAAAATCTCAACAAAATTTAGAAAAAAAGCGAGAACCATATCTGCTATAAGAAAGACAAATGCCTATTGTAACTTGTGAACAAAATATGGAGACATAAGAAGCTAAACGCCAATGTTATCCTCAAGCACACTTGCGGAGTACTGATCTGTTGTGAACACGAGGTGAACGTTGCAAACTTGTATTACCATGACTTCTAAAAATTCTTTCGAATCATTTCCTGAAATTTTCTCAGTATGTGATAGAACAAGATGTTTACATACCTTTTGCCAGGTGTCGTTGTCTTTGTTGCATTAGGTATAATTCAGTAAGCGTTCAAAAGTAAGCAACTACATTGAGTCAACGTTTGAGCTGCCAAGGTGAAACCCTCATGGTTTGTTAATTTATTCAAAACAACACCTTACTATCTGTTGCAAAATTCCACACGGGATTTAGGCTCAGAAACAATTAATTGGATTCAGAGAACTTCTGCCTTTATTCCGAAAGTCTAGATCCCGTGTGGAATTTTGGAACAGATAGTAATCTATCAAAAGTGTAGTCACGCTTCACAATGGCCTGAGAACAATAGAGTTATGGGAAAATGCGAGTCTTGGGAGGGCAGCCCAAAGCCTGAATCCAAGAGAACGGGAAACAGGAAAAAACACGACACTATATTTTATTGATACCCCAAATTCCCGAAACTAACATCCCAATCCTATCCCGAAACTCAGGATCTCGTTTTATCTTTCGACACTGCAGGATCCTATCCCGAAACTCAATATACAACTGAATACCAGTAACTCCCTCCCAACTGTTGAATAAGCCCTGTTGGGATAATCTTATTATCGAAAAGTCGGCAGGAATATGTCAAAATTACAAAGAAATGTATGGTGTCCAGCCAAAACATCCAGCCAAACCATATATTCTCTGTATTTTATTTCTCTCAAATTTTGAAACATCATAATTACCTGTGCCCAGGCCATAGGCCGGGAACGAGTTATAAACTGCAAATGCATTATTTTTTTCTTTTTTTTTTTTCCTCTGTTCGTCCTGAGGCACTTCTGATTGGTTAAGAACGTTAAAACAATGCCCTTCACTCATCACCTTTGAGCGACTGCGAGCGCAAGCTAGGAACTTAAGAATGCAAGATGGCCGACTACAAAGAAAACTAGCTTTCAGGCAGTAAGACAAGTAAAGTGGAGCTTTTAACTCGAGATATACCTATATACCTATAAGAGCTTCAGAATGGACTGTTATTTTGAGCTTCATCTCCAATATTTTGACCAAATATCGAACTCTAAATGGAGCACTTGAAAGGAAGCCCTCGCACTCCTCGCGAAAAAGAGCGATAAAGACTACTTCCTATGAGCTGGAAATCTACGAATTTCTCATCCTACATGTTGCTTAACGAACATACATAGAAGGAAGTCAATTATATTCCTCATTCAAGCATTCAAGAGATCTTGAGAGGTTTTTTGTACTGAATTTTAATATCGAAATTATTACCAGACAATTTATACGTTTCTATTTGACCTCGCGTTTGGTCGCGTAATGTCTTTTATTCATATATAAGACATCCGAAACATGTACGAAGAAATACATGATTTGCTATTACTCGGGCTACCTGTGGTAGCTCGAGTCTAGGTTTACCTTTTCGGTCTATCTATCAACGTCGCAAATCGGCAAACTACCCAGAAGCCTTTGGGGTACACTGTCGTGAAAACGAGGTTGTGAGAATTGTCTATCAATCGGAATTTCTAATCTCAAGATATTTGGATAGTAATATAGTGACTGATTTTAATCGTTAATATGGAATTCTCGAATTTAGTGGTGTGGTTGTAATGTATTGATCGCCCGAGGACACGAGAAAGATTTGTGGCAGCGAACTTCACTCGATCGAGGACGGACATGTAAGACACGGAGATATTGTTGTCTTTAAATCAGTAGTTTTAATAAGTTAAATAATATTTCACTACTGCTTGCACATAATGTTGGCTTATATAAGCTTTATTTATACACGGTGTACAGTCATGCTCTTCCTGAGAGCTGTGTTCAAAAACGAACTAATGAACTAACAATAGCTACAATGTTTTTTCTTAACTAGAAATTAAAGACTAGGAGATTCTCGCCTTTGCGTAATAAGGTGACTACGGTGTATTCAATAATTAAGCCAGGAAACAGGAATTAGTAAAAAGTGCAAAATTACACCAAATAAACAATGGGAAAAAATGATTTTTATTATTTACTTATAAATATTTAGTGCAATCTGCATTTTGTACAATGTCATGATTATATTGAATGCACTTTCAGTACTGTCAATCATGCTCAATGTCAGCAGATCAAAATATAGTGATGGGTAATCATGAAAATGATAGTAATGAAGAGTAATTTTAGAATGTACAAAATGATATTTTCAATCGATGAAAAGTGATACTCAACCACAAATTTGCACAAGCTTTGTGCAACCATGTTCACAGAAACAAGATAAAATGGATGAATTGAAGATGTAACTGTATATAGTAGTATCAGGTCGATGTGCACGGAGGAGCTATATATGGTATCGGTAATGAGCATACATTGTATGACATTACACTTCAAGTATTGAACTTCAAACAAAGCATCAGCAACTGACTACTGCTATAATCATTGATCTGCTTCATATTAAAAACATGGTAATACATGTATTGAAAAGTTGTGTTATTTAATTAAGAAACTGAAATACTGAAACGATTTCATAGAAAGGTAACTGTGGTACTTCTAGAATCTACCAGGGTGATAACAGCAATATCAAAATCATTTGAGTAACTTGGGCATTGAAACAGTCTCCTGAGTTTGTAAGTTTTGTTTCCATAAATCAAAGTAAAAAGTACAGAATAAAATTTTGTTTGAGCTATATAATGTATGATCTATAGATCATATTGGATCATTTGGTAGGCATTTACAAAATAAAGCAGACTGTATACTGTATACACAATTATCTACAAAATACTTTCTCCCTTGCCAATATCATGTCTGGGAGTACCTGTCATGCAATCAAAAGACACTGACAAGTCAAACTGGTTTCCATCACTTCTGTTCCCCATTTCTCCCCAAGTATTACAAACAGATAGCCCGACTGAACGCCTATTAGGCGTCTAGCTGTGTTAAAAACGCCGTTGTAGAAGTCTTTACAGCAAACAATTGAGATACATAGTGAAATAAAAAGTTGAATAAACTGGTATATTCGCAGATAACACTGATTTTTGCATGTCGGAGATATAAAATACCCATGCATGATAGAAGAAGGGCAAAGGCAAACACTAATAGCTGCTGACAGACAAATTGACTAATAAGGTATGTTACGGTTAACTATTTCCCGAAATGATGAAGAAAGCGTGACCCGACTCGGGGAAGAGTACGAATGGGGCCGGTCATTGGAGCCTCTCCTAAAAGGGGCTCCTGGGGCACGAGAGAACGCACGTGTGCGTCTAGTTCTATTTCCATTTGCTCAAACATGTTAAAAAGAAAAGGAAACTAATTGATATCAAATAAATAAAATGAATTGATTAAGTGAATTAATTAATAATGTATTTCTCTCTCTCTCTCTAAATGACGTCACACCAAAATAGTCTATCGTTTAAACGCTAAGGTGTATTAGGGGGCAAAAACAACACCACAAAGAATGTCAATATAAAGTTCATTTTACAAAATGAAGAAAGGTGGCAACAGCTATCAAAACCAACAAATATTGTTAACTTAATATCGGTTCATCCTATATTGTGGATCCAGACTATTTGAGATTGAATTTTCCATAGCAGAGGGAATTTTGTTCAAATTCCTATTGTTCTAGACAATTCTGTTCATCCCATAAACAGGCCATGACGTCATTATGAGTAACGGAAATTCTGCCAGATGCGAAAGATCTGCACCTGAACAAGCATAATGCAAAGAAAACGGACAGGAGAGAGGATGCGGATAAAATTTAACCGAGCATAGAAAAGGACGAAAAGGACACCTCGATATCAGTTTGAGAGTCGGGAAGGGGAGGGAGGGCAAATGTTAATTCCTCTATACCAAGAAAGAGGTCTAACGGTTGAATTAGCCAGAATCAAAGACATACTGAATTTGTACAAAATACAAATCGTGATGAAGTCGCTCGGAACGTGGAGAACGGACTGACAGAAAGTGAAAGGAATGAAATGACATTAAATAAAGATGGCGTTTATCAAAACAAACAAATCGTAGAGCCACCTGCATTTTAAAGTCCTTCCCATAACTTAAACAGCGTCAGAGGACGTATCAGTGAACTTAAGCAACATTAGAGAACTCTGGATTGCAACAAATTTCGGCCCCATTGGCATGTCTTTTATATACCAACACATTCTATGTGTCGGATTCTGAATATTCCGCCGAAGTGGAAAGCGGATTTGCCAGTGCCGAGCAATTAAAACAAAAGTTCTATAATTCTTTACTGATCAGCACGTCAAAATTGTTGTGCATGCAAAAAAGAAATTAGCAGTAGTTGAAACTGGCCAGACGGGATTAAAACAAACAAAATTTGTGTCTGCCTTGGGCCGACCAAATCGATGGGCTCCGCGCGAGGCACATGATGGGTACATTGTAACACACATTTCGATTGTGAAAATATAATATGCTGAGTGAACAAATATATGTTAAAGCTTATACCAATTAAAAAGCTTTAAAACGGATAAATAAAACATACATAAAAGAAAACTCGACGAAATATAAACAAAGAACCGAGGCGAAGCCCACCGAAATGTCGGCCCTAGGCAACCCCGATGGGGCATGAAAGGCATTAGACGCCCGCACCTAGGTACGACACACGGTTGGCAAAAATTAAACAAAACACTAAAGGCGAACAAATAACCTGATGAAATGAACGAGTCCCAAGAGGGAACCTAGTAATGAGTAGATATTTAAAATAGAAATTTGAAAAGGCCTAATTACAAAATGGAAACTGAAGTGCTGGAATGCGAGCCAGAATAGTGCAAGTTACTGACAACGAGCTAGCTGTAGCAAACAGTATAAAAAACATTTTAAAACGCCTTAGTATCTAACATCTAAAACGCAAAAGAAATAATGAACCTCACGAACCTAATACCAAACATAAATAGATGCAAAAAATGCTCTATTAAATTTCAATTGAATTGCTGGCCTCAACCATGCACGCATATATGAACGCCCGGGTAATTTGAAAATCAAATTTTGTCGGCCACAACCGAAAACCTAAAATTTGCAGGGCCTCAACCCCACAGAACTGTCTCAAAAACTGTCTTAAACCGACTTTAAACGGAGTCAGTCTTACTGATCATTTAAATCGCGGGCCTCAACCACGCTGCATCCCTTAGATTCAAAATTGAAAAATCGAAAGAGCTAGAATAAGACGACTCAAAATCCTAGCGGCCACTACCGCCAACAAACATTTTAGACCCATGTCACGCAAGCATGACATATAAATTATTTGATTTATCAGGAAAAAGAAGTTTACTATCAAATTTGTCACATTGAAAATAGTAAAAGTTGCAAAGTTTTCGTAAAGATTGCCCTTAACTGACGAAGATATGAATTTTTAAATAGTAAGCAATTTGGTGGAAGAATTTTTGCAAAGAAATGTTGTGTTCTAGCCCTGATAGACGAGGCTGTGGATGTGCATGCAGATTGCATGTCACAGTACATTTCTTTGTAAAAATGCTTACTTTCAAAAATGTCACTCTTCTTCGTCAGTTGGAGGCCAATTCTTTAGTGAAACTCTGCAATTTTACTAATATCGATATGATAAATCTGATAGTGAATTCCTTTTATCCATACATCAAAGATCTTATAATGTCATACTAACGTGACAAGGGTCTTCTCTGCGTTAAGCGGGCCACGACCACGCTACATTCCTTGGATTCACAATTTTAAGAGCTAGAATACTGAAGACTTGTCTCTAAATGCCAGCGGCCACTACCGCGACAAAACAATAACTACCTACTGCACAAAAGCTGAGCAAACATATCTTTTACGTTTTGCGGGCCACAACCACGCAATACTCCTTAAATTCGAGATAGAAGCAGATAGACTGCAACAATCCAACAACCGGGCTTAACTCGAAGCCACGTGCTCGAAGCACTAGTAAACTGACAACAATAAAAATCTACCGTACAAGGGGAGTTAAACTAGCTCCCAATTAACAAAGTTTGTGCTACGAATTATAAAACTCCTAAATAACTAGAGCAAAACGAGAAAGCACTAGAAATTACGACCTCACGAAATTCGAAGTCAAAAGATAGGAAAGAACAACAACCAGAATTAATATACCTTGCAGCTAACAAAGCGGCATGAAGAAAATACTTTCTTGACTTGCTCTCAGAGTTGGTACTTGGATTTCTTGGGGACTGCGAAGCTCCATATGCAGAGTAGAACTCGATCCGCTATTTAAACTGAATGCACAAGCCCAGCCTCTACTGGTAAAACTAAAACCATAAAGAAGGACTGGTTTTCATCCAATTCTGACACCAAAGATCACGAAAAGTGATTTAATCGGCCGCAACCGAGAAACATAACCAAGGCCAACAACCCAGTAGACAAACCAAAAACGAACAGGGGAAACTAGGACAAAACTATAGACCGAATCAAATGAAGAGCAAAGAAAACTTATACCTCTTCGATAGTAGGTTCTTGATTATCCCCCTGTCCTGCTTGAGGAGCTTCTGGTGCTGGATCTTGAACTTGATCTGGTCGTAAAACCACTGCTGGTTGAGGCTCTTGCTGGTCCGCCATAGTAAGCAAAGCCAAGGTGCCAGGACAACGGCTTAAGCGAATATGTTAATTTTTGGATGTTGCCCCATTTATAGTTAATGTTACGCATGACTGCACTTAAGATAGCATGAGTTTAAGGTGGCTGGACCCTATTTCGCCAGTGCGCGGGTAGTCGAATTGAAGCGGCTATTAATTGCGTTACAGAATTAAGTTGACCAAACTTTTTACGCACACCTACTACAAATGGACCAAATTTTATAATGATGCTAGTTTGGTTGAAATCGGAGCTTTTTTAACATCGAAATTGTTATACACTTGATTTGAAATTTTGCCAATTTTCTCAAAATCCTGACCTCGACGAGCAAAACGATTTATGAGACTTTGTAAATCAAATGTTTGTCTATAATGTGAGAGCATTTCAAGAAATTCTATTAAGCCGATTTTGAGTAAAAACGGAGCAATTATTTTACTTTGAAGAAATTTAAAACCGCGGGTGCTCTACTAAATTAATTTTATAACAATAATTTCCCAAAGAAAAGTTGCAATATTTTTGGTTCTAAATAATACCAAGGCATGGTTCTTTATTTTGTGAATATGTCATCGTATTTGCTATTTTTGATCGCCGTTGAGACGACTGTACGTAAAGCACTAAATTGCTGCGTTTATCTCGGAATTTCGACATACACGTTAATAATACTGGTTCTTGAAAACTAGTAGATGAATTTTTTTTTATTTCTCGATATTGAATATTCAATCCTTTACCAGTAAGGTGTGTAAATTACAAAGGCATTGAAGTTTTTTAAGACCATTAAATAATTTTTTAAACATTGCCATATGTGCATCTCTATTCTCCGAGTTGTTGCCGGTGTTTGATTATGCATGCCTGCATGCGTGTCGCTTTGGCACCTCGTGCAAAAAATGCAAATATATGGAAGTCTTCCAAGTTACTTGGACTGGTGAACTACTTTTCTTCGCCTTTTTAGCCTTTAATGTGTTTTCCTGCAATATTTCACTTCTCCGTTTTCTTTTTGTACAAGGAAATACCATAGTTCTAGAAACTGTAGTAAGGAACTGCTACGTACAGCGTTACTCTGGATATCACTGGCGTGACTTTCCATGTATATTTGCATTTTTTGCACGAGGCGCCAAAGCGACACGCATGCAGGCATGCATAATCAAACACCGGCAACAACTCGGAGAATAGAGATGCACATATGGCAATGTTTAAAAAATTATTTAATGGTCTTAAAAAACTTCAATGCCTTTGTAATTTACACACCTTACTGGTAAAGGATTGAATATTTAATATCGAGAAATAAAAAAAAATTCATCTACTAGTTTTCAAGAACCAGTATTATTAACGTGTATGTCGAAATTCCGAGTTAAACGTGGCAATTTAGTGCTTTACGTACAGTCGTCTCAACGGCAATCAAAAACTGCAAATACAATGACATATTCACAAAATAAAGAACCATGCCTTGGTATTATTTGGAACCAAAAATATTGCTAGTTTTCTTTGGGAAATTATGGTTATAAAATTACTTTAGTAAAGCACCCACGGATTTAAATTTCTTCAAAGTAAAATAATTGCTCCGTTTTTACTCAAAATCGGCTTAATAGAATTTCTTGAAACGCTCTCACATTATAGACAAACATTTGATTTACAAAGTCTCATAAATCGTTTTGCTCGTCGAGGTCAGGATTTTGAGAAAATTGGCAAAATTTCAAATCAAGTGTATAACAATTTCGATGTTAAAAAAGCTCCGATTTCAACCAAACTAGCATCATTATAAAATTTGGTCCATTTGTAGTAGGTGTGCGTAAAAAGTTTGGTCAACTTAATTCTGTAACGCAATTAATAGCCGCTTCAATTCGACTACCCGCGCACTGGCGAAATAGGGTCCAGCCACCTTAATTTTGCCTCTGAAAAGCTTTCTTTTTAATTCTAATCGATTCTTCGAAAGTTTGTTAGAAATAAAGATTAATAGTTACTGAACACTTCTGGCTAGTTTTTTTTTAGTTTGAGACCGTTAACGCGTTGAGTTTTGAGCTGCGTTCCTACTGTCTCTTCTGTCAGCTCATTTGAATTGCAGCTCATTTGCATTCAAAACAAAAGCGCAAGAAATCTGGTTTCAAGCCTTTGTGCAGGATATACGTACTTTGTAAATTTGTTTCTCCTTAGCTATGCTGTGTACAAAAGTAAAAATCAGTACAGTCCATGTTATTGTTTCTGGTTTTAAAACAGCAGCTTCGCAAAAGAACTTTTCCAATTCTGCCATTAAAGTGCGTCCAAGATTTTCGACCATTTTCAGTGTTTTGTAAACATTATAAACAAAATCGCTTAAAGCTAGCTAATTTGTAGCTGGATAATTGGAGTAAAAGTTCCTAAACAGCTATTGAAATTGAATGCGATTCTAAAAAGTTGTGACCAAAAGTTTGTCAAGGCCGAATGCCTCCTGAATTTCTATTGAATCACTTAATTGCTATAAGAGGCTACTCCCCATTCTTGAATAGCGTAAGAAAACAATGACATACAGATATTAGAAGTTTTAAAGTTTTTGGAAGTTCTAAACCATAACCATGCATATTGCTTTTACACGTTCGTAAAATATACATCCTACTACGTTTGACTTATGCACAAGCAATTTAAATTGGGCGTCCTATACTAATTGTTCGGATTGTCACTAAAACACACACTTAAAAGCTTAAGTTCGGTAACTTGTACCCTGGGTTCCAGGGGTTTATCGTCAAGTTCCGACGTTTATTTAAGGCGCTGTTACACTGTGCAATTTTCTCAGCGACTTGTCTCGCACGCAACAGCGTTGCGAAACAAGTTGCAGAGAAAATTATGGCGCTGTTACACTGTGCAATTTACCCCAGCAACTTGCAATATTTTTTACCAAGGCAAGCTGGGAGCGAGATTCAAGATGGCTCCTCAGAGCGAAATGAGAAATTGCGCATGCGCTCGTAGAAAACGTGCGTCAAAAATCGCGAGGAAAGTTGCTGGAGGGGTGATACAGCACTGTGCAATGGCATTGCAAGTTGCTGCAATGCGTTGCGAAAAGTAGACCTGAGTCTATGCGCAACAAAAAAATTGCGAGACAAGCCCTGTTACACTGTGCAGTCCTCCAGCAACTTGTTTTGCAACGCCGTTGCGAGACAAGTTGCAGAGAAAATTGCACAGTGTAACAGCGCCTTTACTTAATAGGAGAGTCACACGACGAGAAACCTCTGGCCGCGGCAGTTACAAATCTCACTTCCATGTTGTTTACAAACGATTTGCCTTATTTAGAAACATGGCCAAACCCAGTTTTAGGTCACCGTGAGGTCACGCAAACACAGTAGACTGAAAAAATATATACTTGTAAGGGCTTAAGTGAGAGAAAAAGTCAAACTCAGCTCAAATAAGAAACATTAGTTTGAAAAAAGTAACAATAAACCGGCATAAATGTATATAATATTTTTAAAAAGCGTATTTTACTCGCCATAACGTCAACACTAGTAACGCTTGTAATACAACGCCGGATGTGACAAAATAGAACCGGTTGAACGAATCATCCAATCAAATCGCTCCTCAGTGTTTTAGCCAATCACAGAGTTACCTTCAAATTCTTGAAGGTAGTGCTCTGATTGGCTCGGCACTTCAAACGGTTAACTCGTGCGCCCAGGGGTGTATTTTTGCTTCTCGCGCCTTCGGCGCTCGCCTACAAGAGAAAAACTCTTTAAAGAAAGCGAATAATAAACTCCTGGAGCCCAGGGTAGGTAACTTGGGAAATACCGCTAGTTTGAACTGGATTAGGTTTTGAGATGTTTCTCCTAAGAACACGTTCTTTCGTCTTGTCAAGGTTGAGACTCTGGCATACCATTCAGGGTAGACCACTGTTTTATCAACCTCATCATCTGCACGGTCTTTCCCGTCTCTCACAGGATCACTGACTGCATGTAATGTCTTCTATAAACTTGACAAGCATTGATATAGAGTGGCTTTTACTAATATCATTAACCATTACTGAGAACAAAATGGGTCCTAAGACCGTTCCCCAGCTGGGGAACCCCCCTATTTATTGAAACAAAAGGAGCCATACTGCCAGCTGAACATACCATTTGCGTTCTCCCATCTAGGACCGTCAACGTTTTTTGAACTGATAGGTCTATATCTTTTACATTAATAATTGTTTACGACGTTTTCAGTTTCTTTGAGGATTTCCGATGAAGCAAATCGCTGATCCGCAAGTTGTTCTTGGACACCGAGACCGAGCAAGAATCTTTCTTTTGCTACTTGTCTTCTTATTTGCTCATGGCGTCCGTTGCACGGTGGAATCATTCCATGATGAAAGAGAGATCAGTTTGGAAAGAAGTGCTTTTGATCATGAAAAGCGCTTCTTTGTATACGACGATGTCGTAGACGAGGAAAACAGGGAAAAAGTCAATGTGTATCTTGCCAAAGCAGTGGTAGGAGAGAAAATGAGAGCTGATTGGAACAACTTAAAGAACCAGGAGCCTCCTGTATTCACAGAAATCCCCGGAAATAAGAACGTCATCGAATTTCAAAGATCAGATCAGTTGGCTTTGAAGGAGGTTTTCCACTATTTGCAGTTTTACCCTCTTCTTTTTGGCACCAAAGCTATGGTTTTTCGGATCCCCATGGATGCCAAACTGTCTAAGGATTTACAATTTGAGTACAAAGACGATAGAACATTTACTGTATTTTATCTTACTGATGATTCACCAGCAACCCAAGACCTCTCTGATGTGAAATTAATTTCTGAAGTACTAAAAGAAGCTTTTCCTAGTGATGAAGATAAAAAGGAATTTGCAGGGCTGGTCGCTCAGATGCACAAATGCAAGCTGAGTTCCATCGGAGACATTCAGGTAGACGTTAAAAAGAAAGGTCTGACAATAGCTTTCTTGGTTGCTACTTCAGTTTTAAACAAAACTTTCAGTTCCGTTTTGGATGCTGATTGGCTGAATAAAATTGATGGCTATTTGCAACCAACACGCGACTTATTGATGAAAAGTACCGACCAAGAAATAAAGAATGACAAAGCAACGAGAATAAGATTCGAGCTTACAGCAAGCATGTTGCTGAGAACGAAAGACGTAAGGATGAAATGGCAAAGTATACACCAGCTAAAATCCGTTGTCGTGGATAACAATCCAAGAACGACTGGCGTGACAATATATCCACCTGACGTAATCACTTTGAGGGAAATGTTCAAGCTCTTACAGTCGTTCGTCGACCTATATCGTGATGAAGGGAACGAGAAAATCAAGTTTCATCTACCGATGGGTGGCTCTGAAAGAGTTTTTTACTTGCAAATCTCAAAATACGGAGTGAATCAGATATTCGTGACAACAAAAGACAGCGACTGGCCAAGTTCTACTGCGAGAAGCAAATATGACAATGGATATTGGGGCCCGGACTATAATACCATGGTAAAAGAGCTAAAAGACTTTCCAGATCAAACAAAACTTGCACAAGTGATGATAGAAACATGCAAGTCAAATATGAATGACCAGCCAAATTTTGAAGAATCGTTGCGCATGTACAACGAGGAGAAAAGTGCTAACATGATTCGTCATACTGTGGAGTTCCTGGTGATCACCATGGTGGCCGAGGCTGCCACACCAACAAATGCAACCAAAGCAAAGTTCATTGAACTCATGGCTCACAGCATTGACAAAACAGGACATTTTCCCAAACAAGCTGAAATGCCTCATCTTGGTGATCTTGGACGAGGCCTGAAGACTGGAAGAAGCCCTACAATGGACGATGTTGCTTTGAGTCTTCTGCAAACAATGAGAGATGAAAACAAAGGCATCGAGGACGCGTTCAGTGAAGACAATTATCCAATTAGAAAACGAGGTGGTACTCAATTAGGTCGAGAATATCTCTATGACCATGGAGATGACAAGATCCCTTCCTACTTTATCCAAAAGTTAGCCACTGGTGTGGCGAGCAGAGCCCTTCATACGTATATACATACCCAAACTGACACACGTTATGCAACAAGAGGCCAGACAAAAACTGAATGATGCATTAACACTTACTGCGACCGACTAACTGGCTGACTGACCGTACTAGTTGACTTAAGGGACTGCCTGACGGACTGCTTGAAGAAATGACTCAACAAGTGATTTAGGGACTGCCTCAAGGATTGACTGAAGGACTGCCTGAAGGACTGCCTCAAGGATTGACTGAAGGACTGACTCAAGGACCAACTCAGGGACTGCCTGGAGGGCTGACAGACCAAACAAATAAATTACGAACGAAATGTTTGATTAACTAGCTGATTGAATGTAATCAATATCTAAGCCAATTTATATTTATATAAATTAAAGTTAATGATACAACCATTAGCTACGCTCAAGATGCAATGGAATGTAAACTGTGATTGATCTGGACAAAGCGGTCTTGGTCCCAAGTGTAAACACAGCTGTAGTCCGGAAATGTAATATGGTGCTTGACAATGAATGAAGCTTAAGAGTTGCTCAATGGTTGTTTTTAGGGGTATTAATTATCAATTAGGACAAAGTGGCTTTGTTGTCCAGGGTAAACAATAGCTGTAATCCGGAAGTTAAATATGCTGCTAGTCCAATGAATGGAGCTTAAGGGTTGCTTCTGTAATAATGACTAAGCATGCCTAATTTATCTTAGCCAATCACATTACAGCACTGCAAGCTGTCAATTAAGTTGTGTATCACTTGTAATTGATCAGCCAAAGTTTTCATTCATTCTGGTATAAGCAACCAACTTGATACAAGCATTTTTCCCACCCACCCTTACCCTGTCCTAGTAGCATATTTAATGCAAAAACCCCTTTGTGAATTATTTGTGTATTTGATAATATTATATACATTAGCATTATTTAGTATATCTGAGTACCAAATGTTTGTTACAGTTTGTACCATTAATTTTTTAGACATGAGGTAGAAGTATTATCATGAACAATCCCAGCATTAGCTGGAAAAGAACAATCGAAAGTTGCTAGTTAATATATGTAATACAATATGCTAGTCTTATTTTAAACCATGTTTTAATAAACTAAGGGATGGGGATTAGGCTCTCCCATACTGGTCACGCCTTGCCCCATAGACTCATGGTTTACTGATATTACTGGGGATTATCGGATTGTCACCCCCCTTCTCAGTTGCCATGGGAACAATGAGGCTAAGGTAGGGAGTATCACCCTTAAGTAGGGGTAGAATGTGACTTTCTCCCCTCAGCGGCCCAGGGGGGTTTACCCTCCCGGAGAGAGGATACCTCTCCTTGCCACGCAATACTATCTGATGTGACTTCGGATGAGCATAAGGGATGATCACCCCCTTAGTAGAGGTTGATTGTGACTTTCACCTCTCAGCGGCCAGGGGGCTCTTCACCCCTGGAGAGAGGGTTGTTTACCTCTCCTCGCCATGCACTGACCAGTATGTTGTCCGCGGTGACTGCAGACGGAGACCTAGTTGCCATTCCCCATTACCCCACAAATTGTTGTCAGCTGTCTTTTCTAATGGGTTGGGAGCATTAAAAGAAATTAAGAACCAAGCAGCAAGCAAGCAAGCAAGCAGTGAAAGGTGCAAATAGCTAATAGATTAAACAAATAGCTAATAATGAAATAAAAAATAAACTCATGCATGAACAAATTAAAAAAAATATTTCTAATATGTTCTTTTCTAGTTATAGATTGGTGCCATCATTTGTGATCTGAATAACATCTGTGTCTTGAGCTGTTTAATAATATAAACAGTCAAGCTTTAGGACTCATTATTTGGTTTCTTATGAAACAAAATCATGCTTCGTCAGGACACAGCTGTTCAAATCATCAAGTTTTTACGAAACAGTTAGAGAACTTATATGGTTTCAGTTTCCCTGCTTAAATTCTCTTGTATTCAGTTTAAAAACAAAAAATGATAAGCTGTGATCGGGGTTTTGCGGTATTAGTTGTTCCTTTTTTGTGGTTCAGTACTGGCTTGTAGAAGGTTTTAAAAAATCCCTTTGCTCGCAGGGTAACTCTATATTTTAGCAACCCTTGCTTACACTCCACGCCTTTTGTGAAGTATGCCGAACTAAACAAAAACGCCCAAGTAGCAAGCGATTTGTACAATGCTCTCTTAAATACTTTTCAACAAAAAGACCTAGAAAACCCGCAGTTAAACGTCCCAAAGAGTATCCACCATCCACAAACAACATGGCAATAGCTTTGTCTTCGGCATTTGTAAAAACACTCGCTGCTTGGCCAATGGCATGAACACACAAAGAACTGTGTGAAGTCGTGTGAACAAATACCAGCGCTGTCACGATGTAAACGTTCGGTATAAAACGATACCAAGATGCAAATAAGTATAAAATAAAGAAACAAAGATTTATTGAAAGAGGAATCCAAAGCTTTCGAATTTTGAAGACGTCGCTCCACTGAGGACACAGACACAAAGCAGCAACAAGCTCGGCTCCACCAAATAGGTATCCAAAGTCACTAGCTAATCGGTAGTACTGGTAATGGTCTCGAGGTGAAAAGGGTGCGTTGGAAAATGCCAGAGTTGTCAAAATGGCCGACATGGAGACTTCCAAAGTGATGTTAGATAGGAAAATATACATTCCAAAAGGCCACATGGTGTAAAGTTTTGAAATCACATTCTGTACTACTGACTTTTGGTCTTCTAAGGTCGTGTACTTGATACCTCGATGTTTGACTGTATTTCCTTCGATAGAAGTTTGAAGAGCGGTTTCTTTGTTCAATAAGGCATAGAAAAATATTGGCAACAAAGACAAAGGAATATGCACAGCCACAGCCGTTCTTGGTGCAACACAAGACCATGTAGTTAATCCTTGAAAATGATAGACAGAAAATTTAGTTCAGATTTTATTGCTGGGGTGCATCCAAAGCTTTGGGAATCCAAAGACAATGAAGTGGTAGCCATGTTGGATGACCATACAATAGACGCTAATGAGAAATCTTTTGTTGAAGGTCAACCAAGATGGCTGCCGTGACGTCACATGCACCCCAAGAAAAAGGTTGTAGCGAACAGCCCAGTTAGTGGTCGTTGTTGGCGTCAGGAATTGCATTAAAGAAACGATCGCGATCCTCTTCGCAACGGCCACCCTTGAGACAAATTAAGTTAAGCCGCCGTTGTTGAGGTAGTCGTCGAGATTTTAAGTAGAGACGAGCCTCAATGACTAGCTATAACAGCCACCTCTTCGTAAGGTCAGCATTTTCTGCCCCAAACTATCGATACGATCCATGGTGATTTACTCAAAGTGACACGTATGTACGACAGCCACCTCGCCAAAACGGCCACTTACTGGGGCGGGTTTAGGGGAGGGATGCAGGGGGTGCGCAGTCTCTTTTGAGACGACTTTGGGCCATTTTCTTGTCAAAACCTCTCAAAACTAATTTCTAGATCCTTTGGACGGTTTCTGATTTCTTTAATTAGCGTTGTTCAGTTAATCATATGGAGTGTAATAATTCATGTAATACCATCACACAACTCATGAACAGATAATTCCTATCCAAACTCGAAAAGTAGTGCACTGGGCGAAAAAATGTGTCTTTGATTCCTGGCCCCAACATTGGACCAAACATTGTTGTGGTCTGCTTTATGATGGTAACAGAACAAACGAAATGTTGGAAGCCGCTCACTCGAAGTGTGGGCTCCGCCGTTCCCCCTTCCCCAAACAAAACTACCCTCCGCAGCATGAAACGCTCCAACACTGTTGGCAGTTGATGGTCGGCAGCTCAAACGGGCCGGCCCAACATTGTTGTGTTACGTTTTTGTGATGACATATAGCAAAAAAAAGAAAATGGCTCAAAGTAGTCTCTCTCGCAGCCGTGTTTACTCTAGGGCTGCGGGAGAGACCATAGGATGTTAGAGGCAATAATGTTGGTTGTGTTTCCCAACATTGTTGCTCGGGACTTATCAGGACGTACATTGAAACAGATAAAACGACGTCCCAGCATCGCGTCGCGTTTGCTAATTCTGTTTTACGATTGCCTATACAATTTTAATTCTACCTGTATATCCAAGCGAAGAAAAAACCGAGGACGACATTGTGGACAGTTTGACAGCGCTGCCAAGTACATCAGCATTCTCGTAGTAAGACAGCATGTTATAGCATGAGCTCATACCAAAACTGTTAGCACATCCAAGTAGTGCTAGTCCTAATAGTCTAAGTTCTACGTTTTCTATGAGCACGACGCTTAGCAGTGATCCTAGCAAGAGTACAGTGAATACAGCCATAGAACAGATGTATGGTATTCTTTTCACAATAAAAGGGCTTAGAAATCTCATCAGGAGTTCTGGGACAGAGAATGTAACGAATACTACGGTGGTCGACCATCTTGAGCCCGCGAGGATATCTTCAGGGGCCATCCATGTAATTGTAGAGCAAGGTAAAGCGATCCAAAATCCCATGGAGAAGAAACAAAACGTTATTGCAAAATGTTTCTTGCGTAATTTCTTGTCCATTTTTATTAATTGAGTTTGTGAATGATGGTATGTTTTTTGGGGGTAGGCGGCTTAGCTTTGCAGGTTCAGAAAGCATCAAATCCAAGTGGTGGTCCAATGAAAAGATAATGATCATCTACAGACTCAGATGTCTGCTGAGCAAAAATAACACCATAGTTTCAAATCATGTTAATAAACATTTTCCTACAAATATAATGTTCTTAAATATAAACTTACATGCATGGCTAATATAAAATTGCTCAGATATATGAAACACAAACCCATAATATTCAGTGGAATATTACACAAGAACATTTGAAAAATTATAAAATTAATGCAAGATCAGGACAAGCAAATACAGTGGTGGTAAATCGCTGTCATGCAAATGTCAATTGCCTGGTGAGTTTAAGCTGCGTCAACCGTCGTTCAAATTTTCGCCATTATGAGAAATCTCTATTAATTGTCGATGATTGGTATTCAGTTAGTGCTAAATTTTATTGTGTTCGTTTGTGCGTTCATTTGCGTTATTATCGTCTCGTCCCATACATGTGTTTGGTAGTTCTGTTTAGAGCTTTAAGGTGGCTGACTGTAATTTTTTCAGAGCGTACCTACCAACTTTTAAACCGCTATAACAGTCTTTTACAAAACCTTCAATAGACTAGACATTTCTAACACAAGCTAGGCAAGGATTGAGCTTTTCAAAACTATCTAGTTGATTGAAATCGATGTTGTGATATCATGATGACGTCAGGGAAATCATTTACTCCTAAATATTTCGAGAAAATTATCTAAACTTCCAAAACGACAATCAAGGTCTACAACATAACGAAAATTTGCGCTGCCTGTTACGACGCAAAATTATGTAGTCAAAACTACCGCCAAAATCTCAACAAAATTTCAATAGCAGCGAGAACCATATCTGCTATAAGAACGACAAATGCCTATTGTAACTTGTGAACAAATATGGAGACATAATAAGCTAAACGCCAATTTCATCCTCAAGCACACTTTCGTAGTATCTGTTGTGAACACGAGGTGAACGTTGCAAATTTGTATTACCATGACTTCTAAAAATTCTTTCGAATTATTTCCTGAAATTTTTTCAGTATGTGATAGAACAAGATGTTTACATACCTTTTGCATGCCAAGTGTCGTTGTCTTTGCTGCACTAGGTATAATTCAATAAGCGTTCAAAAGTAAGCAACTACATTGAGTCGACGTTTGAGCTGCCAAGGTGAAACCCTCATGGTTTGTTAATTTATTCAAAACAACACCTTACTATCTGTTGCAAAATTCCACACGGGATTTAGGCTCAGAAACAATTAATTGGATTCAGAGAACTTCTGCCTTTATTCCCGAAAGTCTAGATCCCGTGTGGAATTTTGGAACAGATAGTAAGGTTCTCGCTGCTTTTGAAATTTTGTTGAGATTTTGGCGGTAGTTTTGACTACATAATTTTGCGTCGTAACCATCCTCGGGGACCCAGGGCGAAGGGGGATGGGGAGGGAGGGGGAGGACCGGAGGGGGAAGGAAGGTCCTTCCCCTCCCTTTTCGCCCTGGGTCCCCGAGGAGGCGTCGTAACTGGCAGCGCAAATTTTGTATCGTAACTTCTGAGGATTAAATTGGCGCGATACATGCTGTATGTAGTCCTCTATGCCTTTATACTGGATTAATGAAATAGGAAAAAAAATCACCTTAGATTTTTGGATTTATGATCAATCTTTCTCATATAGCCATTTTTAAAGATCGTCTGATATCTCGAAATATTTTATCCAATTCTCAGGAATATAATTACCGGTACAGAGTTCAAGGCTTTAGGACAAACGGCTGCAAATTCTCAGAAATCGGACAAGATTTTGATGTAAATAGGCGCGATTGAAATTCATGCTTGACAAACAAATCAATAGGTAAGGGCCACCTTAAACGACTGTACTGATTTTTGCTTTTGTACACAACATAGACCAGGGGCCCGTTTCTCAAAAGACCCGATAGTTTACGGACCCGTTAACCTAAATAAATCGAATAAGTTAACGGGTCCGTAAAGTTATCGGGTCTTTTCAGAAACGGGTCCGGTCCTAGGAGAAATAAATTTTACAAAGTACGATATCCTGCACGAACGCTTGAAATCAATGCTGCATTTCAAGAATTTGCACCTTGTCGGGGGAGTGCCTTGGGAGATGAGGTGGCCGTAAATTCTTCCCTTTTTAATTTTCTAAAGCTGATTCAGCGATGCTTTCATAAACACGGCTACCTCATCTCCTAAGCACAGGCTTACCATCCTCAACGTTTGTGAATCGGGTTATATTAGTTCCCGTTTAGTGGGTTTGGGATTCCTGTGTTGTAATTCAACCCCTTGTTTGGTAGTTAGAATAGCATGAGTTTAATTTTGCCTCTGAAAAGCTTTCTTTTTCTAATCGATTCTTCGAAAGTTTGTTAGAAATAAAGATTAATAGTTACTGAACACTTCTGACTAGTTTTTTTTTAGTTTGAGACCGTTAACGCGTTGAGTTTTGAGCTGCGTTCCTACTGTCTCTTCTGTCAGCTCATTTGAATTGCAGCTCATTTGCATTCAAAACAAAAGCGCAAGAAATCTGGTTTCAAGCCTTTGTGCAGGATATACGTACTTTGTAAATTTGTTTCTCCTTAGCTATGCTGTGTACAAAAGTAAAAATCAGTACAGTCCATGTTATTGTTTCTGGTTTTAAAACAGCAGCTTCGCAAAAGAACTTTTCCAATTCTGCCATTAAAGTGCGTCCAAGATTTTCGACCATTTTCAGTGTTTTGTAAACATTATAAACAAAATCGCTTAAAGCTAATTTGTAGCTGGATAATTGGAGTAAAAGTTCCTAAACAGCTATTGAAATTGAATGCGATTCTAAAAAGTTGTGACCAAAAGTTTGTCAAGGCCGAATGCCTCCTGAATTTCTATTGAATCACTTAATTGCTATAAGAGGCTACTCCCCATTCTTGAATAGCGTAAGAAAACAATGACATACAGATATTAGAAGTTTTAAAGTTTTTGGAAGTTCTAAACCATAACCATGCATATTGCTTTTACACGTTCGTAAAATATACATCCTACTACGTTTGACTTATGCACAAGCAATTTAAATTGGACGTCCTATACTAATTGTTCGGATTGTCACTAAAACACACACTTAAAAGCTTAAGTTCGGTAACTTGTACCCTGGGTTCCAGGGGTTTATCGTCAAGTTCCGACGTTTATTTAAGGCGCTGTTACACTGTGCAATTTTCTCAGCGACTTGTCTCGCACGCAACAGCGTTGCGAAACAAGTTGCAGAGAAAATTATGGCGCTGTTACACTGTGCAATTTACCCCAGCAACTTGCAATATTTTTTACCAAGGCAAGCTGGGAGCGAGATTCAAGATGGCTCCTCAGAGCGAAATGAGAAATTGCGCATGCGCTCGTAGAAAACGTGCGTCAAAAATCGCGAGGAAAGTTGCTGGAGGGGTGATACAGCACTGTGCAATGGCATTGCAAGTTGCTGCAATGCGTTGCGAAAAGTAGACCTGAGTCTATGCGCAACAAAAAAATTGCGAGACAACCCCTGTTACACTGTGCAGTCCTCCAGCAACTTGTTTTGCAACGCCGTTGCGAGACAAGTTGCAGAGAAAATTGCACAGTGTAACAGCGCCTTTACTTAATAGGAGAGTCACACGACGAGAAACCCCTGGCCGCGGCAGTTACAAATCTCACTTCCATGTTGTTTACAAACGATTTGCCTTATTTGGAAACATGGCCAAACCCAGTTTTAGGTCACCGTGAGGTCACGCAAACACAGTAGACTGAAAAAATATATACTTGTAAGGGCTTAAGTGAGAGAAAAAGTCAAACTCAGCTCAAATAAGAAACATTAGTTTGAAAAAAGTAACAATAAACCGGCATAAATGTATATAATATTTTTAAAAAGCGTATTTTACTCGCCATAACGTCAACACTAGTAACGCTTGTAATACTTGAAGGTAGTGCTCTGATTGGCTCGGCACTTCAAACGGTTAACTCGTGCGCCCAGGGGTGTATTTTCGCTTCTCGCGCCTTCGGCGCTCGCCTACAAGAGAAAAACTCTCTAAAAAAAGCGAATAATAAACCCCTGGAGCCCAGGGTAGGTAACTTGGGAAATACCGCTAGTTTGAACTGGATTAGGTTTTGAGATGTTTCTCCTAAGAACACGTTCTTTCGTCTTGTCAAGGTTGAGACTCTGGCATACCATTCAGGGTAGACCACTGTTTTATCAACCTCATCATCTGCACGGTCTTTCCCGTCTCTCACAGGATCACTGACTGCATGTAATGTCGTCTATAAACTTGACAAGCATTGACATAGAGTGGCTTTTACTAATATCATTAACCATTATTGAGAACAAAATGGGTCCTAAGACCATTCCCCAGCTGGGGAACTCCCCTATTTATTGAAACAAAAGGAGCCATACTGCCAGCTAAACATACCATTTGCGCTCTCCCATCTAGGACCGTCAACGTTTTTTGAACTGATAGGTCTATATCTTTTACATTAATAATTGTTTACGACGTTTTCAGTTTCTTTGAGGATTTCCGATGAAGCAAAACGCTGATCCGCAAGTTGTTCTTGAACACCGAGACCGAGCAAGAATCTTTCTTTTGCTACTTGTCTTCTTATTTGCTCATGGCGTCCGTTGCACGGTGGAATCATTCCATGATGAAAGAGAGATCAGTTTGGAAAGAAGTGCTTTTGATCATGAAAAGCGCTTCTTTGCATACGACGATGTCGTAGACGAGGAAAACAGGGAAAAAGTCAATGTGTATCTTGCCAAAGCAGTGGTAGGAGAGAAAATGAGAGCTGATTGGAACAACTTAAAGAACCAGGAGCCTCCTGTATTCACAGAAATCCCCGGAAATAAGAACATCATCTAATTTCAAAGATCAGATCAGTTGGCTTTGAAGGAGGTTTTCCACTATTTGCAGTTTTACCCTCTTCTTTTTGGCGCCAAAGCTATGGTTTTTCGGATCCCCATGGATGCCAAACTGTCTAAGGATTTACAATTCGAGTACAAAGACGATGGAACATTTACTGTATTTTATCTTACTGATGATTCACCAGCAACCCAAGATCTCTCTGATGTGAAATTAATTTCTGAAGTACTAAAAGAAGCTTTTCCTAGTGATGAAGATAAAAAGGAATTTGCAGGGCTGGTTGCTCAGATGCACAAAAGCAAGCTGAGTTCCATCGGAGACATTATGCAGGTAGACGTTAAAAAGAAAGGTCTGACAATAGCTTTCTTGGTTGCTACTTCAGTTTTAAACAAAACTTTCAGTTCCGTTTTGGATGCTGATTGGCTGAATAAAATTGATGGCTATTTGCAACCAACACCCGACTTATTGATGAAAAGTACCGACCAAGAAATAAAGAATGACAAAGCAACGAGAATAAGATTCGAGCTTACAGCAAGCATGTTGCTGAGAACGAAAGACGTAAGGATGAAATGGCAAAGTATACACCAGCTAAAATCCGTTGTCGTGGATAACAATCCAAGAACGACTGGCGTGACAATATATCCACCTGACGTAATCACTTTGAGGGAAATGTTCAAGCTCTTACAGTCGTTCGTCGACCTATATCGTGATGAAGGGAACGAGAAAATCAAGTTTCATCTACCGATGGGTGGCTCTGAAAGAGTTTTTTACTTGCAAATCTCAAAATACGGAGTGAATCAGATATTCGTGACAACAAAAGACAGCGACTGGCCAAGTTCTACTGCGAGAAGCAAATATGACAATGGATATTGGGGCCCGGACTATAATACCATGGTAAAAGAGCTAAAAGACTTTCCAGATCAAACAAAACTTGCACAAGTGATGATAGAAACATGCAAGTCAAATATGAATGACCAGCCAAATTTTGAAGAATCGTTGCGCATGTACAACGAGGAGAAAAGTGCTAACATGATTCGTCATACTGTGGAGTTCCTGGTGATCACCATGGTGGCCGAGGCTGCCACACCAACAAATGCAACCAAAGCAAAGTTCATTGAACTCATGGCTCACAACATTGACAAAACAGGACATTGAAATGCCTCATCTTGGTGATCTTGGACGAGGCCTGAAGACTGGAAGAAGCCCTACAATGGACGATGTTGCTTTGAGTCTTCTGCAAACAATGAGAGATGAAAACAAAGGCATCGAGGACGCGTTCAGTGAAGACAATTATCCAATTAGAAAACGAGGTGGTACTCAATTAGGTCGAGAATATCTCTATGACCATGGAGATGACATGATCCCTTCCTACTTTATCCAAAAGTTAGCCACTGGTGTGGCGAGCAGAGCCCTTCATACGTATATACATACCCAAACTGACACACGTTATGCAACAAGAGGCCAGACAAAAACTGAATGATGCATTAACACTTACTGCGACCGACTAACTGGCTGACTGACCGTACTAGTTGACTTAAGGTGGCTCGACCCAATTTTCAAGTAGAGCTACCAGTCGTCTTTGAGCGAAAACTATTTGTTCATGAGCAGTCTGATAGTAAATTACATATGACATCCTTATCAGACAAAGATCAAAGTTTATGATGACGTATGTTATATGGAGATCGGCGCTATTATGGCGACGCCTTAAAAGAATTCCCCTTTTTACATATTCTCGATTTTAATGCGTTCTAGGCTTATTCTTGAAAAATGCTCCCGTAATCTTTTAGTTAACATCACTGCCTTTAGCTCTAGCGAATTAAATCAAATTCTGAGAGAGCGTTTTCGAAATATCATCGATGAGAGATTTTAACTGCAAAACTGATCGAGCGTAAACAAAACAACTTTTTAAATTTCCTACAATTAAAAAGAAAGTAGCACATCGAAGTTAATTTTTCATCTCAAATTGTTGTAAAGATATCAAATTTGGCTACTGAAAGAGACGAGAGAAATCACATTAATTGATATCGAGAAAAGTGAGCCGAACTCATATATATGGACATGCTGAATTTGCTTCTGTTGCCCAAATTTCGCTCTATTGTTACATAAACTGCAATACTTAAAGATCCCTTCGATAAATATTGTTTAAAAAATTAGTATGGTTTAGTCTAGGTAATAGTTGATATGATATAGCGTTTTCAAATTCATTGAATCATTTTAATATAAGCCTCAAATCAGTATATTTTTCAGCCGGATACAGTGGTCGACAACTCATTGATGCATGATGTAGCTCCTTTGTTTTAGTTTGTCATGTTTTCGTGCATTCTAGCACCTGATGCAAATTGCGGAACGTTTCAATACCTTCCGAGCACTCTTCCGAGATATGGTAATCGCTAGAAAGAAACTTTTTAACTGTACATTTCTTTGCAGCATGTCAGCACATCGTTCTATTTTTACTTTGTCTCCCCATGATTCTGCTTTTGACGAGTTTCCATCTGCAGTTGTGTGACAAAAAGTTTCTTTCCTTTTTGGCATTCTTATGTATATTTAGTTTTAGCAATTACCATATTTCGGAAGAGTGCTCGGAAGGTAATGAAGCGTTCCGTAATTTGCATCAAGTGTTGGAATGCATGAAAACACGACAAACTAAAACAAAAGAGCTATATCATGCATCAATGAGTTGTCGACCACTGTATCCGGCTGAAAAATATACTGATTTGAGGCTAATATTTTACAGCCGTAAAATGATTCAGTGAATTTGAAAACGCTATATCATATCAACTATTACCTAAACTAAACCATACTAATTTTTAAACAATATTATTTATCGAAGGGATCTTTAAGTATTGCAGTTTATGTAACAATAGAGCGAAATTTGGGCAACAGAAGCAAATTCAGCATGTCCATATACATGAGTTCGGCTCACTTTTCTCGATATCAATTAATGTGATTTCTCTCGTCTCTTTCAGTAGCCAAATTTGATATCTTTACAACAATTTGAGATGAAAAATTAACTTCGATGTGCTACTTTCTTTTTAATTGTAGGAGATTTAAAAAGTTGTTTTGTTTACGCTCGATCAGTTTTGCAGTTAAAATCTCTCATCGATGATATTTCGAAAACGCTCTCTCAGAATTTGATTTAATTCGCTAGAGCTAAAGGCAATGATGTTAACTACAAGATCACAAGAGCATTTTTCAAGAATAAGCCTAGAACTTATTAAAATCGAGAATGTGTAAAAAGGGAATTCTTTTAAGGCGTCGCCATAATAGCGCCGATCTCCATATAACATACGTTATCATAAACTTTGATCTTTGTCTGGTAAGGGTGCAATACTTAATTTACTATCAGACTGCTCATGAACAAATAGTTTTCGCTCAAAGACGACTGGTAGCTCTACTTGAAAATTGGGTCGAGCCACCTTAGGACTGCCTGAAGAAATGACTCAACAAGTGATTTAGGGACTGCCTCAAGGACTGACTGAAGGACTGTCTGAAGGACTGACTGAAGGACTGACTAAAGGACTGACTCGAGGACTGCCTCAAGGACTGACTGAAGAACTGACTCAAGGACCAACTCAGGGACTGCCTGGAGGGCTGACAGACCAAACAAATAAATTACAAACGAAATGTTTGATTAACTAGCTGATTGAATGTAATCAATATCTAAAGAAATTAAGAACCAAGCAGCAAGCAAGCAAGCAATCAGTGAAAGGTGCAAATAGCTAATAGATTAAACAAATAGCTAATAATGAAATAAAAAATAAACTCATGCATGAACAAACTAAATAAATATTTCTAATATGTTTTTTTTCTAGCTATAGATTGGTGCCGTCATTTGTGATCTGAATAACATCTGTGTCTTGAGCTGTTTAATAAACAGTCAAGCTTTAGGACTCATTATTTGGTTTCTTATGAAACAAAAACATGCTTCATCAGGACACAGCTGCTGTTAAAATCATCAAGTTTTTACGAAACAGTTAGAGAACTTATATGGTTTCAGTTTCCCTGCTTAAATTATCTTGTATTCAGTTTAAAATCAACAAATTATAAGCTGTGATCGGGGTTTTGCGGTATTCGGTTGTTCCTTTTTTGTGGTTCAGTACTGGCTTGTAGAAGGTTTTAAAAAATCCCTTTGCTCGCAGGGTAACTCTATATTTTAGCAACCTTTGCTTACACTCCACGCCTTTTGTGAAGTATGCCGAACTAAACAAAAACGCCCAAGTAGCAAGCGATTTGTACAATGCTCTCTTAAATACTTTTCAACAAAAAGACCTAGAAAACCCGCAGTTAAACGTCCCAAAGAGTATGCACCATCCACAAACAACATGGCAATAACTTTGTCTTCGGCATTTGTAAAAACACTCGCTGCTTGGCCAATGGCATGAACACACAAAGAACTGTGTGAAGTCGTGTGAACAAATACCAGCGCTGTCACGATGTAAACGTTCGGTATAAAACGATACCAAGATGCAAATAAGTATAAAATAAAGAAACAAAGATTTATTGAAAGAGGAATCCAAAGCTTTCGAATTTTGAAGACGTCGCTCCACTGAGGACACAGACACAAAGCAGCAACAAGCTCGGCTCCACCAAATAGGTATCCAAAGTCACTAGCTAATCGGTAGTACTGGTAATGGTCTCGAGGTGAAAAGGGTGCGTTGGAAAATGCCAGAGTTGTCAAAATGGCCGACATGGAGACTTCCAAAGTGATGTTAGATAGGAAAATATACATTCCAAAAGGCCACATGGTGTAAAGTTTTGAAATCACATTCTGTACTACTGACTTTTGGTCTTCTAAGGTCGTGTACTTGATACCTCGATGTTTGACTGTATTTCCTTCGATAGAAGTTTGGAGAGCGGTTTCTTTGTTCAATAAGGCGTAGAAAAATATTGGCAACAAAGACAAAGGAATATGCACAGCCACAGCCGTTCTTGGTGCAACACAAGACCATGTAGTTAATCCTTGAAAATGATAGACAGAAAATTTAGTTCAGATTTTATTGCTGGGGTGCATCCAAAGCTTTGGGAATCCAAAGACAATGAAGTGGTAGCCATGTTGGATGACCAAACAATAGACGCTAATGAGAAATCTTTTGTTGAAGGTCAACCAAGATGGCTGCCGTGACGTCACATGCACCCCAAGAAAAAGGTTGTAGCGAACAGCCCAGTTAGTGGTCGTTGTTGGCGTCAGGAATTGCATTAAAGAAACGATCGCGATCCTCTTCGCAACGGTCACCCTTGAGACAAATTAAGTTAAGCCGCCGTTGTTGAGGTAGTCGTCGAGATTTTAAGTAGAGACGAGCCTCAATGACTAGCTATAACAGCCACCTCTTCGTAAGGTCAGCATTTTCTGCCCCAAACTATCGATACGATCCATGGTGATTTACTCAAAGTGACACGTATGTACGACAGCCACCTCGCCAAAACGGCCACTTACTGGGGCGGGTTTAGGGGAGGGATGCAGGGGGTGCGCAGTCTCTTTTGAGACGACTTTGGGCCATTTTCTTGTCAAAACCTCTCAAAACTATTTTCTAGATCCTTTCGACGGTTTCTGATTTCTTTAATTAGCGTTGTTCAGTTAATCATATGGAGTGTAATAATTCATGTAATACCATCACACAACTCATGAACAGATAATTCCTATCCAAACTCGAAAAGTAGTGCACTGGGCGAAAAAATGTGTCTTTGATTCCTGGCCCCAACATTGTTTTTTTGGCGTGAACGCTCCCATCACCATCCGGCCAACATCTAAAGTTGTTGGCTGTTCGATGGTCTGTTTTATGATGGTAACAGAACAAACGAAATGTTGGAAGCCGCTCACTCGAAGTGTGGGCTCCGCCGTTCCCCCTTCCCCAAACAAAACTACCCTCCGCAGCATGAAACGCTCCAACACTGTTGGCAGTTGATGGTCGGCAGCTCAAGCGGGCCGGCCCAACATTGTTGTGTTACGTTTTTGTGATGACATATAGCAAAAAAAAGAAAGAAAGAAAATGGCTCAAAGTAGTCTCTCTCGCAGCCGTGTTTACTCTAGGGCTGCGGGAGAGACCATAGGATGTTAGAGGCAATAATGTTGGTTGTGTTTCCCAACATTGTTGCTCGGGGCTTATCAGGACGTACAATGAAACAGATAAAACGACGTCCCAGCATCGCGTCGCGTTTGCTAATTCTGTTTTACGATTGCCTATACAATTTTAATTCTACCTGTATATCCAAGCGAAGAAAAAACCGAGGACGACATTGTGGACAGTTTGACAGCGCCTCCAAGTACATCAGCATTCTCGTAGTAAGACAGCATGTCATAGCATGAGCTCATACCAAAACTGGTAGCACATCCAAGTAGTGCTAGTCCTAATAGTCTAAGTTCTACGTTTTCTATGAGCACGACGCTTAGCAGTGATCCTAGCAAGAGTACAGTGAATACAGCCATAGAACAGATGTATGGTATTCTTTTCACAATAAAAGGGCTTAGAAATCTCATCAGGAGTTCTGGGACAGAGAATGTAACGAATACTACGGTGGTCGACCATCTTGAGCCCGCGAGGATATCTTCAGGGGCCATCCATGTAATTGTAGAGCAAGGTAAAGCGATCCAAAATCCCATGGAGAAGAAACAAAACGTTATTGCAAAATGTTTCTTGCGTAATTTCTTGTCCATTTTTATTAATTGAGTTTGTGAATGATAGTATGTTTTTTGGGGGTAGGCGGCTTAGCTAAAGCATCAAATCCAAGTGGTCCAATGAAAAGATAATGATCATCTACAGACTCAGATATCTGCTGAGCAAAAATAACACCATAGTTTCAAATCATGTTAATAAACATTTTCCTACAAATATAATGTTCTTAAATAACTTACATGCATGGCTAATAATAAAATTGTTCAGATATATGAAACACAAACCCATAATATTCAGTGGAATATTACACAAGAACATTTGAAAAATTATAAAATTAATGCAAGATCAGGACAAGCAAATACAGTGGTGGTAAATCGCTGTCGTGCAAATGTCAATTGCCTGGTGAGTTTAAGTTGCGTCAACCGTCCAACCGTCTCGCCATTATGAGAAATCTCTATTAATTGTCGATGATTGGTATTCAGTTAGTGCTAAATTTTATTGTGTTCGTTTGTGCGTTCATTTGCGTTATTATCGTCTCGTCCCATACATGTGTTTGGTAGTTCTGTTTAGAGCTTTAAGGTGGCTGACTGTAATTTTTTCAGAGCGTACCTACCAACTTTTAAACCGCTATAACAGTCTTTTACAAAACCTTCAATAGACTAGACATTTCTAACACAAGCTAGGCAAGGATTGAACTTTTCAAAACTATCTAGTTGATTGAAATCGATGTTGTGATATCATGATGACGTCAGGGAAATCATTTACTCCTAAATATTTCGAGAAAATTAACGACATCAAGTTTCCTAAAGTATCAATCAAGGTCTACAACATAACGAAGAATGACAAAAATCTATGCATTTGGCAGAATCAATGTTCAAAACGATATGCAAATTCAATTACTGCGCTCCAGTGACTCGATAATGAGGCAAGTAAAATAATGAAAGGTAAATTTACAAAGAAAAGTGCAAAAATGAACAAAGTGGCACACAGATTATGGCCTCTAAAATTACATCTGGTAAATATTTTGTCCTATTACCAGGGGGCTTTGGTTTACGAGATGTTCATCTACCTTCAAGAATTTTTTTTCCTGTCTGTGATTTGAATTCAGTGATCAGTCACCGTGTCTTCTTTAGACATATATTTTTGGGCGATCTGCAGTAGCTTATCTGTTACTTCTATGATTTCATCGCATCAAATGAATTCTATAGATCGGCATGGATGATAGTAAGAAATTGTAGAACGATCGAGGAACAACAAGAACTCGACACAAGAACTCCTAAAACAACCATCATCAGGTCGAACAGCATTATGCACAGCACTGAACACCTTATTAACGTACAGTCAAACAAAGAAATTCTCTTACCCAAATCGTAAACGACGATAAGGATTGCGGTCCGTAACTAAGAAAATACGTTTAAAAATCCAGTGAGTTGGATTCTCCAATCCCAAGGCAATAAATGTCCTAAAGTATTTTTGCTGGCATTCTGGTGTCTTCCTTCACTCCTTTGATCACAGAATTCAAAGTCGCTATTAACAGACAAACAGCAACCTTGACTCTGACAGTTTCGCCACAGGAGATGGTCACTTGGTCATGCATCCTTTCCTAACGCAGCTTTGGGCGACCAACTGGACGCATGGAGAGTCATCAATTTCAGCATGTAGGATATTCTTTGGTAGTCTTGTATCATCTTGCCTACAGATATGGCCAGTCCACCGTAGTCTATGGGCTCGAATCTGAGCTAGCACTGTATACATATCTGACATACTTGTAATTTCTAGAATCTTTGTATGGGGACTTTGTCTTCCTATGATATCCCTTGGCTTGATCTCAGACAGCGGAAATGAAAAGTGTTTAGCCAACCGGTTCATGACGACGATGCCACCCAGGTCTCCCTACAGTACATTAGAATGCCGAGTAGTACATTTGGTAAATGCGGATTTTTTGGTCTGTGGTCTGTACTCAGAACTCTGTTGTTCCAAACTCTTTCACGCAGCCTACCAAAGGTTGTTGAGGTCCTACCAATGCAGCAACTTATTTCAGCATCCAGTGGGTCATTAATTATGCATGAGTTACTATTGAGCCCAAGTATACGAAAATTTGTCCACAACTCCTGAAATAGAGCCATTAATATTTATTCTTGCTAGTCCAGATTTTCCTTGGAGAGGATTGAGTCTTTCCGAGATTGATTTTCAAGCCAACTCGTTGCAAGACTTTGCAGGGAAGTACAAGACAGTTGGAGATCAACTTGTGCCGTAGTGGGCAACATTAATTTGCTGCGCCATCTGCATAGAGAAGCTCGTGGACCCAGATGGCCTGTATTTTCGTTTGAATTTGTACACGTAGTCTTGCTGGGTTAAATAGTACTGCGTAAATAGTTTTCCAGTACTCCGTATATACAGCATAATTCCAGTAGGCTTTGGGTAAGCGCTTAGAAGGAGTGCAGCAACAAATATACCAAAGAGAGTTGGTGGAAGGACGCAGCCCTGTTTCACACCAGTAGTGAATGGAATTTTTTTAGGGCCGATGACCATGGTGTTGTATTGTTGCATTCATATCTTGATGGAATGCAGCAAGAGAGCATAAATATTTATGTTCTTTTGGTGCAGATATTTTTGCAAGAAGATTCTCTTGACAAACAAATCTTTGGAGATTTGAGACAAGCCCCAAACGATCAACAGCTGACACCACGTATAGAGGACACTGCTGCTCAACACAGTACTTCTCCTGAAGACCATGTCTCAGTATAATTGTCCGTGATGAGCGAAAATCACACTGACTCTCAGGGGAACACGATCAGCCAGGATCTGGAGACGAGGTAGACTTATTCTTGCAAACACACCTTTCTTGCAATGCTCAGTAGGGAGATTGCTTTATAGTTGTTACAGTCTTGTCGGCTTTATGGCTTTGTGCTTATAAAGGGTGAGGATGTTTGCATCTTTCAAAGCATTTGGGATACAACGCTTCTCCTAACAAATAGAGATCACATGGTGCAATTTCTCTGCTGGCATTGAAAACGTCTGGAGAAATATGCCATCCACTCCAAGGGACGGGTTGTTATAGAGTGCGTTGATTGCTTCTTTGACCTCATTGAGAGTAATGCTCCTGTACATGTCTAAATAATGCAAGGTCTCAAAGTTGGGTAGTGATAACAGTGCCTTCGGAGATACAATTGCATCATGTGAATATATTGAACAGTAATGCCCCACCCATTTCTCAGGTTGTTTATTACCGGCTAGGGTCAGTAATCATAGCACCATCTAATCAATGTAGAGGAGCAGACTTCTTAGGGTGAGTCCAATAGCCTCCCTTATTCCACCGTAAAGCTACGTAAGTCCCCTTTATCCACACATGACTGAATGCGATCACTAAGACGTGAGCAGTAGCGGCACTTTGCTACACGTGTAAGCTACCAAACATTGTGTTTGGCAGTCTTCAGAAGAGTCTTTGAAAAGGGAGTTTGCATATTTTTTAATAATGGACCCTAATTGTTTTTTCGTTCAAACTACTTGTTTAATAATTGTAATGTATAGTAATAATATGAGTAGTATATAGTAAGGAGCAATCAGGTAATACGAAATGAGCGTTTTTCAGTTGCCTTTTTCTTAAAATCTGAATTAGGAACTGAACGAAAAAAGGTAAAAAATTGGCCGATCACACCCAAGTAATCGGGTTAGTTTATTAATAATATACATGCAAAAATTTATCGATGCTGATTGGCTAAGAGCAGTGCTGTTTCGAGGAAATTTAGTGCAGAAAAAAGGAAATTTAGTGCCAAAAAAAGGAAATTTAGTGCAAATTTCTTTCAGCAGAAAACATTCAAAATGCACTAAAACTTCAAATTCTTCTTTTTATTCATCAAAGAAACAATTTATAAAACACTTTTAGCGGGATTTGTTTCCAAAATTGTCGAAAATATGCAAGAAAAATGTCAAAAAGTGCCCAAGTTTCGGGTGAAAAGTTTTGAATTTTTTCCTTGAGCGCGCGCTTGGTGACATCGTCAGGTCACTTTCGAACACTGAGCGCGCGCTAACCTGATTTTTCAACTGAAAAGCTACAGAAAACTTGAAAATTTTGCTTGAATTTTTGCATGTATATTATTAAAAGGAAATAATATGGTTTACTCGTGCAATTTAGAATAAATTTGACTCGTGAGTTTTCAAAGACCACAAATTGCACTCGCCCTACGGGCTCGTGCAATTTTGAACTCTTTGAAAACTCACTCGTGCAAATTTATTCTAAATTGCACTCGTAACCATATTATTTCCTATACAAAGCTTCACGTGGACGGGAGACGTCAGAGAGGATCACTTGACTTTTTTCGCGTTTGTCGTTGGAGTTTGAACCGAAGATAATGTATATCCCGAGCTTGGGAAGTAGATATAGTATGAAACTTGGGTGATAATATGCATTTATTTCTAAATGTATTTCTACAAATACAATACAAATCTTAAAATTCTGTAAATTGTTGGAAATTATACTATATCTGTTGTACATCAAACATTGGATGTTCAAATGATTAAAAAAAATTAATAAGAACTGATCAATTTAATGCAAGAACGGAATGATGTACCACCAAGAGACCATAATACTGTCAATACTGAGTATGAGCGATAGGAGACGTCAACAAGCTTTACACAGCCAGTCTCACTAACGTTACAAATATCACGTGTCTCATTTAATATTCATCATTCTAGTGCATTCAGAAAGAGTCTGCATCGATGTTTCGTTTTCATTAGCTGTAAAGCTGTAAATTCCACATGCACAAACTATATTTCAAGCTAGAAACGAATATTTAATGAGACACGTGATATTTGGAATAGTCTAAATGTCAGTAAATGTCTTTTTTTCTGGACAACGTTAATGAGATTAGCCAAGAGAAAATTTTCTCTTGGATTAGCTGTATCTCCTTTTTAAGTATTGGCACAACAGATTTCCAAATATACATATTTAAATATATATCAGGTGTTTGATTCTCCTCTTTCTTAATCGTTGTATTCTTCTATCGGTAGATATTTATTTATTTTTGCTTCTGGATTCTAAAAAATATCCCTCCTCCTCGATTTGTCTAAGACGTTGTGGCCACAGGAAGCCCAACTTGTTGGCTATAACGTCACACAATTTTCATAGTCCCTAAACTCACAGTGTAGAGTGATTTTCATCGGACTGTGAAATAGTTACTAAGCTAATACACACTAGTAGATCCCAATTCCATTGTTTCCTTTTGTTGAATTTTGACTGTTATACACTAATAGCTAGTTAGTATTTCACAGTCCGATGAAAATCACTCTAATAGCCGTTTGATTTCCCAAGATATAGTTGAGGGGCAGTTGAGTGAATGCTGTACTAGCCAAAGCCTCGGCTGTGCATGCTAAACGGGGCCCGTTTCTCAACAGATCCGATAACTTTACGGACCCGTTGCCCTAAATAAATCGAATAAGTTAACGGGTCTGTAAAGTTATCGGGTGTTTTGAGAAACGGGCCCCTGGATCGTGTGTACACTGTAGTCCAGTCCCAGACTGTCTTATACTGACAATAACGACTGCCATTAAAGCAGCTTTAGTCCCTAATTAAACAATATGTAATTTACATGATAACGAAATGTATGAACAGTTAGTGTAACGAGAACGAGGCTTTGGCTAGTACAGGATTTACTCAACTGTATCTTGGGGAACGGCTATAAGGGATTACGATGGTGTCATAAAGTCCACCAAGCTGGGCTCCCTGTGGCCAAAGCGAAGAAAAGAGTATTTACTGTGATTTTGAAGCATAAAATGAGGATAAAAAGAGGAAATATATATTTTTTACCTTATGCGTATTATAATTTAGCTGATTTCAATACTCGATAAGAAATAATAATCTCGAACACAAGTTTCACATCTCCTATCGCTGATGTACTGAGTTGTTCTGACGTAGTGCTTTCCATGAGCTGTAAAAACATCAATTCAATTACAAGCCATGGAAAGTTCAGCTCAATTCTCAATCAATTTTGAACTGATCAGGTTTGATTTGGTCTGCCACTAGGCCCAAGATAAGCAAATATGAAGTGTGTGGGTGTGGTGCGTGGAATATGACAGAAAAAGAACGTTTACAATTCAGGATTAGGAGTTTTAATGACCACCGTGCGACAGTGTGTGCCCATTTTTGAATACCTGACTTAAGTTAGCGTGCAATGTTTAAAGTCATTTACGATCAACTGCCAATCTGTTTTAGAACCATCATTAGGGATAATTCTTATATGTGTCCCCACACAAGGGGAGGCGGAAAGGAAAGCGAACGCGACACGAGAACGGAAGTGAGACGAAAATATATCTGACAATCGTCACCATGCACGATGGGGAACGATTTACTTGTTTTCACGTCCTCGCATCGCGTTCGCAAAATATAGAGAGTTTAAGCATCTCTACACGGAAAACGGCAGAGAGGATCACGAGACGTCTTCCATGACTGGCGTTGCCGCTTCTACGCGAAGTTGAGTTGTTTCGCGTTTGCCGTAAACGTGAAAAGTCACCCTCTCGTTTGAGCGACAAATATCCAACATCAGGCAAGAAAACAACAACAACAACAACATCATCAACAACAACAACAACAGATCAAGTGATCCTCTTTTTGTCGACTGCCGTTTCCCGTTTACGTGAAGTCAGTGCGTGCGCCGTCGTCTTTCGAGTCGTGTTGTGTTTGCTAAACCTATACTCAATCTGTGAGTCTGCGTGTACGTTGAAGGTGCATACGTTGTAAGAGGTCTAATGGTCAGTATCGACTTCATACAGAAAGCCAGTATCTGGCATTAGTACTCTGTTGTATGAAGTACTTTGCACAAATACGCGCCATTCCTCAAAAGACGACGGTTTAATCTTGCCCGCTCCCCCCGCACCAATCATGTCGCATGCTTCTTGTCCTGTAAACATATCCCCGGTCGCTTTATCTACTAGCACTACCTCTTTCTTGTCAGAGATTTTCTCCGGTTTTGTGAACTCATAGAAGCCCTTCCCTGTCTTGAAGATCAACGAGTGGTTTTGCACAAAGGTTTTGATATCACAACGCTCTTCGACATCAAGAATTTGAAATCGTGACGGATCTACTGGGGTAAGACCACTGGCATCATCTGAGCCGCCTTTGTACTCGGTAGAGCGACCAGCTAAGGTGTCAAACAACTTATGAAGACTACGGTTCATACCAGATCCTCTCCCCCTGACTTCGTCTTCAAACGTCTGCAGACTCTCTATACCTTGCTCACGGTAGCAGATCGCAGTTAGGAAATCCACAATGGTGGAGAACTGATCAAGCTTCAGATGCCAACCACACGTTAGCTCGGCGAGCTGTTTGTAAAACGTGTTTGCACCACCATACCCAAGACATTGAATAGAATAGATACGTACACCAAGGTCTTCGTACAGCTTCTTTGCTTCTTCCCGCCAATTGATCTTTAGCGTGTTAAGGTGGTAGTTAGGGGGGTGGGGAGAGGCATCACCGATCATGACTAGTGCTCTCTGAGAACCTGGGCTCCATGACAGTTCGGTTCGTGCCTGTGTGAGAGAGTAATTAAAAACACTTTTTATTAGTCAGTATTTAATGTAAGGCACAAACTCTTACCCTGGGCCCCTCAAGTCCTAAAATTAACGGATAGACGCCCACTCTAAGAGACGCCGTCCTCCTCACTTGGGAATTGATCAGAACACTCGAGAAGCGTTGAGAAGCGCAGCACTCGGTTTATATGCCTCGTGCTTCTCTTAACATTTCTCTCGTGTTCTAATCAATTCCCGCGTGCTCTAAATCTGCACATCGCGCGCGCGTTTTCTATTTCTTCAGTATGGTTATACCTGTCTGAGCACCAGTTCATAGCATTCATCAGAATCATAACCGCATGTCGACGATACATTCTTCACAAAGTCTGTAAGTTTCTTTTTATCCGAACTGAAGTCAATCCATTTGGTGTCATATGTGTCTGATTTGTCCTGGTAGTCACCGTGTGCAAAGATAGCGATTCGTATCCCTTTGACTTCTGTTAAAAGTCGGTTGATAGTTTGCTCAACCTTGTTCCGTACCTGACAGTGAATGGTGAACATAATTACAGAGAGTACAACGACAGGACATTTGTGTCACGTGATGTGACGTATCTAGCGCACATTTGGGTTTGAACTACATTTTGTTTCGTTGGCTACGGATAATTAATGACCACTGCGTCAAAACATCCTCGTTCGTGTCGGGTTTATTGGCTACAAAGCTTAGTACGCAATATATTTCATATTGCAATCTCCCCAGTGCATCATGGCAAGAAAACCTACTATGAAATACCTGAGTCAAGCAAGGATACATCGACCCTGTCGTATCAAAAGAAAACACAATTTCTTTTACGTCTGCAGAACTGGCACCTGAGGCTGAAGAGGCATCTGCAGGTTTTGCTTTTTTACTGGGGGATGGTGCAGCAACTGCTTCCTCTTCTTTTGCTTCTTCTTCTTTCTTTGCCTGACATCAGTGTGATAGAAATAAGTCAGTAAACACTACAGCGTAGTGAACGGTTTCAAGCACAGAATGTAGAATGAGGCCGTGAGAGCAATGAATAAATGACAAGGATGAATTTAAATGGTAAATATATATTCACAACTTGTTTCTCATATAAAGAATCAATGACTCGTTCTTGTTACCTTTTGACAGTCATCTAACAGTTCTGCATGAGAAGCTTGTTGTCAATGTTAAGTTGTGCATGTTCAGGAGGCTAGTGACAAGCATGGGTTTGAGTTTGTATGTAGTTGTGTGTTTTCATTATAATTGTCAAGCCAGTGTAAGTAAGATATGAAGTTCGAGTTTAATAAAGATTCAAGTAGTACAGTGCAATTTATGCTGTATGTTCTCTACATTGCGAACTTTACTTTCTCACTTAATACTTTAACAAATATATAAAGAATGTCAAGCAGAAAACCCATTGATTCAAAAAAAATGGAAAAGAAAGAAAAATAGAAAAGAAAGAAAGAAAAATAGAAAAGAAAGAAAGAACGAACGAAAAAAGAAAAAGAAATGAAAAAAAGAAAACAAAAAAAAAAATAATTGAGGTCTAAATAAAAAGTATTAGCAATCCAAATTCTTCATAAACTAAATAAAACTTTAAATCTTGTGTTTTTTTAGCTTCCTCTAATGTATTCTTAAATTTATAAGGATAATTCAAACTCAGAGAGTTCACTAGTAAATGTACTACAAGAAACCTTGTGAGCCATCTTGCATATATACATACCGGGGGGGGGGGGAAGACTCTGATCGTAAATGGACGGGGATGCTCGTCGTACCTTTTAGGGGTCAAAATCTGCCATCTGGTACCTTTTAGGGTGTCTCAGACTTAAGTGGACTACTAGAGACATAGCTGGTACCTTTTAGGGACTGTTTTGGAGTAAATAAACTACATAAAAAAGCATGAAAGGGACGATTTTGATGATCTGAATTGAATCTTCAAAGCACATCGATAACAAAGTGTTTCATTACTTTAAATCTTTATTATTGTTTTTGAATTGGTACCTTTTTACCACTCCCACTCAGGTACCTTTTAGGGGTCATTTTCAAAATTTCCGACAAGCATCCCCGTCCTCTTATATATGGGAGTCCCCCCCCCCCCCCCGGGATACATACATGCAGTGAAGACCCTCAAGACACAACAACACTGGTGGTAAGCCTGTGGGAGCACACTAATATTCCCCACTACCACCACCCCAAGGTTATCGTTATGTACCTTTTCTTCTTTCTTTCTCTTCCCTTTACCCTTTCTTGTATCAGTGGGTGCTGTTTTGCTCTCAGCTGCTACATCAGCAGTGCTAGCTGTACCTCCCTCTCCAGTGTCATACAGGAAATCAGTGTCTGGTAAGAGGACTCTGTTGTATGATGTTGATTGGATGAAGACATCAAAATCATCTAACTTGTCTTTATCAACTTTAAACTTAGTTGTTTCCTTAGGAATTCCTAATAAAGGGCGCAGCTAAATAAAGAAGTGAATGAATGAAAGGATGAATAAATGAATAAATATTGCCTCCAAAGAATGTGGATTATATATCACAAAGAATGAAAAGCTGAAGAAAGAATTTTTGGCTTGATCATGCAGTTTTTATACATACTCAAAATAAATTACTCACAAACAGACAAACTACCATTGATGACAGTATATGAATGATGGATTTGTTTTGAGCTGAAACGCATTCATGCATTGCTCTATGCAATAGAAAACATAGATCAGTATGTAAAAACGGATCAGTATGTAAACATAGCGGTTTGTTCATGAATATTCATAAGCTAGCTGTAGTTCAGTATCAAACATATAAATAATGATCTTGTTACTAACATTAAATTTAACATTTTTCGATCCAAAGGTCAGATAAACGATCGATTCGAGTGCCTCCAAAAAATTTTATGCATTGGTTATGCACCGCTAATTGATACATTCAGCTGACCTGATCGAACGAAGCAAGCTTGGTTTATTTACACTGTCATGACAATTTTCAAAATTCTCCTTGTTATCCTTGATTTTGCTGAATAACAACAATAGCAAGTATTGAACAACTTGAAGTACCTCATCCCCGGTCACAAACAAGCCATCGGACTTTCTCCTGACGACGATTTCTTTATGGAATTGGATAGTCTCGGGCTTGTTTAGTTGGTAGAAGCCTCGACCAGGAGCAAACTTCAACTTGTTCTTCTCTACAAACACACGAATGGAAGATCGTTCGGTGACAGGAATCGTCTTGAAGCGTGAAGATGACACTGCTTTGGTAGCAATTGGAGTTTTGGATTTTTTAGGAGGCATAGCGAGGACAGAACTGCAGCAAAGCAAAACAGAAGCTAACAGATGAATCGAAAACCCAAGGTGGTGTTACTTCCCGTATAGGGAGGGGACACGTTTACATTTGCAATCACGCAACCGAATTATTTTTTTATTCTACAGACGATCGAATTTACCAACAGCACATCGCAATACCATTCAATTTTCAAACAACTGTTTGTCTTGAAGAATATGATAAAATATTAGCTCTATATTTTTATAGAACACTGTTGATCTTGTCTTTGTTTTATAACCCTCCCCTCCCTATTGATATTAACTCTTGGCCTAATGCGGACACGCCTGATCTTGTTTGTAGCCGTAGAAACGGATTCTAACTCTTACAGGTGGCACACCGCTCTATAACGCATGCCTCTGATTCCCAACAGCTGGAATCTTCATACATTTTATCAATAAAACCTCCTCCAAAAAATTTTATGCATTGGTTATGCACCGCTAATTGATACATTCAGCTGACCTGATCGAACGAAGCAAGCTTGGTTTATTTACACTGTCATGACAATTTTCAAAATTCTCCTTGTTATCCTTGATTTTGCTGAATAACAACAATAGCAAGTATTGAACAACTTGAAGTACCTCATCCCCGGTCACAAACAAGCCATCGGACTGAAGTTGAAGCCCCGAATTTTTATTTTTATTTTTTTTTTTTTTTTTTTTTTCGGGCTTTTCTAAAGCAATTGCCTAAATTGCTTACATATCCGTGATGATCTCTCAATATTTCTAATAAAACCTCCATAAAACGGCCGGGCAACTCCATAATACGGACACTTTTCTTCGCCCTTAGTTTCCGTATTAAAGAGGTTCGAAATGAAACCAATTAAGGAAATGAAATAAGACAAAATAAAGCCGCGGCTACACGTGCGATTTTTTGCTTGCACAGGCGACGCGTACGTGATTTTTTAACACCACCACCGTTACAATTTCGTGCACCATATTTGTTTATGAAAACCAGTCCTTCATGTCACGCCACCTTTATCGCCAGCTTTGTCCCTCGTTGAGCTATCACGTTGGTAATTTCAGAAAATCGCGTCGCCTTTCCAAGTAAAAAATCGCTCGTGTAGCCACGGCTTTACAGGCTCGTAACATGGTATATTTTTGTCTCACTGATCCCGGGTTTTTACGGAAATTTTGATCCCTGAGTCCATATTTTTAGAAATTTTTGATCCCTAATCCTTGGTGCGAAAAACTGAGCTGATCCCCGATCCTGACCCAATGTCCTTGATCCTCGATCCCACCCATTTGATCCCTGAGTCCCTGGCATCTGATCCCTGATCCTGGCCATAATTTGGGGCTTGATCCCTGATCCCATATACCATGTTACGAGCCTGGCTTTATGAACACAAAAAATCGAGAATTGTACACTATGTAGAAGGTCTCAATGGTGGTATAGCTTTGACGGTTGACGGTTAATAAAATTTTGCCTTTTTGACGGTTGACGGTAAGAAATTCGGTGTTTAATTTGACGGTTGACGGTTAATTCTACTCTTTGACATTTTATATATAAAATATGCCAATCAAATATTATTAACAAATAGTTAACCATCAATTTGTTAATGTTGCAACTTGTTGTCAAACTTGCCCGTTTCTTGTATTGCGGTTTAATATTTGACCAGAAAATAGAATGAATATGCTGCATTAGGCGAAATTCGATATGTTGAAGGATTAGTCCCAGGCCCTTCGCTTGGTTCGAAGGTTCGAACGCACCCCCCTCCCCCACTTCCCACATAAAATAGCCGCTTAGCTTAGGCTACTAGTACTTTTCCATAAGAAACCACATTGTTAAATTTCTCTCTAAATGAAACCTTGAATGCTGGTGAATTATGGTTTTATCAAAACCCCGACCTTATTTACAAGTTTTAACGATTTCTTAGTTTTAACAACTGAAGTATTTTTCACTATTTTTCTGTTCTATTCTTTCATAATCTTTTTATTTTTCTCCTTTTTTCTCTCTCTCTTAATTAACAACTAATTTTGATTTTGAGACAAAAAAAAAAAAAAAAAAAAAAAAGATGGGCCCTTAGCCGGTTTCGAACCCGGCTCTTACATTGCTCATTTGCTTCACAGTTCAAGGGTTTTCCAAATGCGCCACGGGATCGCGTAATTTACACAACAATAGATAGCCAATTCACAGGATACACTAGGTTATTTTGTCCTCCAAATCCCTCAGTAGACCAGTTAGCCTAGTGGTAAGGTGCAGTCATTTACGGCCTAGGATCCGACTGTTTCCTCCCTCTTTGACCGCGAAGCTTGCTGCGTTCTACCGATAGCGCGGAAGGGGCCGAAATCTTCTTCCTATACGTAACATGCGATGATTCAGCAATTTGTCTGGATGCATGGTCGATTTTTTGGGGTTTTGCATACTAATTTCTTTGGGTAACGGGTTCGAGTCCTGCCTGCGCCAACAACGTACTTTTCTTTTTTTCTTCTTTTTCTGTTTTTACTGGATTCTATTTTTCTTCTATAATTTTTTCTTGGCTTAAAATACAGGTTTCAACAAAGAAAACTACATATTTTTTTTTGATTTTGTTAAACATATTGTAATTCGTTTCCAACGTGATATGTCAATAAACCACTTTATTAAGTTTTTACATCAGCTTGATGCTTTCAAATTTTGCGTAATTTAGAAAAACATGCACTGACATCCCTTGAAATAAGAATTGACCTAAAAAAAATTCATTCCACTTTCCAAAACTAGCGGAACCTCTGCAAGCATTCCCTAATCCCAGCCGAAAATTCTGAAAATCGAACCTCCCCTATCAATATGCTTGCGACGAGCCAGCAGTTCTGGACAATATGAAGTTCAGTATGACTTTTGTAAAGTTTTAACGATATTGAAATAGTTATAACGTCTTGAAAAAGACGCGCATTTGGAAAAAAATAACTTAGAACAATTGTTCCAGAGTGTATTTGACGGTTAAATAAATTTTTTTGACGGTTGACGGTTAAAATTTAGGCCGTTTTACGGTTGACGGTTAACCCCATTGCTGCTCTATGCAGCAAAAATTAGAAACGAGAGAGAGAAACACAAAACTAGAAAAAGAAAGGGAAGGGAAGGAATGAAGAGAAGAAAGGAAGGAAAGGAAGGAAATCGTATCTCATTTGTTACTCATAGAACATAGACCCCCTAGATGAGCCTCGCTCTTGGGGTTAATGTTTAAGGAAAATATGTTTAAATAAAAAAATAAAATAAATAAATAAAAAAAGGAAGGAAAAGGAATAAATAAATACTGTCAAAAGGGAAGGAAGGATATAGTGAGGAAAAGAAGGAAGGCATGATGAATAAGGAAGGGAAACATTAGATAAAGAAGGTAAACAGCAGATAAAGAAGTTGACCATGTTCAATAAAAGCAACTAAGACATATTTGTAAAAGCCGCACACAATGAAAAGTTTATTTACAAATACTAATACGGTGCTATATATGTCGGTTATTCCATATTACAATTAAAAGCAATGTTATACTAGTTATTACAGACTGAGCAGCCTTTGCCAAAAAAAGAGAACATTTACACTGTCATCAAACATACAAAAGTAAACAAGTTATATAACAGGTACAGGGGGGAGTTTACTACCAGAGGGGGGTCGATTTGAAGACAAATGTTCCAAGTCCTTAATTTGCACGCGTAGTTTTCTGATTTCGCCCTTTTGTATGTCAATAATCTTCTCTAACTGCCCCATTTCTTCAGTTTTCTGGTTTTCGTTTCCAATGTTATCATCTGAGCCCGCGTTTGCTTGGTGCTGCTGTTTGCGCATGACACCTAAAGCTGTTTCGAGATCATGGACAGTTGTTCTTGATATTTTGAGTTCTCGGCGAAGATCGTTGATTTCTTTGATGAGAGTTACATTTTCCTGGAATTACGTGTCAAAAAGAAGTGTGAGAACAAAGTCGTAAAGAGTTACATAGAAGCATTAATATCGATGAAAGCATCTCTTGTTCGTCCTTTCGCTCGTACTTTTAATATCAGTGGAAGCAGAACTAATACACTTGATTCTATAATATTAATAATTGATATACTACAAGCGCTCTGATTGGCCGAGGACCGTGTGGATAAAGTACAAATGCACGGATGACGCCGTCACAGAATATTACGCGCGCAATGATTGGTTGAAACATTTTGCTAAACTAAAAAATAGATCGCATTTTTCACATTGTGACGTCATCCGTGCATGTATTAGAGTACAAACGCACGGAAAATCCTACATTCTTGCGCATATAGGCTTTACATTGCGCAAAATGAAAATATCCTATTTGCAGGTCCTAAAGATAATGGCGTTCGACAGTAAAATTCACCGTTTTCACCCAGCGAATGCTTTGCCGTACCTGCATAATCCTAACGTTGTCTGCACGATGGATTTCCGAGTCTTTCGTGAGCTTCTTGCGTAACGACGCAACACTTCTCTCAAGATGTTCACGTTGTCTTGCGTATTCACGTTGTATGTCCGCATCGACTCCTGCTGACTCGAGCTGTGAAAAGAACATTTGATAACTTTACGTTTAGCAAAGGCACTATCAAAACAGCTGTCAGTTTAACTAAGAGTTTACTACTGCGGTTTTTACCGTCTCATCTTGTACATATTTGGTGTATAAACTCTTGACGTTCTCTTTGAGTTTCTTGGGTTCTTGTATAAACCCAACACAATTATGAAGATCTGTCTTGAATCTCTTGACTACGGCCTCGACATCACGTACCTTACAAACAATAATCAACAGTTGTAATCAGTGAATACAGCTGGAAAATTCATGGTACGCAATAATGGGCGCATTCTAGTTACAGCCTTGCAGTCTCAACTATCAGGCTTCACTTCCAGCCACAAACGGTGCACCCACTCGCCCTCACTGTTGGCAAAGGAGAAGAAGCCAAGAAGAATGCGTCACGTTCTCATTGTCGGCCTTTAAACATTACTTAATTAACCAAATAAATTGAAAGCGCAGAATCACTACACCATCCTGTTAACTTAAAGTTTCAAGACTTTCTGGGAATGCAGTAAGCCTCACTAAAATTTGGAGGTTCTCTAGTAACACAGAAAAACTCACCCGTTGTCGCTCCTGATGCATTTCTTTGTCTGTTGCTTTCAGCTTCAGCCGTAGTTCAGTAATGTTTAGCTCAAGACTTGTGTTCTGTTTATGGAATCGTTCTAACTCACTCTCCATCTGTTGAACACATCAAAATATTATTAGCTTTTAATTAATAGTTTGTCTGTCTACCCATCTTTCTGTATGTGTAGCTAGTTGACAGCCATTTCATCATCCTGTGTCTGTCTGCCTTTCAAACATTTCATTTCGTTCGATCGTTCTGTCTATTTGTCTGTCCATTAGTCTGTCTGTCTGTCTTTGTGTCTGTCTGTGTGTCTACTGATGTACAATGTATTATTCATACCTCCTGTATCTGTTCTTTCATAGCTTTGATATCATTTTCACGAGGTTCAATCTGTTTCTTTAACTCTTTTATCTTGTAATCCAACACGAACTTAAACTTCTCAAGTTCTTGGTTCTTTTTCTTGAGATCGTAAATTCTCTTTTCCTGTAAATGAAAACACAGAACTTCAGTGCTAGAAAAGAGGGAATGAGCAGGACAGCGTCCGGAGCATCGTTGAAAGCGCGTGCGCCAAGTCCTTGATTGTGTCGGAGAATTTTTAAGAAGTATTCTTACTAAAGTTATCATGATGGAACTTCGCCGTCCATGAGAAGAGAAGTTGCTGCAGGAGTGCATCGCCTTCATCTAGTGAACCTCTCTCAGAAAATCACATATTGAACAAGCCATCAAAGTCGTCAATAATATATAGAAGCAGATGAAGTAAATCTGAAGTAAAGATTCTAGTAGAGAATCAGGTTCGCAGCCGCTGCCAAACTGGTTACACGGTGGACCAGAGGAGAGAAGAGTGGACTAAGATTGAATGCAAAGGAGATTCATATTCATGGTTATTCGCGACCACCACCCAATCAGTCAACGCCCAAAATGCGGTAAACACATTTGATTCAGCTCAAGTAAATTGTTGTCCATATCATTTCTCAAGCTGGATGGTAGGGTTGTGGCATTAACACATCTTTCAACTTTATAGAGCTTCTTTAGCTGACACAAGGGCATTGTCAACGAAAACGAGTTTTACCTTATCCTGTATAGTTTCATCTCTCTCTTGAATCTCTTTCTTCAGTCCATAAATGTCTTTCTCCAGTGACTTTATGACACCTTGCAGTTTGTTGTTTTCATTGTGTTGTCGCTGGATTTCTGCCTTGTAGTCATCGATCTCTTTCTGTAAGCTTGTGAACTACAAATACAAACAAACAGCTCTATCAGCTTAAGTAGGCGAGCCCCAAAGAATGGACAACTCTCTATAATAGGCCACTTTCAAAATTACTTGAGACCGAGGCCAATAGCGATAAAACAAAGAAAAGCTGGTCATGGCCGGCTGTTTTCTTTTGTTTAGCCATGTTAGCCTCGTTGTCAAGCAAATTTTGAAAGTGGTCTATGGTCAGCTCTCCAGAACTTTTTAAATCTCTACCCAAAACTCATCTGCGACATTTACTGTATGTCTTTCAACGAAACCTGGAAATGGTTTGGGGATACTTTCCGAAAACGTGGGTCGAGGTGTATTTTATTTTTATTTATTTTTTATTTAAGCCAATATCTATACAGGTACATCCAATTAGCAAGGCTAGTTTAAATGGAGCCCTGATAAAATGTATGGCTCGCTTCATGAAACCCTTACCCTCATTTCAGACGGTAATGGTCAAAATCGACACACCCTATTTTAAGCCACGCTTTAGCGCCGCACGGTATCTATATTCCATTAGCTTACGCCACAGCAGAAAACCCCAAAGATACATATAAAAATTGTACACGCGCTACATTTGTACTATCGTTGCTCAAAACCTGTGACAAAACCTAGTCAATTTACAGTAAAAAGAAAACGGTTTTCTCTTGCTGATCAACATGTCAGCTCACAAGGCATTATATCTCTGAATGGCGGCATTCACCAAATTTTGATAACGTTTTTGATATTTTGTTCTTTGAACCTAAAAGGTGTTGTAGACAAAATATTGAGCTTTACAAAGGTGTCCTTATTATAATACGTTATTACTGTCCTATTGCACAGGTATATAAGAGAGGACCCCTCCTACCCATTATAAAACCTCTTTTCCAACCATTTTCATCTTGTCTTGAATGTGGTCAATGGAAAGAGGTTTTACGATAATGGCGTACCTTCTTTCTCATGATTCCTGTTTCTCCTTTAAGTCTAAGGTTGGCTTCTTTCTCTTCTCTAAGTCTTCTTTCATACTTGTTCTTGATATCAAGGATTTCACGGTCGGCGTCTTCTTCGATTTGTTTCTTGGTTTCTTCGTACTCACGTAACTGTTGTCTTGATTCCTCTTGAGACTAAAAAAGGTACAAATTAGACAAAAACGAACATTAGATGCGTACCCGTATACCTAACAAATTCAAATCCAAACCTGAAAACTTTTGTAACGAATCCTAGATAAGAAAAGTTGTATTTTGACGACTTTTTGACACCGGGAATTTCATTAATTTTACTCCAAAACCGACTCTACCAATCTTGCGAATATAAAAAAATTGGATCCTGTTGCGCCGCCATATTAGCTAGATATTAGGAGTACTCTCTTCCAGCCTACTCCCTGAATTTCTCTAATCTTGAATAATAGAAATAGACAAGAATGTTTGAAACTTACAACTCTTTGAAATTTGCTTCAAATAGCATTTTCTAATTATTAGAAAGAAGTCATGAACATTTTCCAGAAACCAATAAAAAATGTAAAAGATAACAAACCTGCTCAAGAAGAGAAGTTTTTCCTTGCAACTTGTTCTCATAATACTCAGTCAGCTCTTCCAGCACTTGTTCTCTTGCTTCTTCCATTTCTGTGAGCTGTCGTTCGTAATCTTCTTGCATTTTTTGGCTTTTAGACTGAAGTTCTTGGTACTTCTCATACTCAGACATAAGCTTTTGGTTATTAGCAGACTCGAGATCTTGTAGCTCTTTGGTGTTTTTTTCCATTAAGTCAGCCATTTCTTCTTCGTGTTTGGCTTCCTCCTTCTCCTTATCAGTTTTGAGGACCTGGTTTTTGGTCTTTAGGGATTCCATCTCTTGGATGAACTTTTCAGTCAGTTCTTTGATCTTTTCGTTGTAGTTCATGTCTTTCAGGCGAAGTTGGTATTCGTTCTCCATTTTGAGTTCTTCGACGCGAGTTTTTAACTCTGCCATCATGGAATTCTGGAAAGCGAAACGAAAAAAAGAAAGAAAGAAAAAAAAACCTTTCAATTTTTAATTCTATTACACAGAGTTGGGTAAAGGAATACTATGACATTTTCATGGTTCAAAACAAACATTACTCGTCATCATCTTCATTATCATCATCATCATATCATCATCATCGTCATCATCTCCATAATGGTTGATTGTCGTCAATACCTTTTCTTCAAGGTCACTCTTAGTAATAAGGATTTCTTCAGCATAACCGACTTCCTTATCTCTCTTTAAACCACGACCCTCTTTGTCCACAGCCTTGAAGATGAATAACGATGCGTCCTCGCTCACTGTGAACAGATACTGATCGTCGTATGACATGCGCATCTAAAGAGTACAAGAGAAATAGATCAATGTCTGAAGCGTTTCGTTTCTCTGGGAAAGGAATATCAGGTAAGGAAGACAATTAATAAGGAAGGGAATATCAGGGAAGGAAGACATGATTAATAAATGGATAAATATACGATAAGTGTGACAAACGAAAGGATACACGATGGAGAGAATGTGTGGATGAATAAACGAAGGATCAAGAGAGTTAAAGAATACCGTATGTGAACGACAAAAAGGAGAGAGCGAGGAAATGGATAAAAGAATGACAGGGAAATGAATTAATGAATGAACAAACGGACGGACAAACTTACGAAAAATCTAGCAAAAGAATGAAGGAACGATGAATGAACGAACGAACGAATGATCAAATGAAGGAGCGAACGAATAAATTATCAAATTAAGGAACGAACGAAGGAACGAACGAATGAACAAATGAACGAACAAAAGAACGAACGAATGAATGATGAATTAGCGAACTTGAATGATAACATACAGATAAACTTAAGAAAGAACAATGGATTGGCTGAATGAATGAATAATTATATAAATGGAGGGATAGATAAACGGATGAACCGAACGAATGACGAAAGAACGAATGAACGATAAAACGAACGAATGTATGAATAAATGAATGAATGATGAATGGATCAGGATAGGTAAACTCATCCTAATTACTGCATATGAATAAAGGTACAATAAGTAAACACTGCTGACCTTTGTCAAGGATCCTGCATGGACTTGGTGTTCTTGCCACTCTCCAGGTACTGTTAGAGGGAATTTCATGGCTCTAAGCGTACCACTACTAGTACCAGCAAACAACATACGACCAGAACGAGACATTACACACTGTGTAAGGACTGTATCTGCTGCTTGAACTTCACGCAGAATCTGTTGAACAATATCACATCAATAAACACTACAGTATAAATAGATGTTTTACTTAGGAATTTAGTTCTCTGCACTCCTGTTTTCCTAGGGTGAGTTCTTGGATTGTTCTTACTGTTGTTTCGATTTCAAAATTCTAGTGTATTTGTCGCTACAACCAGGGGCCGGTTATACGAAGGGTGAATAGCGCTATCCAGCGGATAAATCCTTATCCAGCGGATAAAATCTATACAAAATCTATACAGTGGATAACTCTTATCCGGTGGATAACTTTATCCAACCTTCATACAACCGGGCTCAGGACAACATACTCAGGAGACTAAGGGCGCGCGGCCTTAAAAACCTTCGGCAAAGGAATTTGATGTGCATGGGCTATTTCTAGCACCCATTCTAGTTTCCATAGATTAGCTGAAAGACTTGAGATTGCGATAGTAACTGGTGCATTTCAGCGCGCGAAGAGGGTAGTGGTCGTACAACAGTTCTAAAAATAACCCTGAAGGGAGCGTTACATCACGTGACGTGCAACTCTGAGTTTTCTGGTTATTCTCTCCTGTCACTAGGAGTTTTATGATTTCCTTAGTACAACATACAGATTTGCATATTGAAATCTTAAAAAATAGAAGCAGAAAACGAACAGTTGAATAGACGAAACAATACTGATGTACTCGGATAAGAACATTAAACCGTAGGCCCGACTCCATGTATGTGGGGATGTTCCAGCAATAAGGTCGGCCTGCGGGATTAGCGTTGAAAACTACTAGGTGTGTCAGTGATGAAGTGCATAATGACAGTAGTGTTGAACTGTGTACCTGAGAGTCACATATTTCCTTCAATGTTCTGTCTGAGCCAACAGCAAATGTAGTCCTACCATCAGTTGACACAGCTACACTTGTATAACTACATGACTTTAGTACACTCTCTCCTTCACGCTTGTAGTTGTACACATTCCATTCATACACAGCACCATCCATGCCACAAGATATTATCTTGCTGTCATCTTGACTCCAGATCACTTGACGAACCTGAGAATAGTGGGAAAGTACATGTAATGTGTTGGGTTAGGGTATTTAAGCACGTAATGAGAAAAAGGAAAGGATGGATGGAGGAACAGTGGGAGTGAATGGAGGGCAGTTCATGGAAATAGAAGGGAAAGTGCAGTGTAAAGGAAGGAAGGAAGGAAGGAAGGGAAAAGAGGGAAGGAGGAAAGGAGGGAGGAAGGAAGAAAGAAAGGAAAGATGGAAGGAAGGGAGGGAGGGAGGAAATAAGGATTAGGAAAAGAGAAAATGGAAGGGAAGACAAAGAGAAAGGAAATGGAAAGGAAAGGAAAGGAAAGAAGAGAAGGGGATAGGATAGGAGGGGAATAGGGGACAAGAAGGGAAGGAAATGAGGAAAAGAAAAAGATGAAGGGAAGAAAAGGGATTGAGAAAATGGAAGGGAAGACAGAGAAAGGAAATGGAAAGGAAAGGAAAGGAAAGAAGAGAAGGGGATAGGATAGGAGGGGAAGAGGAGACAAGAAGGGAAGGAAATGAGGAAAAGAAAAAGATGAAGGGAAGAAAAGGGATTGAGAAAGACAGGGGAGAAAAAGGAAGGGAAGAAAGTACAATAAATATTGGTAAGCAAGGAAACAATATTAGGAATAATAAATTGTTATTACCTTGCCATTGTGTCCTTTCAAGTTGCCAACATTTTCAAATGTTGTAGATGAGTACAGCTGTATAACATTGCCATGGACAGCAGCAAACAGGTGTCCACCATTGCTGAATGAACACTATGAACAACATATTTGACTATTACAAATTATTGTATTATGAATAAAGCACAGGAAACCCATAGATAACAACAACCACAGGATGCCCATATAAGAAAACTGAAAGAGGTGCCTGCAGAGTATTAGCTATACAGGTCCACTGTATTTGGCAAAGCTGTTGTACTGGTACTGTTCCTTCAAAGAACAAGCTAACATAATACAATAAATTTATACCTCTCTGCATCCTCTGATAGTAAATTCTTTAAATGACCTGATATCATCTATCAACAGATTCATGAGTCGTAACTTGTCACTAAAGCCAACCAAGATGTACAAACCAGATGGATGGAGTGCAATACTATAACATTCCTCCTGGAACTCCTTGTAAGCCTCCAGTGAGCTGTAACAATGAAGTAATAATGTGTTTTTGTCAACATGCATGGACGTCACGTGTACATTTTTGATTGTGCACACCATCATATGTGAGGTTCCCTTTCTTGTTAGAATGTCAGTTGAGGCTTTCTCACTTTCTAGATTTCATGTATGATGGCACACACATGAACCAAAACGTATGCATGACATTGGTGTTGACAAAAACGTCTCGTGCTTAAGCTCCCTAACGTATTAATGACTTTCAGCAATAAAATATTGGCTATACATATAATCAATCCAATCAAAATCAACATTGAATGCATGAACAGGGCAGGCTTGGGTTAGCCTGTGCATTACAGCTAAACTCAGTATGTTTGTGTGTGAATCAATGACAATATTACTGTTCTAATAACGTTCTACGCTGACTCAAATGGCATGGCTTGCTTTGATAGCTGGCAACCAATGGAAGAGCACATAAGAATTTGAGTATGGATAAACCAATCACCACTTAGTACATATTATATCTGGGCTATTCAGGGTAGCAAGGGTATGATTTTTAAAAGCTGAGGGGGAGCGGTGTAGTGGTAAGTGACGTCGTCACTTACCAGGTCTCGTAGTTCCATATCCTGACAGATCTGTCCAGACCACATGTAGCTATTAAGGGTTTTCTTATACAAACATCCATACCAGTGATGACACCATGATGAAATGACTGAGACAGCAACTCAAACGTTGCTAAATCACCCTAAACAAAATGACAAAGCCTTTTTTAGAAAACAAACATGGAAACTTCTTTTGGAGAAATCTTTGATGGTGGCAAGGTTTTAGCAACATACAATGTACATACATATTGCGGTTTGAAACTATTTTGGTTTGAAAATTTTCAAACTGGTTTCAAAACTGCTGAAATTGTGTTGTATTCATTATCATAAACTGAAACAATAGAAAATAAAGAGCATGCAAACTTGTTTGAAAATGTTCAAACCAAAAGTAAGTTTAAAATACAACATACATATGAGACCAGTAGAGTTACCCTCAGTTAGAGTCACAGTAAGTTTGCAGTACTAATGTAGGAAGAGACATCATTTACCTTGCCAAGGTCAGCTGTAGACAGTGTGATATTGTACAGCTGTGAAGTACTTGTAGCACAGACAAGTGTCTCTTCTGATGGACTGATGGTCAAATTTTTCACTTCTTGCTTTTCTGACAACTGTGGATCTGGGCTCTGTGCATCAGCTGGGATTCTGATCTCTCTACTTTTCTTGTAGAAGTCTTTCTCTTCAGTTTTCTCAAATAAGTGCACAGTTCCAAGTCCACCAGAGCAAATGAAACCTTTGGAAAATGCAGCAATACAGACAACTTGGAGAGCTTCCTGACTCTGGCCTACCTCTGGACCACTGCCAGTTGTACTGGGATGTCTATGAATAAGTAATGCATGAAAATGAGTGATAAATGAACAGAGTGAACAACTAGATTTACTATAAGAGCTTAATTTTGAAGTGGTGCTTGAAAATCAGTCAGAGTCTTTTCAAAATTTAGCTTAAGTTCCAAAATCTGAGTACATCTGTATGTTCAGTATATCTAGAAATCTCAATTTCATCACAATTCAACAGTCCCCATGTCTGTAGGAGGCAAGTAAAGGTCTTGTATGGAGTGGACTCAAAATCTAAATATAATGTTCAGTGCAGAGACTCCGGGTCATTTTTAGCCCAGATCTCATGCTCTTGGCAAGTGACTATTACTATTTGCTACCCTTCTTATTTATTGTGAGCCTGTATTGATCGATTTAAAGAATATGTGCATGAAATGAGTTCATGAACTGATTATGTACTATTCTCATAGAGCATCTTGGTAAATCAGTATTACCAAAGCTGGTTTTCAGTTTCTTATAAAGTACAGTATACTGATCAAAATTCAAACTTTCCATCGGGATTTCTGACAGGGAGAGCAACTATTTTGATCAGAACTCATCCTCGGGGACCCAGGGCGAAGGGGGAGGGGGAGGGGGAAGGAAAGGAAAAGGACGCCCTGGGCATTTGACTACCCCAAACCATTTCCAACGGCAAAACTTAATCCTATTAGGGATATCCCACGTAAACAAGGTCATATAACAAAAATATCTGGCACATCTCAATTAACGCTTGGATGCTATGACAGTTTAACATGTTTGTGTGTCAAGTCTGCACACCGAGATCATGCAAAATTTGGTATTAAAGTCAAACTTTTCCCGAATCCTGTGGGTAGCTTTGCAAACACATCTTGTTTCTGTTTAAGGTTTTCACGTGTCCGCTCGCTTTGTTTAAGAGGTGTTGCAATGCGTAGGGTCAACTTGTTTACTTGTAATTTTAGACGAATCGAGCTCAACCGCACAAATGCTTCTGATTGGCCTCATTGTAATTAAATTATAATGAGGCCAATCAGAGAGAGGATTAAGTTTTGCCGTTGGAAATGGTTTGGGGTAGTCAAATGCCCAGGGCGTCCTTTTCCCCTTTTGCCCTTTCCTAATCCCCCTCCCCCTCCGGTCCTCCCCCTCTCCCTTCGCCCTGGGTCCCCGAGGATGATCAGAACTGTTTTATTTCATTGTTTTATTTTGCTTCTGCAAACTTATCATGAATTATACCTTGCTGTTCCAGGAAGACTCATAGCAGATCCTGTTACACTGAACTCATTCTTTAACTCTCCTGACTCAAAAAGCAACAACCGTCCAGTGTCTGTCCCTGCAATGACCCTCTCATCAGATAGCCATGTGTGGCACAAGAAGTTTTGTGGCTCCATCTTTTGAAAGGCAAACTGTTTGAGATTTCCTTCACTATATCGAAATAGCTTGAATATCCCATTACCAACCACACAGAGCTGAGTATTATCTTGTGGATTAAAGCTGACCTACAAATTTAAATGTTGAATTAGTATTTCAGAGGTACCATTAGAACAAAGCTTGTAATTTAATTGTTGAAATAACAAACAATGATAAAAAAAGAGCAGAGATAACAAGTGGAACAAAACACATTGTGCACATTCTTTGATTTTGTTATTTCAACAAATTGCAAGCTTATTTTAGTTCTAACTGTAGTGTAATCAACCCTAGGTAGCATTTTGATATTTATCTAGAGTTTTACTTTTGCACATACACTTGAATTGTGGATATTATTGTTCTTTTCTTGTGATTCAATTAGATACATGTATGATTTTGTGTGATTACATCTACAGTATCAGAGTAGCCTATTTATACCTGATAAACTGCTGAATTAAGTTGGTTGGTTGACTTGGTAAACGCCATAACTTTAGCTTTCTCCCATGTCCAATACAGCAACGTCCAGTCTGGTCGACTTCCTTGTGAAACTAAGTATTTCGAATCAGGAGAAAAAGCTAAGCTTACAAACTCATTAGACTGCAAGTCTCCAAAGCTTAGCACTTTCTTTTTCCTCAGTGTATGCAGATCGTATATAGTAATGGTTGCTTTCTCGCCCTTCTCTGCGATAGCTACATAACGTCTGTTGGGACTGACAGCCATGGCGGTCATACCAGCACATTTGTCTGTTCCAGGAATAAATCGTTGTGTTTTCTGATCAATGTTGAATAGGACACAGTTCGATCCTGACGGATAGATAATCGTTTGTTCATCTAAATAGCAAATGTTGTTAGCTACATCGGCCTTGAGGCCAAAGCAATGTTTTGGAGTAGCAACTGCGATCGACATCTTCTCGTAATAAACCCTCTAAATTCCGTTGAAACTTGGCGATTTATCCACAAAGGCTACTCGAAAGCTTTAAAAATCTATCAAAAATATTTCCAGTTTTTTTAAATGAATCAGGTTGCCTAAAAATAGAGCAAACTGCAAGAGTAAATCTCGTCCATTTGATGTCCAAAGGAAGAAGGCTGTGTTTGGTTGCTATGGGGAAGAATTGGTTACTAGACACCTAAAACCGCTGACCGACATAGATTGACTAAAACCACAGGAAACCCAATCCCAATCGCTAAAGAAAGAAAGAAAAAGGAAGGAAGGAAGAAAGAAAGAAAGAAAAAAGAAAGAAAGGAAACAGAAAGGAAGGAAGGAAGGAAGGAAGAAAGTAAGAAAGAAAGAAAGAAAGAAAGTAAGGGAGGAAAGCAAGGAGAAAGAAAGAAAGAATTTTCTGAAAATCCATATTGATTGATAATCCGAATTTCGTTTCCCAAAGAGTACCAAGTTTAAAACATTAGGCTAGCCATGGTCAAGCAACGGTCAAATGACAAATGGGTACACTGAAGTATAGGTTATCGCGGTTTGTCCTCGAACTCCCCTCTCAGTTTTATTCTTATTTTATATTCATTTATTTTTCGTTTTTCGCAATTTTATTGTCGTCATATGTTATATTTTATTGTTTGTCATATGGCACCGATGCAGTGAACGAAAACTCGTCTACGCGGAGAATGTGTACTACCGAACTGAACAATTAATGAATCATGTTGCAAAACCCGCATTATACCACAAGTCCCAGTGTCCCCTAAATCGGTAGATACCAGGCTTCTGTCAAAGCAGCTACTCAGCTACGGGCCGTAACCTTATATCGATTGGATAAAGCCAGAATTTTCTTAATTTGCATTATTACTTTAATTTGGATTTTCTTATTTATAATTAGGGGTATAAATCAGCGATTTGGTATCTTTTAGGGTGTTGAAATTGAAGTTTAGAGTTTCAGCATTTCCCGGTCTCTCTTAGGGTACCAAAATAGGCCATTGCTTATCATCTTTAAGTTAGATATAGTTTATTAAGCAAATATATTAGATTGCATATGCATATACATAATACCGCTATTATGTATTTATGTATATATAATTTTTTTATAGACATTAGCTTTTTACATTGTATATATACATATTTTTAGCTCGGCACGTCTGAAAAACAGCCCGCAACTGAGGCGTTTACCGTGGATAAATAAAGTTAATTGATTGATTGATTGATTGATCTTGTTCCCAAATGGAAGAAATTTGCCCAACAAAAGCGTATCGACCATTCAATTTAATGCTCATAATAATAATGTTCATTAGCTTGTTATCGCTGGTATCTCTTAGTGGGTTAAAAATCGTCCGGCCACGCCCTTCTTAAAAGATCTCCGTTATCTTTTAATTTATTTTTTTTTAATTTCCGACAAGCATACCCGATCCTTTTACAATGGAGTCCCCCCTCCGGGTTCATAGGGGCATCCTCTCTCATGTGAACGGGTGCTTAGAAACCTCATTTCAATCGGCAAGTCTTTCAAACAAATTAATACACGTAGGTGCAATCGTCCATAGAACAAAACATGGCAAAAAAATCACGCACGAGAAAATAGCATTTAAAAGACGATTTCTGAACAGCTGAAGTGACAAGAATATAGCGCCACTTTAGTCAGTTGTACCACAATTATCAAATTCAAATTTATATGGTAATCAAAATGTTCGCAGCGTCATGCGATCAATTTACTTTTGTTTGTATTCATTGTAAGCATTGAGGTGAAATATAATACATTACTAGTCACGTGGTTGGAAAGCGCGCGATCTAGCAGGATCTCGCAGTGTTTATCTGGGCAGTCGACGAGCTTCAGCTATTCAATGGGTCTACGTGTAACTTTTCCCCTTTTAGGGGGAATTTTTCAAGTTTTGATCATTATCCTCTTTGCGTTGTTGGTAGACTACGGTGACCATGCCACAAGTCCTCATCGTCGCGTCGGTGCCTCCAAGAACCGAACGAACTTCCAGGAGACTTTAAAAACTAATGATATTACATTGTATTATCCGAGTAAGTAAAATCAGAGCATCTATATTTACTTTTTTCTATTTAAAGCGCTTTATTGTTCTTGCTGCAGGTTTTTATTTGAATGCATTATTTGGAACACGTTCGGCATAGCAAATCGCTTCCCGATAGCATACAAACTACAGAATCATTTGTTTAATACTCTGCTATTTGGAATTTCTGTATATTTTCAGAGCGCACTCATATGGCTCAGATTTGTTAATTAGTTTCAATTTATGTACAGCACTAGTTTACATTTTTTAGTGGTTTCCATGCAGTTCAAAGGTGTCATCCATGTGCTTGCAGCGAAGCGTGATAAACACAATTTACATTTTTTGTCGATCGAAAATTTGTCTTCTCGTGCTGCGTAGTTGAGTTGTGCTCCACAAATCGGAAATAGATGGAGGTAGAGATCCTGACTGAAGTTCCTCAATCGACCACAACATTGTATTGTAGCTACATGGCCTCTGTGTGTGTTAGTATAAATAACTTCATTTCAGGATTTAATTTACATATTTTTTTTCAAAAGTACACAAACAGCTGTAGCCTGTATCTGCTTACCTGCAAGTTCATATTGAATTCGTGACACTCTCTCAGTTAAAATTTGACATACGTACAAATATATATATATTTTATCTTTTAAAAACAAGTACATACAACTAACTAAAGTAGATTTAAATCAGTATCGGGCAATCTTTTAGTTATTGAGCTTGTTTGAATAATAATGCATGACTGCCCTTTGAATAGACTACACACCCATATTTTATCAAGGCTATCATCTGAAGCCTTAATCTTAAGATAACACTAGCGCTTTTGTTTTAGTATTCTTGACCGTATGCATAAATAGGTACACATTTCCATTCTTCCAACTAATGATGGCAATCGAATAGAGTGAGACGTCATAAAAAATTAATTTTCGATGTGTCAATTTTTGATCATCAATTTTTATAGTACACCATAAGAGAAGTTCATATTCAAAATTTCATGGAAATCGGTTATTAATAATTAGCGGTCGAAATATATGAGCAGTTGAATCGGTTCGGTTCCTAACATTACAAACCAAGCCAAAAGTACAGTGATTTGTTAGGCGAAATTATATATACTTCTTTTCTGACCCTTAATCCATAGTGAGAATCAAAATTTGATAAATCAAAAATTTATTTTTATGACGTCATCACAATAAGCATTAACATGTTTAGAGAAAACATTGAACTTGGTGTGTTCACTATATACGAATTGTAGTCTTCGGCCCTTTGGTGTCCACTTTGAAAATTGATCCTACCAATAAAAATCGCTATAAATTGGATATTTTGTAGATTTTCAGTTATTTGTCTCGTTTCTAAGAAAAAACAAGTGGGTCACCGTGCTTGTTTTGGAAATATTTAGCACATTGTCTACAAATTTTAAAAGGCCACCTTTGCGCGGCAACGTTTGATTTTGGACATTCGCACCAATAACTTTGTTTCAAATTGTGTTTTTAAGCATTTTTAGTCGTAATTTGAATGAAAATGCTGACAAAGTCGTAATTCTGTGTATTTTGATGAACCATGTGCCGGTAGACGTGCGTGGTGCAAAACAGAGGAATCACCTTAATATGGGGATAATACGGACTGCACTTTTTGTCCCTTTCATATCCGTACTTAGCGGATTCCAGTTTTTCCATTTAACAGGATCTAAACATCCAACGAGTCTTTTACAGCGCGATTGGCTATCCTGGAAGAAATTCCACATTTCATTATGTTTTCTCACTGCAGCTTGTACGCTAAGTAACGTGGTCAATAACTCGGCTGACCCCAAAACGTTTTATAGTTGTGGTTTGGTAATCAGTTGTTTGTGAACTTTCCCGTGCGTCGTTACTCTATAGCTAGTACATGTACACAGATGACGACAAAGTGAAACAAAAAGTACGACACAAAATCGAATGGTGTCACTATTAATCTCACAACATTTTACCGCAAAAAATGGAGTCAATTTGTTTTGATTGATTGATTGATTGATTGATTTCATGATATTGATTGATTGATTGCATGATTGATTGATTGATTGCATGATTGATTGATTGACTGACTGACTGACTCACTCACTGACTGACTTACTGACTGACTGACTGACTGACTGACTGACAGACAGACAGACAGACATGATTGATTGTACGTTCCAAACTTCGTCTTGTACATGGCATTAGTTTATTACACCCACAAAGAAACTATTAAAATTACATACATACCCTGTAAGGATGAAACAGGTTGATGTCATCTGCGTACTAACACACGAAAAAATTAGTTTGTGTAAAGAAGCCCAATTCTGATTCAGAGTGTTTTCTTTCAGTGTTCATGGATATTCATGTTATGGTATTCGTGGCATTTGGCTATCTACTTGCCTTTCTAAAGAGATTCAGTATCGGAGGGGTGGGGTTCACTTTCTTTGGTGCTGCGCTGTCTGCCCAGTGGGGTGTGTTGATGACCGGAATTTTTAACGAGTTGATTTGGGGACATCCACATATTGAACTCAGCATAAAATCGTGAGTATAGCAAGCCGGGTAGATAAAATGAACGTACATAATAAACTGCATATCAATTTAAAAAATAACTTGTTTAGATTTCCAATGAACGCGTTTCAGTAGTGCTTGCGCATTTATTGGGAGGCACTGTACTCTCGCACACACTACCACTACATTCTAATATTCTGTGCATACAGCACTCAGCTCACTAGTTTGTTTTTATTGAGGGAGGAAAGACGCGCGCGGAGGGCCCGCGAGGAAAAAACCATCGAGGCAAGGGAGAGGACGAACTAACAAACTCACTAGCTCTCACGTGGGGTGCCTCGTCTGCGAATCCAATCCTGGATCAGACAGGTGACAGATGGACGCTCCCATCGCTCGGCTACCCTTGCGCATATGTCTGTACTGTGATCTTAACTACGTCTCGTGCATATCCATATAAAGGCTTTCCTTCCTCCCTTCCCTTGACATTTGAAATTAAAGGTCAACTTAATAAACAATGCACAGAAAAAGTAAAGACAAAAAGGAGAAGACAAACAAATCTACAGCCAGCAATTAACTTACTTGTAGAGGTCCAGATGTTAGCAAATCAAAAACAAAAACAAAAAAGAAATCGTGCTCACATTCTCATTAGGTAACATGAAACTCGTGCACGTGTCTGCAATGTCTCTGTCTTCTGATGTAAACACGGTCTCCAGCCAATCAGCGCGCGCGCTCAGCTCGCAACGTACACGCATGAGAACAAACTATTTCCAGTATGCGCAAGAGTTTGCAAAGCACTCTGGGAGTTTCTAGCGACCTACAAGCATTTTGTAACATTTTAATTTTCTTATGCTAAAATACTTGCATTTTCTGTAAAGAAATGACAAAGATAGGTTTCTGTGCTTATTTCAGCGGGAATGAAAAGGGGCAAGGACTCAGTTTCCCATCATGCTTTGTTCTAGAAAATGGCGCTCTATACCAGTTCCTGAATTCGCTTGAACGACCACGGAACAACAGATTCAAGGCTCGGCTCGGCTGTTGAAATACAGTAAATGGATGAATTTGGAAATGCCCGCCTCGACTTGAATCTATTGTTAGGTGGTCCATACGATGCCCCACACAGGAAGTCCGTTTGCTGATAAAACCTTTTTTGTAGGCTGACCTCTGCTGATGTGACAGCTGTAGTGTTGTTGATTGCCTATTGTGGTAGCCTTGGTTACTGTAGTCACGTGCAACTGATGGTCATTTCCTTCTTCTTGCCGATATTCTTCGCTGTGAATGAATTGGTTTTATTCAGGTTTTTGAAGGTGAGCTTGGCATACAAGAGGGTAGACGAACATTAACCATCAAAAGTAGACAAAACAATCAGAAAATTGATAAAATGATTACGCGATCTAATGATTGACTATCTACGCAGAAAGAAAGGAAGAAAAGAAGGAAGGAAGAAAAGAAGGAAGGAAAGAATTTGAATGATTAAATGAATAGTAATAACCTAGTGAATGCAAAACATAACGATGCAAAAATCTTGAAAAGGAATCAAACTCTGTGTATATATGTTGCCCGAAAATCCTGACCGCTTTTCGCCCAACAAATTGTGAAAATAAATTTACTGTTGCTCGAAAATTTCAGCCAATCATGCATATCTTGTGTTTTTCAAAGGTTTCAGATTCTGGAGGATCAATGTTTGTTCATTGTTTTGGTTGTTATTTTGGTATGGCATTCTGTAGAATGCTGTACAGGAAAGAAGCAGTCGAAAGTGAGAAAGCTGCATCAAGTTACACTGGAGACGTTTTCGCTTTGCTTGGTAAGACACCCTCCAGCCATTTCAGCATTTAATTACACAGGTTTCCTATAATCTTACTATTTGTGGTTTATGGACTACCTGTGTTTTCTAGTCAGATAAATGGAGTCTGTTTTAGAACTGACAACCAAATCGTAACTAAATATTGATAATGAAGATTTAAGTCCTTAAGCGTACCTTCTTAACCTTTTTTTCTTCTCTTCTCTTCTCTTCTCTTCTCTTCTCTTCTCTTCTCTTCTCTTCTCTTCTCTTCTCTTCTCTTCTCTTCTCTTCTCTTCTCTTCTCTTCTCTTCTCTTCTCTTCTCTTCTCTTCTCTTCTCTTCTCTTCTCTTCTCTTCTCTTCTCTTCTCTTCTCTTCTCTTCTCTTCTCTTCTCTTCTCTTCTTTTTATATTATTTTCATTAAACTTATCTTCTGATAGGTTCCATGTTGCTGTGGATTTACTGGCCTAGTTTTAATGGTGTGTTTGGAGCTCCTGACTATGTCACACAACACCGTATTGTTATCAACACCTATCTTGGTCTTACTGCAAGCGCTGTGACAGTCTATTTGACTTCCGCTGCTGTCGACAAAAACGCGCGCCTAACAATGGTAAGTTTTCAGGAGCAAGAATAGGTAATTTGGGTAGTGCAATCGTCAATTGGTGTCCACCTTGCACATAGCTCATTGACTCTGAGCAAATACAATAACTAGATATACTACAATCTGATTGGCTGTTTTTGACACGTTGAGAACTATTTTATATTACAACAAGCTGCGCATATATTTCATTTGGGGTTTTCTGAGCCAGATCGAGTTCGAACTCGATCCCCAGTGACCTCACATCCTTGTTTCGACTTCTTTTCATTCTATGTAGCTTTAATTAGCTTTGAATGTCCTTAAAACGGAGCACTGTAAGTTACGTTGTAACAAAAAGGAAATTAAGCTAGCGAGCTGCACGCAGTGTGACAAAAAACGTTGCAGTAAACGTTGCATGGTGTGTCCGGGCAAAAATGGAATTGTGTTCGGAATAGATGCTAGTCACGCACGTTATATCTGTTACTACTCTGGAGTTGACGTAAGCATGACGCAGTGTATCTCAGTCCCCTTATCACTGATTGTTTCAATTTGTTCCCAGGCTCATGTTCAAAACGCGACCCTAGCTGGCGGAGTTGCTGTCGGAACTAGTTGTAGCATGATGATGTCACCATGGGGAGCATTGTTAGCTGGTGGTCTTGGTGGTGTCTTAAGTACAATTGGATTTGCCTACGTATCGGTAAGATCATCTATTGGAGAATCCGGAACTGATTAGTAACTTAAATGACCCGGAAAAAAATCGGAGGGCTGTAAAGTTCTATATAATTAAAACCGATAGCTTTTTCGATCCGATAAGATAACTACATGTATAATTAACAGCATCAATTCATTTCTTTTCAGCCAATCATGACCAAGGTCTTCAAAATGTATGACGTCGCAGGAATTCACAACCTCCATGGCATGCCGGGAATACTAGGAGCAATTGCAGGGGCAATCCTGGCTTCTCAAGCGGAACCGGAAGTTTATGGCTATGAGGGGTGAGGCCTAGCAACATGTATGTAGCAAAAATCGACAAAGGAAAATGGGGAGGAGAGGGAGGGGGCTAGATATGCTGTCTTGTGTGGCTAAAAAAAAGGGGGAGTCGGAAGCTGGTGCTCCCAGTTCAATTTCTTGGTTGTAGCTATTTCACACCCTTGATTGAGAACGAAAGACAACTCTCTACTTCGTTCCAATGTCCAAGCATTTTCTTTGCGCTCATTGTTTTTGAATTAGCTACTTTCAATTCTAGCTTGTACAACGTGTTTGCAGCTCGTGCACCAGTGGCAAACTCTACGGAATTCTACAAGCTGAAGGAACTAAACGTGAACTTTACTCCTGGGGATGGACGAACTGCTAAGCGGCAAGCTCTCTTTCAACTAGCAGGCTTGGCTTGTTCCATTGGTCTTGGTGTGTTTGGAGGAATTTTGAGTGGTGAGTAACACACAACCGAAAATCACTTCTTCTTTCTCTCCTTTCTCGTAAACTTTTCTTCTCGCATCTCTCCTCTCGTCACTTCAACTTCCCTTCTTGTTTCTTCACTTTCACAAGGCCATGCAATGCAATAATATGTACTTACTGATTGAGTAGGAGGGCCGGACGGTAAAATATTTTGCTCGAGAGGTTATGCAAATGACCAAGAGCCAAATATTTTCCCGTCCGGCCCGACCTAACTTCGGTCAACTCGATCACCATTTTATGTATTTGTATTTTTGGCGCGCGCGTGTGGATCCGGGTCTGGATGCCCCGCTGACGTCAATTTTTCTAAAGGTTTTCTTAAGAGCGCACACAGGTCCACATACGGGTCATGATAAATGGTTTTAACGAATTTCTTTGCGTTCATAATTTAGGCCTCGTAGCTCGTCTTCAAGTGTTTGAGCCCCCGAAGAAACACCAGCTGTTCGATGACGTACCCTATTTCGAAGTAAGCTACAACTGGTCGATTATCCTCTTGAATACTAAATTATAAAAAACACAATGCTTGGATATACGATACAACTTTTGTTACAACATTGGGTGCAATTGCTTTGAAAACGTTGTAGAAATGATTTTAAGTGAGAGGGCCGGACGGTAAAATATTTAATTGGCTCGAGATTATGCCGTACGGACCTCACAAAGAGCCAAATATTTTCCCGTACGGCCTGACCTAACTTGGTCAACTCGATCACCATTTTATGTATTTGTATTTTTGCACCCTCGAAAAGCTAAAATTCTCCTTTTGCAATTGTTGCGCATTCAGAGTTACGCACGCGCAGCTGATATTGCTACAGGGATAAAAATGAGGTCTGGTTCTACTGCCTACACACAACATTGCAAGAAAAGTTGTATCGTGTGTCAGGGCTATCAGGGCTTGGAGCTTAATTGGCGTATTTGTGTCTATAGGTACCAGAGAATAAGGATGCTTATTCTGCCATGGACTTCATCATGTCGCCGTTTGAAAATGATAATCATGATTACGATACTGTGCAAGTAATGACCGAGAATGCTACAGGAGCAGAAAATCAGGAACTAATGAAAGACAAATAACGTCCTTTCATTACAGCTTGAATTAAGTTTTCAGTACCAATAAATGATTTAAGAAAGAGAAGAAAGAATTTGGGAAAAAGGGAATAAGGACTAGTTATAGAGAAAAGAAGGGAAAATCGATATGTAGCGGGAAGGTAGAAGGTCTGGTACTCTCATTCTCTTCTCTAATACAACCTCGCATTCAGTTCGTCACTCTTCTCTTTTTGTTCTTTTTAATGTATATTTCAATATATCTCATTTACATGTAACCGTCTTTTAGATATCTACTCAAATCATAGTTAAAACCGCTCAAAAATTATATCAACGAGAGTCTAAGTTGTCCCTATTAAGTACTTCTAGTCGGAAGCAAGGGTGGCCGAGCGGTGAGAGCGCCGGTCTGTCACCGCTGTGGTCCCTCGTTCAATCCCCGGACGGGGCATCACATGTGGCTTGAGTTTCTTGTTCGTTCTCTCCCTTGCTTCGAGGGTTTTTTCTCCGGGTTCTCCAGTTTTTCCTCCCTCAGTAAAAACGAACTAGTTTCGATCTAAGCTGTGCTCCGTGATCAAACATGGGTCGTATGGTGGCTGCTACGTGTATGTGTATGTAAATCTGTATGTAAATGTGTGATTGTTCAATTGTCTCGTAATGAAAGCGCCCTTGTAACCTTCGACTCGATCATGTTGAGCTGCGACCTCGTAATTCAGCACTTGGCTGCGAGGAAGGGTGATGAGCTACCCCAAATTTATTCATTTATTTATTTATTTATTTAAGTCATTTTAACTGCAGTATAACCTCGTTATAATGCGCGACACCTTTGAGGTTGATTTCCTGTGAGCAGAATCCTCTTAGTTTCTTTGGTTCCCTAACATGTGAAGAGAACCACGTCTCTGTCAACTTCCTACGCAAGCTTCACTTTCTCTCCTCTACTCTTGTGCTTCCTGTGTTCACAGTTAGCCAACATAGGGATCCCAAATTTTGGAGAGAGGGAAAGACCAAGGGTCTGGTTGCGGATAAGTCTCGGTTCTGCTTGCTTACGATAAGAATAGTGATATAAGTATGCTATATTCGAGTCCACCTTCCCTTTGTAAGGGGGTGACAGGTACTTAAAAGTTTTACCCTGAAGTTATACTGGCTGTCTTGCTCATAAATATGGATCAAGCATCCTCGTTCCCAGGGCCCAGAGAAAACGCGCAATATGGATGAAGTGACACCGCGGCAAAGTGTACCACGCATGCATCATGCCTTGTGGATCGCCTTCCCAATGGAAACATTCGGCAGCGAAACAAACAAAACTTTGCCGGCAAAACCCTCTAGCCACAGAATTAAGCCAAACTCAGTTCCTGTTTCATCCAGTACTTTGCTGTATTCTTTTGCCCTAGTGCTTCCTGAACTCTCTCCTCGTGCTCAAAATAAAGCTCAAAGATGTAATATGGGAAATAAAAAAAAATCTAAAAATGTTGCTTGGGATTCCTGTGTTCAGACGCGGACGTGCGTAAGCCGCGAAATCTCGCGCATGCGTAGTCGTTTTGCGACTTTTCCGGTGTCAGATGAAGGTATATCTTTTTCGAGATAAGTTTAGCCGTAGCTGGTAGCGTCACTGTTTTCATTACAGTCGACTTGACAGGCTGCTGTTTCGCAATGTGTCCTTACTGATGAAGTGTTCACACTATCCTCGAAGTGACTGCAGTAGAAAACGTTACGAGGTTAGGTTTAGTTTAGACACCGTTAACAAGGACTGTGGCGTACTAAGTTATTGCAATGAATTCGAAATACAAGGACGATTCAGCGTCCGAAATAAATTTGGAACATGCTGGTTGTATCTAGAATGGTTTGGGCATTCAGCGCACGTACTGGCTTTAACGACATGTTGACTTGGGAACGACACATACAAGGTACGGCATCTGAACAATGTATTTTAGGCCTCAGGTCTCGCTGCACTTTGAATGGAACAAAGAGAGTTGAATTCTGTAGAAAGTTGTGTGTAATTAGTTACCCCTCCATATTGACCTGCACAATTTATGTCGGTCATCGGTTTGTGTAAACGGGAGGTGCCGCTAGAACAGGTCTACCGACCCTGTTGCAGCCACAAATGTCCCAAATTCCATGCCCTGTGGACAAAGCACCAGATTTGACTCCAGTTTGAGAATCACTGATAGATAGCTTTGCTGACGGATAGATAACCCTGTTATAGGGTTTGATACGAATGTATACTCGGGCCAATCTAGCGACGCATCCCCTTGTGGCCATACATGGGAACCCTCCTCTAAGGGAGTCAATGTCCCATGGAACTGGCGCAGAAAAATGGAGACGATGCAAGGACGTCATGAAATTACAATAAACGTGAAAGAATTCAATGTCTTGTCTCTGAAAACGTGCCTGAAAATTTGTTATTTTTTTAGTGAACATATTTTGAAATAGCTGTCTGTAATCTTTTCTTGCCCCAAGCAAGGGGCGTGGCTTCTCGCTGTGGGATACTAATCGAACGTGTTTGTATCTTGCGTAAGACTATAAGCATGAAATCAGACGTCTTTGTTTTGAAAAGTTGCGCAAAGTGATCAGTGGGTTGTATTCACAAAGCGTTATTCATGAGTGAATGCTTCTTCAAAGCCACTTGAAGTTCAAGGCCGGCATCTTTTGATGACGGACTTGACGTCTCAGCTAGCGACGGGCTTTATGTGATATAATGGAATGTATGAATTGTAGGGGGCAATTTTCAACATTATTCAAAATTGAATTCAAATTATGTTGTTAATGAAAGGACATCGTACGAAAGTTCTAGATTTAATTAACATTTCGAAATTCATCATGCTTTTATTTTTCGCACGTACGTATATACCCAAACTATTCCCAGCCAATTAAAGATCTAGATAGCCTCCTAAAAAAGCATCCCTGCACTGAGCACTTCCAAAATTATTCTTCAGTTCAATATGGAATTATTTCTAATACGACACTTAGTTTTACAAGTTCTCAGCACGTCACAAATCACGCTATCGTCAAGATGTAAAATGGTATACACACAGGCTTCATAGGCCGCTGCACAATATCTAAAGCATTTCTCTGTGTTTAGTGCTATCGTCTGTGCCTTGATTTGCCCTCCGCACTAAACACAGAGAAATGCTTTAGATAATGCGCAGCGGCCTATGAAGCCTGTGTGTATACCATTTTACATCTTATTGTCCTGCCAAAGTCCTCCACTACAATGTGTCCATATCACTGAAGAGCTAGAACGTTTTCGCAAACCAACAGACGTTAAATTTAAAGTAACGACTATTTACGAGTAGTATGCGAACACGTGTGGGTTGGTTATCATTCAGAATAATTGACATGCAGGATGTTACAGCAACTCCACGAGCTAGTTTTGCTCAGTACACATGAGCCTCAAATGGAAAATGGCACTCCTGACCGTCAGACCGGCGATCGAGTCAGCAGTAATCACATGACTCCAGAGTAAACCCCTGATAAAGTGGAGCATTCCTGGTGCTCTGAACATACAAACTATAAAACAAACTGATAATTTAACACTCACCACAATACACGAAACAACAAAGTTGTTTATTTTACGAAGTCTTTCCAAATGAATGTTCCCCCTGGAAGGGAATATACTCCCCTATATACCAACAGAAGCTATCAGAGATATACAGTTGAATCCAGCTTCAGTTGGTAACTGGACGGTTCACGATAACTGGATCCAAAACTGATTCCCTTCTGTGGATTTGCATCATACACTCGAACTCCCGATAAGTCGAATCTTTTTTTATTTCCCTTGAAGTGTCGAGTTATCGGGAGTTAAATGGTCTAGTGTTGATCGTGAGCGAGTTTGGTCTGAGGCATGTATTTTTTAAACTGTCGTTTTGCGCTGAAATAGGGAATATTCATTCTTTTTTTAAAATCACCTTGTTGAGAAAGGTTAGGACATAGGATTAGGGCTTTAGGACATTATTATTAGAGTACTGTTGGCTACTACTTTCGTCGTGCTTACTATCATTCACCAAATGGCCTGCAGTTATAATGAGGCGTTTTACTAATAAAGGTCGATTTGCGGTGCAACTTTTGCCTACAACTTGCATGCAACTTGCTTGCGACATACATACAACACGAATTGTGTCTTGCAAATCAAGCTTACAACTCGCCTGCAACTATTGCATGCAAAGCTGCGCGCGTGTAATTAAATAGCCACTAGAATGTCGTAAGCAAGTTGCATGCAACAATTGTAGGTATAAGTTGCATCGTGTAAATAGGCCTTTATACATATACATTTCAAGAAGTTTAATGATCCCTTCAAAAACGGCAAAATGTACAAACGGCTATGAGGATTTTAGATCTACAAAATTCCTTTACCTAATCAGAATACACTAGCAATCAGTGAATAAGGTGAAAAAATACGAACAGTTAAGTTGCAAAGACGTAGCTCAGAGGACTGGACTGAATTGCCTTTCTGCTTGCATGGTAAACGAAAATACTCTTGGGCTTCCTGTAGTGCATTTTTTTCCAGTTAATCAGTATCAACAACGGTTGATCGATGCGAATAAGCAATTCGACGACAGAAACCTTAAACACATCATCCACAGGTAAAGATTGCTAAGTTCTTGGTTCAATTTTGATCAGAAATTTTATTTGTTATTCAAAACTACAGAATGCCAAGATTTTCCATTAACCCGATTACTTGACCTCACCCTCGTATATTGTCACATGCAGTATCAAGTTGCACGCTATAAATCCAATAAGAGGTAGACGCTACTCCGAGTCAGCGTCGAAGGCACTGTGGGCCGTAGCCATCCCAGCTCCAAGATGACAAGCGCTAGGTTTTCTGCGGTATCACTGCTGTTCCAAGCCGTTTTGATTGTACTCTTTGGTGTTATTGTGGACTATGGTGACCATGCTCAGCCACCACACAAGAGAGGAGGGCTGACAGTTAATGACACATATTCTAAAGCTCTCATAGACGTCTCCAAGAATGAACTCTCAATCTTCTATTCATGTGAGTAACAGAATATTTCTTGGTAAATCCCCTTGCTGTGTTTAATAACTTAGAGCTTGTTCTGAATTTATTGGCTTAGTTTAGTTATCAAGTATGATCAAGTAGTGACTTGATAATGGCGAAGGCGTTCCTCATGGGTTCCTATATGATAAACAGTAGTTCATTCACTGCCCTAGTACTGCTTGGTATCACAGTGTGATACATTGGTCTGACTGCATGATCTCTTTTTGTTAGTTTGTCTTGCCTTTGATAGAACTTTCTCTAAACAAATCATTTGAATAAATCCTTTACAGCTTTACTGACGTAACATTAGATTCTAAGGGTTTTGCATACTGCACATATTTTGGAAGTCGCGCGAAGTCAAGTACTTTGCAAGGATAATCCAAATTATGCACTTAATAGTATGCATTAGTTAATTAGTAATTGGGGTGACTTGTACTTGAGTTTCGTTCTTTTGCACTGAGGAGCGAACAGACCGACTTAGTCGACTTGGAAATCAGCTATTGAAACCGATATATATGTCAACTGAGAATAAATAATTAAAAGGTAACTGAACCGATGTGAACAGAATGAACGAATGGATGGATGGATGGATGGATGGATGGATGGAAGGAGGGATGAATTGATCGGATAGTAGTGCGCTACAGATTTTCAGCATTCATTAATCTTAATGTGTTTTTGAGTAATTATGGTAAGCATTTTACGTGTTGTAACCTTGACCGTTTCGACCATAGGATTTGTGTAGTTTCCTGTGTGACACATCCTCTTTCACTATATAACCCAAACATAAGACCAACGTATAGTTTCGCTTTGACTTGAAATACGATGTAAACAGAAAATTAGATTTAGCTTAGTTGTTATATAAGGACTGCCAATATTTGTCACACTCGCAAATTAACTAAATCTTTGTATAACTGAACTAGCGAGGCAACTACACCAAGTAGGGAAAGTATTTCTGGTTGGCCTGGCTCTATCTCGACTTGTAGTACGAACTCTTGCTCAGCTTGTAAATTGCTACTCTACAAAGTACAATAAACGAGTTGGCAGAGCAGGCGCAAAACAATAGAATAAGGAAATATATAACGATTTTTGACTTATAATATTTCCTCTGACTGTAGAGTGTTAGGGTTTACCATTGTCCAGTATAGATGCTACGTGCATACTCGTTGTCTAGCTCTGCATGTGATCCAAACTCATGTCGAAATAATGATCATGCAACGCGCAAAGGTATTGTTTATACTAACCTTCAAAGATCACTTTTATAATGTCATTTTTTCTCCGTGTTTAGTCTTTGTTGCTCAATTCTTTTATTTAAACGTGAGCAAAGCTAAGCACCCTGCCATGTTTAACGATCTTATTTGCCGCGCGTATGGCGTAATCGTCTGGCTTGACCCAATCATGCATTAAAGCATCTGGCGCAATTAGTTGTAAGAGGCGGTCCCGCGTCCCCTCTCAAGTCCCATGATTTGGATCACTAAACGCTCTAATTGTGTGTTCCCGACGTTGGTGCTTTTTGAAGAAAAAAATCACCTCCAAACTGAAACTACTAATTTTAAAATCAGTACGTCAAATCAAAGTTAAAATCAATATTCCAAACAGACTACGATTGGTTCAGAAATCGTACTGATTTCATAGATTCAACGGGGTTTTACAGCCTCTTCCAAAGATTTCTTAATTTAGGACTCTGGTTAAATTTCTTTCTGTTTCAACAAAGACAATCACTTTCCTCATTACAACCGTGCTTGAGAGAGACCCATGTTCATCCGATGAAACCCCAGGGGTTTTCCCTACTCGTATACCCTACTCGCTCAGTTGCTCATATAATTTGAGTGGAGAGAGAAGAGAAAATCTCTGAATCAGGATAGTAAGCGGGAATATGCACATATCACGCTGGACACGCTGGAGTGATATCCTAAATTAATCATTTTCAAACCTGTATAACTTCTTAATGTTGTAAGCAATTGCGCACAAACTTTGTAGCTTTATATTTATTGATATGGAAAATTCGATGGTGGGCTCTTTTTTCCACTAAAATGATTATTTTTATTATTTTTCGTTCTTAAAAGAACGAATGTCATTCCAGCGTATTATAGGTGAATTGGCTCCCTTAAGAATATCATAAAGAGGTTGAAGTATGACTGCGTACTAATAGAAGTCATAGAAGTTTGAAGTATTCGGTTTAAAGTCCTCATTTGAGTGTGATAGGACAAGACAGCGAAATAACACCACAAAGCAAAGATATTTTTTAAATGATTGCATTGTTTGCAAACAATAACTCTGCATAAAATCGCTCAGTGACATCGATAGGTAATCACTCAAAGTATAACATGAGAAAATCTTCAACTTGTTAACCCTCTTCAAAAAGATGTTGACTTTCTGAAAACTACTCTTCATCTTATAAATGGCTGTTCGTAATAAAAGGGTGTCAGCTTGTCACAACGGCTACCTAGACATACCCTGAGGGGAAATTAAATGACGCTCTTGGAGAGGTGGCTATTGTACAGAGGTTTCAATAATTATAGAGTAAATATATGGATCGGGAAAGCAAAATGCTGGCCATTGTAGAGAGGTAGCCCTCTCTAGTTTCAATAGATCGAGTATATGTAGATCAGGTCGGTGTCGGAAACAGAAAGTCGATGTACGTTGGACATTGTAGAAGTAACCGTTACCTCGACTGTAGTTTTTAATATTAGGACTTAACTGACTGGTCGTTTCTTCAACAACAACAAAAGTGAACGAACAAAATGCGAAAAACAGTGAACGACGAAAAATGCCATTCAATGATCATTTATGCACTTAGCAATAGTGTAAATGAAACCATATTCCACTTAAGATTGCCCTCAGGTCTGTACCGTTTGGTGCGTATTTCCAATTCCAATGCCCGTTTTCTGTTTCAGTTCCACATCCATTACCAAGTAGACATGTCAGTAAAAAAATCAATTCTCTTACTTTTTCAAGTTTGCTTTTTCTTGAATGTTTAGAACATTCGTAACTAGACACGGTCTTGATAAACACACAATAACACTATGGTAGCTCTAGTCTTGCGTTACGACCTCTACTTGCTTTACATACAAGAAATTTCACCAAACCAAAACATGTTGCAATTTTTCAGTGAATGAAAAGAAGTATATGCTTATTGGATTCAATTAAGGCTACGCTAGACTAAAAGCCCTGTAGGTATTACACTAAATTAGGCAATTTATTCAGTGTTAAATTTTTAATTGATAAAACAATTAAATCAGAATATTGTACACAGTAGGACACCAGTATCCACCGTGCATTGCGGCCATGTCTCGATATAAAGCTTTGCAAAACATTTTAAAAGTTCAGAAGTGCGTAACGTGGTTTATAAGCTATCGCGACAATGTCTCCTCGTCCTACTTTTAGCATCGTTGCCCTCATCTTCCAAGCCATTCTGATTATTTTGTTCGGTACTTTGGTGGATTATGGTAAAGATGCAGTACCAGGCCATGTCAGTGCTGGAAAATCTGCAGATAGCCTCATTTCACCGCCTTCTGCAAACACTCTGCAAATCCACTACTCCAGTAAGTTTTTTTTTTTTTTACTTCTTCGAAAAATATAATAAGTCTATAAAAATATAGTGGTACTTTACTTTAGAAGGCTTGGCGCCCACTGGGGTTCTACTTAAAACATACCCACTAAATCCTTATTACACTGGGTACGAGATGATTAATTCATTCGCTAGTTCACATCTAATTTTCACAAACTTTTTGAAAAATATAAACTTTGGGCTGAAGCTAATGACCAAGAATTCCACATGAAGCTTTAAGCTCTTTTATCCTGCGCTTAGGCAATGTCATTGGTTGTTTTATGCTTAAGTCGTTAGTTCTTACCTGCAGCTTAGAAGAATTCTTTTAAGGTGAGATTCAGTCTGAAAGTCTAACAGGTGTAAAATTTGCTATGTATGATTAGAAAACTGAGGCTTTCCTTTCCGTCGACAAATTCGTGTTAATTAGTTGTTAATTGAGGTAAATATACAACACACACCCGGAACACACCCAAACATAAAATCCACTACATGCTGAGGAATACATAATGATAAAACATCATATTTCAAAGACATTAAATCAGCAGATTTTGCGATATGTGGTCACAAACGAATTCGCTAGCCAACAGTATGTTGTACGAGTATTATTGAACTGAAAATCTTACTTTACATTGTTTATATTACTTCGACATTGTCTCGCATTCAAAACGTAAACAATTTGTGTAGTTTACCTTAACTAAATTCATGTTATATCGATCCACTTGAAGGAAGAACTTATTGGGTCCTAATTGTCCCTGTGGGATTTCAGTTGCTTGCAAATCTTTCCAAATATGACGTGATATTTTTTCACCTGTGGTCTTAAAATGAATATGATAGTAGGAAGTATTGTTCTTTTTGACCTCAGCCACTGAATTAGAAATTCATGTCAGTTTGAATTAATCAGAATCTGTTGTCAATTGATGTCAACAAAGGCTCACTCTCAAAGTCATATGGCGTCACTTATTTATCAAATTCAGTACTCCCTTCTTTATTTTCTGATTCAGTTAAATTGACTTCTTATTTTAGAACTAGCTGGGCATGTGCAAATCGTTCGCAAATGCTTGCAAAAAATTACACTTTAAAGTGAAAAATTGTGCTCCATAACCACTTGAGGTCCGATGGAGCCATTTGTCGTAAAAAGCTATATTTAGTTTTCCCTTTTTCCTTCATCCAACTGAAATCATGCTGACTAATTAATACAATATCTGATCCCCAGTTAGAACGAGTTTCTAAATTTCTTTAATTTGTTTAACGTTGCAGTGTTCCAGGATGTGCATGTTATGGTTTACATTGGGTTTGGTTTTCTCATGACTTTCTTGAGAAAGTATGGCTTCGGTTCAGTCGGTTATAATTTCTTCATTTCTGCACTCATTTGTCAATGGGCCACCATCATGACTGGCATTTTCAACCAGATCATTGGAGAGGGAGAAAGGCACATCAAAGTTGATGTCAAAATGTGAGTCCATACATAATTTGATGCATATTGTTATTATTCCATGTTGAGCCAGCCATCATTTAGAGCTACTTAGATATTGTGTTACCTGTCATTACCATGTCAGTCTTCCCAGGATCATTTTATCTTTCACCTGATTGTCACGGGAGATCAAACACAAAAGACGGAATCAGGACATACTAGTGAAAAAGAATATCGTAGTCGATCCCTTCGGGTATTTGCAATGTTGATAAGCCTTTCGTTTTGTACTAGCAATTTAGATCCCAAATTGTTTCTTCTTTCCACCCCATTATTGTAACGGGAGACCGAACACGGGAGCGTCAGGACATACCGATGAAAAAGTTTATTCAGACTGATCCCTTCGGGCATTTGCAATATTGATATGTCGTTGTTTTGTACTAGAAAGTTCCCAAAATTGTTTCTTTTTTTCCACCTCATTATTGTAACGAGAGAACGAAAACGGGAGCATCAGGACATACGGATGAAAAAGATTTAACAGATCCCTTCGGGCATTTACAATATTGATATATCGTTGTTTTGTACTAAAAAGGTCCCAAAATTGTTTCTACTTTCACCTCATTATTGTCACGGGGGACTGAACACGGGCGTATCAAGACATACTGATGAAAAAGTTTAACAGATCCCTTTGGGCATTTACAGTATTGATAAGTCGGTTGTTTTGTGATGTACTAGAAAGGCTTCGACGCATCTGATCCCTGTAAATAGACTGTCAAATGGGGCAAACTATTTCAGATGGATGATGCTCTGATGAATGGCTCTACAGATTGTTGTGCTTCATTTATAGGCTCTATGGTGATGGAGCGAAAAGGAAACTGAATTAGGAGATTCCTGCGGAGGAGGCAAGGGAGGGGGTGGACAGTTGGACATTCTTCTTTAGTTGTATTTCAGTATGCAAGTCAACAAGGAGCACTAACTCTGTTTAATGTCTTCTCGTACAATTAGACTGACAGGTGCAGAATTCACTGCAGCAGCTGTCCTCATTACGTATGGCGCAGTTCTTGGCAAAGTCAGTCGTCTTCAGCTCCTCATAATCGGGTTCTTCGAGGCGATCTTTTTCGCTCTTAACGGAATTCTTGACGTCCATTACCTTAAGATAGCTGATGCTGGTGGTTCAATGATCATCCATGCTTTTGGAGCCTATTTTGGTCTGGCTGTCGCACGTATCTTGTACAAATCAAGTCACAGTGACAACGACAAAGAGGGATCTATATACCATTCAGATATCTTTGCAATGATTGGTGAGAATTGCAAATTCATGTTTTTCCTTGTGCAATGCAGATTTTTAATTGTTTGATCTCGTTTACATAGGTACCCTGTTCTTGTGGCTGTTCTGGCCCAGTTTTAATGGCATTCTCGTTGCCCCTGACTACGTAGCTCAACATCGTTGTGTGATCAACACTTACTATTCACTGGCTGCTTCTTGCGTGGTGACTTTTGCCTTGTCACCTTTCTTCCAAAAGGGCTACAAACTCAGCATGGTGAGGATCGGACCGGATGCATGTGTTCTTTGGTTGTTCACATGTAACGAAAACTCGTTCTCTTATTTACTTTTCATTTCGACTCAGGTGCACATCCAGAATGCAACTCTTGCTGGTGGTGTTGCTATGGGAACTGCTTGCAACATGGTCCTGTATCCATGGGGAGCACTGCTGGTTGGTTCTATCGCGGGCATCATTAGCACTCTTGGATACGTCTACCTTACCGTAAGAATCTTGAACTGCATCATCTCTCTGCTTTTTCTTGGACCAGGAATTTATTTTTGTTTGTTTCTTTTGGTTCCAGCCTTTCATGGACAAACACTTAAGCACCCACGATACCTGCGGTGTGAACAACCTGCACGGCATGCCGGGAATCATTGGGGGTATTGTTGGAGCCATTACGACCGCATGTGCAACTGTAGATAACTATGGATACAATGGGTATTTCAACGTTAAAAGATTATGTGAGTCATTCCACAGTTTATACATTTTTAACTGTCTTATCTAATGCTTTCAGATTGTACAACATCTGGGGTGCTATGGCTCCTAAAACCAACTCGACCGAGTTTAACAGGCTGAAGAACCTTGGTCTGACTAGCCTCGAGGGTGGTGATGGATTCACTGCTAAAGAAATGGGTGGCTATCAAATTGCTGCTTTGTTTGTGACTCTTGGTTTTGCTTTGGTTGGTGGCATTCTTACTGGTATGGTTAAATTCTCTCGGGGATCTTGTTGTTGTTGTACAATTTACAGTGTTGTATCGTAAAATTGATTTAGAAGCCGAGGTTTTGTTATTCTATAATTTGAAAGTTTGATGAACTTCGTCCTAGGCTTGGTTGCCAAATTGAATGTCTTCGAGCCTCCACAGGAGTCCCAGCTGTATGACGATGAAGATTACTGGGAGGTAGGTGTCACGCGATTTTCTTGAAAGGTGACGTAACGAAATGAAATTGTAGTTGAGATTTGGTGAATGATTTGGTGTAACAATTAATATACGAGTCGTACCTAACTTGAACGGACTTCCTGTGGTACGTTGCGATATCTACAGATGAACCTCTCATTTGCGTAACGAGTCAAGTTTTTCCAAGTAATTCTTAATTCTTCTCGGAATCAACTAATTCTTCCATCATTTTCTTTTTTTCACTAATGTCGACGTGACAAATTTTCTTCCTAACGAAAGAATTCTCAATAACTTAGTTTGATACAAATGACTGCATAACACTGAATCCCTTTCATAAGAAATGGTATCACTTCGAATTTCTCCTATTTTGAAATATTTCCAGACAGCACCATTTTCCGTCCTCTCCCCAGAACAACTAAGTCTTATGGAAAAAGTGGAGGTACCCAAATAGTACAGGTACAGTTGAACCTCTCTAAAGCGGTCCCTTATCATTCGCCTATATATTTGAAAAATAGGGCGCATAAGGAAACGGGTTGCATAACCCCTTATGTTTGTCAGGACCGTGATCTAGTAAAACTGCATACAACAGAAAGTACCGTAACAACGTTCATTTTCAATTGGGCTCGGCTCAGCACAATTTGTTGTGGATATGGTCATCATTTACTTAAGATTTGCATAGTACACAAGCTAAGAACGTAATGAATATTAAACTTTGTCAGAAATGAACATTTTACGGGACAGTCACAAGAGCGTCAATCCAGGATTATCCTTCAGGAGAGGATGCAAAATGAAATTGGGGACCATCCACAGCATAGATAGGATAGTTGGAAAAGTATCGACAAGAAATGTCGTCTCAGGAGGGTGCGCAACCCCTGTACCTCTCCCCTAAATCCGACCCTGAGTTACTTCTGTGACCTGTTGCATTGCCTAGTGTGCCTGGACATCAACAAATAGTACATGCCCCTATAAAAAGCTAGAAGTTCAAAAATGTTTTGACAGTACACCAAAGCTTGTGAGAGTTTCAGCTGTAGACTTGGACACTGACTGAATTTCATTACGATCATTTGTGTATCCGTACGTACTTTATACAGACCATCATGCAGATCACCCATTTGTTTAATGGTATTTGTCACAATACGTCTTTAATGTCAACATTTCACTCAACTCCCGTGTTCCACGAAATCCACGAATAAAGTCCACACTAGTTCCAATTTTCTTGATCTTTTCCATGAAATCTTTAATCCATATCATTGATTTCCATTACCCCCCAACATTCAACATTCAAATCCTGTAAACCCAGTTCCAGACCATGTGATCATCAACTAATCACTTCATTTCTAGGTTCCCGAGGAAAGGGTTAATATCATTGTCAAGAAAGGCGACGACGTCGAAGAACACAAATTGTAAACTCATGCACATGAGTTCTGTTGGCGTGGTGATGATTAGCAACATTACAGCACTAAACATGCATAAATACAAGCAATACATGAATGCACAGGCTCACTTGTTGTGACTCCTCTCGTCTTTCTCTTATGACACTCAAGTGATCCTGAGTACTTGTATATATCGCTTGTGCTAATGCTTTTTCTTGTGTTGCTACTGCACATGAAATCATGTTTTACGTTTAAGACAGTGTAAATTTATAATGTGGTGTGGAATTTTCTAAAGTGTTAACATCCTTGTAGCTCAGTTGTACTAAGTTACATGTAACACAATTATAATTTGATTTTTTTTCTCTGAATCTCTAATTTTTGAGCACACTTCGTGCATATTTTTGTCAATTTAAGGTATGTGCATGTGCATGTGAAAGACTGGCAACTGCCAGATGTGTAGCCTCTCTGCTGTACATCTTGGCCTATATCCGAGTGGATCTAGTCCTGGGTTGCCTCATCTTCATTACTTTTTATGCAACAGACTCAGGATCGGGCATACAGAAGTGCATCAAAAAGCAAAAAGCTCTTAACTTTTTTAATTTCCTGTAACCGTGACCTGATTCGAAAGAATTCAAAACTTTAATGTACATGAGATTCAGTACATTAAATAGGTTAAGTACATGTATACACATTCATTAAATTGTTTTGATAGATATTGAACATGCAAATTAGTCATTATGTATGGCTTTTGTAAGTTTCCATTAACGTACAGATGTAGCTATTGGTGAACAATAAATGATGTAGCACTAATAACAAGGCTTTGATTCGTACTATTGTACCTGTGTACTCAGGGACGACCATTAGATTTTTGATTTTTTTTCTTCGTTTAAGGCTTTGCTCGAATTATGTCAATTATTATTTTTTGGTTATTGCCCAACCCCCCTCAAAAATCTAGTGGTCCGTCCCTAAGAAGTGTGCATGCAAGCAAAAGGCATGGAAACGCAGTAAATCCGTTTAAGTGCATTCAAACTTATCATTCTTTCAACTCGCCGCGCTAACTTGCGATTGGCTGATCAATAAGTAGAGGGATCAAGGAAGACACTCTTTCACTATAAATACAATAACCATAAATTTGCTCTTCCTTTATTGGACTGACTCGACAATACGAAAACAACTCTCAAGGATGGCGCCTGCCTGTACTTTCAACATCGTTGCACTTGTTTTTCAAGTCATTTTGATCGCGCTGTTTGGTGGTTTGGTTGATTACGGTCATGATGCAGTTCCAACTCATATCAGAGATGGAAAATCAGTCGAAGACAAGATAGTTCCGAAATCATCGTCTCCAAACTTATTGCAGATCCATTACGCAAGTAAGTGTTGATGGGTGTGAATTATTATCACCATCATTCATCTGTAGCACTGATGCTTTCAGATAACAATATTAAAATTACTGTAATTATTGTATCGATCGCCGCTTATATGACGTTATACTCAACTGCTAGCAGAATCACTGATCTATGGTAACTGAAACCATTTTACTGGCCCTTCAGATCAATTACCTACATGTTTTGATCTTTTGACTTTTTGGACCTAAGACAAACTTAAAAAGAGGAACTGAGATATGAAGAGCAAGAGAACAATCAATAACTTTCTGTTTGTGAGGATTTCTGTAAGACTCTTTTTCAGCTCTTGCAGCTTCGTACATTTTAGGCGTGCATTTTCAGCATAGAAACATCATCAGTTTTTTCGTATCTTTATTACTAATTTCGTATTTTGGAATGTTTTAAAGGTTAATTGTAGATGCAACAAACGTTAAATTTGAACATCTTGATGAGGATGCATATGTAATGAATACAAAGAAATGCGTTAAGTATAGAGTAGTCATGCTTTGCATCAGACAAAGACCACATTTGGGCAAAAAAGTATTAAAAAATGTAAAGAAAAAAAGAAAAGAAGAGAAATGAATGGAATGGAAAGAAAGAAATGTTCAGAAATGAAAAGGAGAAAGAAACCAATAAAAAGTGTGATCACATCTACCTGCCATCATAAATTATTGAACTCACGCCGAGATAAACAACTATTATCGAAACGTTTAAAATGATTATTAGAAAATTGTTTCGTAAGCTAATTGATGGATGATCATTTTATCGATAAATCCGTGATAACTTAGAGCTACCACACCCACGTAACTCTAAGTTATAATTGATTTCTTGACAAAATTATTCATCAGTGATAATTTATGCACCTTTAAGTTGTTATGCAAGGATGCTAGTAAGCTCTATTGTTCAAAAAAAACCCTCAATTTCTCTATTGTATAATCCTGTTTATTGAGTTCGGATAACGATTGAATCGCGTATGTTATCTCTTTATACGGACTTATGTAACAGGTGTATAGGTATTATATTATATAGGTATTATTCACGTGTACGATCAACCATTGGTCTTTTCTACTTTTTTTGTAGATGCTGAAAAAAAATCCTGAACATTTAGTCATTTGAATTTTTTAGAATATTCTTAAAAGAAAGTAGCCTTTTTCCATTTGCTTACTAAAAATATAGTTGAAAAGGTAAATTTAGGAATCCATTTTTTCCCAATGCATTATATAATCCCATAATATATAACAGGCTTTTATATAGACAGGCACTATTTGGTGCTTTTATCATTATTTTGATTATTTCATTTCACACAGACAAATCCACGGTCTTTTTATAATCCATCCCATTAAAACTTCAAACCATGATTGGTCACCCTAAATACCAGACGCCAAATTTAAGCTATTTGGCTAAAAACTATGATCACGTAATCTGGGGGAAAATATTTGGTCAGGGGAGAGGGGTGGTTTTACAATCAATGCATCTCTCTCTTTGTTAACCATTTTCACCTTTCAATCTTGGCTTTATGGGAAATAAAACTCTTTTGAAAATAAATAAATAAATAAATGAATAATAAATAAATAAATAAATAAATAAATAAAAGAATGCTTAACTATCAGTTAATTAATTCTAAATATCACTGATATGAAAATGGTATTCAGCTACATTCTCTAAAGACTCCAGTCTAATATTTTTGCATGTTGTCTACAGTGTTTCAGGATGTGCATGTTATGGTCTACATTGGGTTTGGTTTTCTCATGACGTTTTTGAAAAAGTATGGCTACGGTGCAGTAGGCTATAATTTCTTCATTTCTGCACTCATTTGTCAATGGGCAACCATCATGACTGGCATATTCAACCAGATCATTGGAGAGGGAGAAAGATACATCAAGATTGATGTCAAAATGTGAGTCTTACATCACTTCATTTTTGCATGTTCTTTGTTTTTTATAGTTCATAATTAGGCTAGCGCGACATCATTAAGGACCTCCTTGTGATATCATATTGAACTTTATTAACACCACTGGACTCAATGCTCCGTTAACGGGATAAGTGGTTCGAGACTTGGAATGCATAAGACGGTACTGCTTTTGCAAGACCGGCAAGCATCAAGAATCAATCTCTCAGACTCCATTAAATGGTTCATTTTCGGTTGTTCTAATTAGGATGAATCACCCTGTCACCTCTTTTTGGCACAGCCCTTGATCACGTTAAGGGAGTCGTGCAAGTTTTCAATGTCAAGATTCAAGTATTGCATATACAGTCTACTTTCGTTATAGCGGATACACCCGAGACCGTGTCATTCGCTGTCCGTAACTAGTGAGAGCCCGCAATACCAATGTATGACGAGAATGGCACAATTTTCATTGGTTAAGTTTCACACATAACGTATACTGCTATACCCTCTTAATTGAGATTTCCGGTTTCTTTTAATATGTAGTACATATTTCCTTTGATACATATTCATACAATGTAGATCAAAATACTGTATACATACAAAAGAACATTCCAAGACTTCGGACATACAGTTTACCAAGATGTCCGAGTAAAACAATCAAAATATTCGTTTGGGACCACATGAACTGTCCGCAATTCCGTAATATAGCGGGAGTTCGCCGTAGTCATAGCATTTTAAATGACTATATTAAGAGATTTAACTCAGTACTTCATCGTTTCGGTGAGTGTTAACTTTTTTCTCGTGCATTTAGACTGACAGGTGCAGAATTCACTGCAGCAGCTATTCTCATCACGTATGGCGCAGTTCTTGGCAAAGTCACTCGTCTTCAGCTTCTCGTTATCGGTTTCTTTGAAGCCATCTTCTTTGCCATTAACGAATTCATTAATGTACATTATCTGAAGATTGCTGATGCTGGTGGCTCAATGATCATTCATGCCTTTGGTGCCTATTTTGGTCTGGCTGTGGCACGTGTCATCTACCAGAGTACACACAGTAGACAATCACAAAGAGGGATCTGTATACCATTCAGATATCTTTGCAATGATTGGTGAGAGAAAAATCATTCCACATTGGTCATATACAATGAATCTTTTTTGCATTTGCAAATGTAACGTAATTGTCTGAACATGTTTATACAGGTACTCTGTTCTTGTGGCTGTTCTGGCCCAGTTTTAATGGCATTCTCGTTGCCCCTGACTACGTGGCTCAACATCGTGCTGTGATCAACACTTACTATTCACTGGCTGCTTCTTGCGTGGTGACTTTTGCCTTGTCACCTTTCTTCCAAAAGGGCTACAAACTCAGCATGGTGAGGATAGGAAACACTGTTTTCTTTCCACAACTTCAAAGTTTCATGATTGTCAATAATTATCTTCTGAATTCAAACTCAGGTGCACATCCAGAATGCCACTCTTGCTGGTGGTGTTGCCATGGGAACTGCTTGCAACATGGTGCTGTATCCATGGGGAGCACTGCTGGTTGGATCGATTTCGGGCATCATCAGCACCCTTGGCTATGCTTACCTTACGGTAAACCACGATATCACAAATGAATCTTAAAACGCGCAAATATCGAATGGCATATTCAAGAAAGAATGTTGTGTGTTTGTTTTCTAGCCATTCTTGGACAGTCATCTGAAGTTGCATGACACTTGTGGTGTGAACAACCTGCACGGCATGCCGGGAATTATTGGAGGTATTGTTGGAGCAATAACCGCAGCCTGTGCGAAAGCTGAAACATATGGATATGACGGGTATGCAGTCTAAAACGTTTTCAAATCTATACAATATATTATATGCACACTTTAGTTCGTTTCTCCATAATAATAGAGTAAATTTCGTATGACTGTGAAAACGGCACCGCACGGTTACGGCAGGAATTTCGACACCGACACGGTTATACGGCACGGCGCGGTCCGTTTTACACTTATACGAAAACTGTTTTATTAATATCTTATAATATTGATTATTCTTATGAGTTTTCAGAATGTCATCAGACATTGGTGGTTTTGAACATAATTAGTTTAGATTTATATGTCAATTTTCAGAATGTACAACATCTGGAGTGCCATGGCTCCTAAAGCCAACTCGACCGAGTTTAACAGGCTGAAGAACCTTGGTCTGACAAGCCTCGAGGGTGGTGATGGATTCACTGCTAAAGAGATGGGTGGCTATCAAATTGCTGCTTTGTTTGTGACTCTTGGTTTTGCTGTGGTTGGTGGTATTCTCACTGGTATGTATTACTGCGCCGAATTCGCATTAAAAGACGTTCAAACAGGGTCTGCGTGTGTTTTGGCTTCGTCGCTGTATAAAGAAGTAATTAGAAATGAATGGAAGTCTGCAATACCGTCTAACTAATTATGAGGTGAAATACGGTGTTGAAAATTTCCATTCCTTCCTTATTTAAGAGACATGCATGCGCGCATCTCACTCTCGCGGTTTCTGTCAAAAATACAGCAGTTTTCGTATGGTTTTGAGAACCTGTGTGCCGTTTCATGTCTAAACATTTAGATCAGATAAGAGATCAACTTTGACCAATGAAAACACTGGGACACGGCACAATAAGTTATGGATTTTCCCTTTTCACTGTAATATATAAGCAGAGTTTGTACCACGTGATGCAACATCGTGATGCAAAAGCCTATTCATGACCAATTGTTTTACTGTATTTGAGTTACCGCGCGTTCTGATTGGCTGTCCATTGCCACATATGCATTTCGCTTGGTTTGATCTGACGTCATTCTCAATCTCGTTGGAATTTTCACCAGGTGAATTTCCTAGATTTAAATAAATATTAGGTCTGCTCGAGAGCACATACGGTGGTCAATTCTTGACCACTAAGTATTGGAGGCGCAGATATTTACCAGCCGTTGGAAACCAAGCAATACGTACCTGCTCGCGTTAATACTTGTGATGTAAAAGAAACACTCGAGTCACTTGTGCTTCTAAGCTGCTTTTATCGACTTTTTCCTTCCATTGTGTTTATCCCAGAGACACAAGTGGACGTTTGAAATAGCTATGGACAATCAACAGTTTATTTCTATTTGTCTATTCAGGCTTCGTTGTCAAGCTGAAGGCCTTCAGTCCTCTAAAGACGCATCAACTTTTTGATGATGAGGATTTTTGGGAGGTACGTATATAGAGCATGTAAAAGTTTATTTTCTCTAAAATGGAAGGATTTGAACCTTGAGACGGACGGCTACAAGCACAAGACCAGCATTCATTTAGGTCTTGGCTTGACGCTTGTTACTTTGAACCGCGTTTTTTTAAGTGTATATCCGCTGACAACCAAGCGCCTGTCTAGTGTCCAGGGTTCAATTATTCAAAAGCCGGTTACTAAAGCACTAACCCAAATCCAAAACTTAAGTAAGCTGTTCATTTTAACACAGAATTATAAACACTAACCACGAACAGCCGGTCAATCCTGGAGCTCGGAGTTAATAGTTTCCATTTGCTGGAGTCCGCTGAGCTTCGGAACAAAAGGCGCGCATTTATGCAGGGTTAGCCTCCTTTTAAAGAAAGACCCATGGGATTAATAATAATAATAATAATAATAATAATAAGTTTAATTTCAACATTTCTCGCATATAAATGAATTACAAATGTTGTAACAAACGGAATTAATATCTATTAATATATTATAATTGGCTATAAGATATACTATTGATTATTAAAAGATAAAATTGTACTTGGAAAAAAACTACGACGTAATCTTTCAGTTCTATGCTTTGGTATTGTATAGTTCTTTGAGTTTCTTGTTTGGTAATGGTGCGCAGATGCCCTCGTCGTAGGAAGATGATTAGTGAGTGGGCCCCCTCTTGATATCTTTTGGAGTGTGTTCAAACAAAGTTCACTTCGTCTTTCATCTAGTCTGGGTAGTTTTAGATAATGAAGAGCTTATTAAAATCGATTTCTGTATTATTCTTAGTCAAACTGTTTTGCTTTTCTCGCTGGTATTTTCAAATAATCTACCTTGACTCGAGGCTAACCCTGCGCCAATGCGTCTGTTTTCTAATTTTACAGCGGCGTGAACAAAATCGAAAAAGGTTTATTTGTTCCGAGCAGATTTCGTATGAGTGTGAAACGGACCGTGTCGTGCTGTGTCCGTGCTGTGATGTTTGGTGTTTATAAAGACATTCGAATAAATTCCTGCCGTAACCGTGCCGTGCTGTTACTGTGCCGTTTTCTCGGGCCCCGTCCACACGGAAACGCTTTGTAAACACTTAAATGTAAACGACTAAAAATGTCTCTGTCCACACGTAAACGATAGATAAGCGTTTGCGAATAAAGTCACTTTGAAAGGCGTTTTCAAAAATGAGCGATAGCAGTGAAAGCGACAGCGTTTTCGTGTGGACGAGACATGTAAACGCTCAAAAATTAAAGCGTTTACAGATGAAAACGTCTTCGTTGTGTGGATAGGGCCTCAGTCAATTCGAAAACTTCTCTCTGCTTTTTTTCTTGTTTTTTCTTTGATATTTGACATTTAATTTTCCATTATAATAATTACAAAAAGATAAGTAATATTTCTATTTACACTTAGATCATAAATATTTAAGTATATACATAGATAAAATAATATATGAATGTAAGTGCGTTTGTTTTCCAGGTAGCACCACCTCTAGATCTACTACCAGCACAAGACGAAACACAGCCTGCACCGCCTCCAGAGGATAAAAAAAATCCGAATATAGAAGTACACGTACTCTAAGTTTGAAACGACGAAATAACGACGAGATAACGACGAAAAATAATTAACACAGTTTAAAAGTAACAACTGTGAAAGTACTAGTTTCTTTTTGTGAAATTAGTGCAGTCTGGTTCACACTGGCGACGCAAGTAACACTCGCAGACTAAGTATCGTATTTCAGTATCACAAAAAAGACAAGCACTGTTATGCACTTATTGCGTACATAATTATACACATAAAACTTATTTCAGCTAGACTTTGTGGGGTTGCATGCTACAAAGTTAATATCTTCTAGAACGTATGTTTCTGGCGCTTGCATCCCTAGGCCACAAACTCGCCCTGGCTCGCACTAACTCTCTGAGCCGAAAGTGGATTTATTTTTGCTTAACTCGCCTTGACTCGCACTCACTCGCCTTAACTCGCACTAACTTGCCTTAACTCGCATAGGATTTCATAAAAGTAAATGAGGGGCCATTTTCCCTTACCTTGCCTTAACTCGATTTTACTTGCAGGGTTGGGAAGGGCCATTTTACCCTAACTCGACTTAGCTCGCCTAAACTCGTTCTAACTCGCTGCGAGTTTAGACCCCAGAGTAGGCCTGTCTCCCGTGTGAACCAGGTTTGATATAGATAATCTTTAAGGTGTATAAATAAACAAAATCTGTCGCAAACTCAATAAAGTATAAGAGGGAAAGTTGTTATTACGTGGAGTGTTACATGCATGTTTTGAACGCGTCGGTGTTGACTTATATATCTGGCATTGTAAGAACATAGAGACCTTGTAATATGCTCCCAATACTTATTATTATTATTATTATTATTATTATTATTATTATTATATAAAACACCCTGATGTATGTACTGGAACTCACATCAGGAGTCCCACAAGGGTCCTTGTTGGATCCCTCGCTGTTCCTGATATATGTGAACGAGCTCCCTCATGTTGTACGCTGCAGTAACGTCTCACTGTTTGCAGGCGACACGAAGGTGTTTAAGGCTATTAAATTTGCAGATGACGCAATGCATTTTCAGAACGACGTAACAAGATTTGTTGCACGGACCTTGACGTCCGGCTTAGTCTTCAACGAATCAAAATGTAAACTACAGTCCATCACACGCAAGACACATAAAGCAGTAGTCTCAAGTTATAAAATACGCGATTCTAATTTAGAGAGAACTTACAGTGGACCAGATCGTGGAGTATGGGTGAGCGCTGACCTCTCGTGGAAAAAGCAAGTTCTCGAACAGGCAGCCCATGCGAATAAGCTTTTCGGATATATTAAGCGTAACTCTTGTCGGCATTACCAACACCTCAGTTAAACGAACCATATACCTGACCTTAGTTCGTTCGCATCTTCGTTCGCCTCAGTCGATTGAACTCATAAGTAGACTTGAACGAACCCAAAGACGTGCAACTAAATTCATACTTGGCCTGCCTTTCTCCATTGAAGTCACTTATGCGTCTAGGCTACAATCGCTGTCCACACTACCTACCCCAGTACCCCTTTGCTACTGGCACGAATACCTGGATCTCGTCTTCCTATACAAGATTCCCATGGACTAGTAAATGTCAATCCCTCCCTCAATCCGTCTGTTCGGAGGAAAACAAAGTCTACGCACTAGACTTTCTTCTGGCTCTAGTATCCGTTACGTCACACCTAAATGCAAGACCAAGCTACTTATCAAAGATCTTTTCTTATCCGAGCACCTAGAACTTGGAATACCATTGCGCAAGACCTCGACCTGAACACTGACAGTCTAAACTCATTAAAACGTGTATTAAACCAGTATTTTCATGCTTCGTTGGTGAAGTGCTACGACCCAGACAACCCAAGGACTTTTAAAACGATATGTTGGAAATGCAATGAGTCAAGAATCCTGATACAATTAAGCAATCACTTGCTGCTTCTAATCTTTTCTCGATGCTTACCTCAGGGTAGTAATTGGGGGTGGGGGGGGGGGGTGGGGGTTCTGATGTCAGTTGTCAGTCAGAATTTAGCTCGTTTGTCAGTTGTCAGCTAAAAATTAAATCATTTGTCAGTTGTCAGTACAATTCTTAGTTTGTCAGTATATAAAATATTAGTTCAACATTAATTTTCAACAGTTTTTTTTTTCACATGTTTTTAGCAATAAAACACTATTTTTACTTCATACCTAGTTTAAAAGATGCTTTTAAAACTTTTTTTCATTTTTTGTTTTGCTTTTGTGATGCTCAAGAGGATCTACAAGGACCATCGTGCATGTACATGTTAAGGCATAAAATATATATTACATGCAGATCTTTGAATATTTCATTTTCTGATACCCCTATAAACAAAAATACTCTGCTTTTTCACTTTTTATATGGGCGTGTCTAGAGTACGTAGCTATTGTGAAACTGGCTACTGATCATATTCTTAACCGGCATTCATTTGTGTTTACCAGCTTCATCAATAAGACTAATAGCAATAAGAATGATTTTGACTCGATTTTGATTTCATTTCAAAACCGTCAACTGATATAGAAAGTCAATACTGTCATTCACACTGGAAAATCAGCGCAGGGGGTCAGTGTTTCAACGCATCCACCTTGACAGTTCGTTAACTCTTATAATGTAAGTTGAAAATTAACTGCTCCGAATAGCTTAAACCTATCTAGCTTGCAAAGTGAAACTTTAATCAAATAATGACAACAATAGCTTTTATATAAAGCTAATATCTTGCTGCAGGTAAACAGAATAAAAATATATCCAATAATTTTATGATTGCAATCTTCAAATTAACACGAAGCTAATTCGGTTAATGTTTAGTTAAACTAGCTAGTTGTAGTTTTATTCCGGGGGGGGGACTCCTATATATACGAGGACGGGGATGCTCGTCGGAATTTTTGAAAATGACCCCTAAAAGGTACCTGAGTGGGAGTGGCAACAATTGATTTCTACCCCTAAAAGGTACCAATTCAAAAACAATAATAAAGAATTAAAGTAATGAAACACTTTGTTATCGATGTGCTTTGAAGATTCAATTCAGATCATCGAAATCGTCCCTTTCATGCTTATTTTAGGTAGCTTATTTACCCCAAAACAGTCCCTAAAGGTACCAGCTATGTCTTTGGCAGTCCACTCAAGTCTGAGACACCCTAAAAGGTACTAGATTGCAGATTTTGACCCCTAAAAGGTACGACGAGCATCCCCGTCCATTTACGATCGGAGTCCCCCCCCCCCCCCCCCGGGAGTTTTATAACATATGTTATAATATAGCATTATAGGCGAACTACTCACCGTTTAGTTCACTTTCTCCATTAAAAAGTGATACTTTTTCAAGCTCATACTGATCCTGTGTGTTGATAGCGACGTTTTCTGTCTTGCCATCGACTTTAGATAGCCGGAAATAGCTTGAGGTCAAATTGACCAAGGTCGTATTTCTTTGCCTGGTCTTCCCCGAAGTTATCTTTATCGTTATCTTGAATGACAATTCTTGACTTATATCGCTCGGTAGGGTTGGCGTCGCTCGCTCGATAGAAACTCACCAGAGCTTTTACAACCTTCATTCTCAACCGTATCAGAATAGTAATCTGAGCCGGTATATACTTGCTACACGTGGCCAGTTTAATATTTACCAGAACCAGAGTCCAGACAATCAAATCATTCACTCAGCAGACATGTTCAAAGTCGACACAGGGAACCCAAAAGCAAATAAGTGCCATTTTGTGGTCCTTTCAACGGCTTTTATACGAGTTTTTAAGATTTTATCTGTACATTTTAGATAAGCAACAAAAAAGTCAGTTGTCAGTTACCATTTTTGTTGTCAGTTATCAGTACAAAAAAGCCTTGTTTGTCAGTTGTCAGTGACATTTTTGGCCATTTATCAGTTGTCAGTTAACTCCATTACTACCCTGTTACCTATTTGTAAATTTTCTACTCATCAATTTATATTTCATATTTGACCTGGGCCCGCAGTAATTGGCCACGCCGTTGCGGTCGCCCTGTCATATATTTATTTGTGTATTAAGCAATTCCACGGCGAAGCTAATAGAATAAAAAATATATATATAATATGTTCCCAATCGCTGTCATTTATTCAAATCCGATGCCAAAGGGAAGACGTCCATTATAGCCAAACCCCTACTGTAGCTCATTTATTTCATGATAAAGACAGATATCAAACAAAACGACAGCCGAAAAATTACCATCCAAGTCGTCAACGTTTTCATTAATCGTATGGATTTTCAATCTGATGAGAACCGCTTAAAAGACTCGACTTTCAGATCGAAAATTTAATTTTTGCGTTCGTCAGTAAAATTAACATCCCAAAAACCAGTTCCGCCAAATTTTGCTTAATTATAGCTCAAGAAGCCATGCAGTGCTTTTTCTCAAAGTCGTCAAATTGTAAGTAAAAAGTAAAAAGTAACTTTTTTGTTTTTGTTTGTTTTTGTTTTCGTTTCTTTGTTTACATTTTTGTTTTCTTATACTTTCCGACTGGAAATTAATACATCCATTGTCTTAAAATTACTTTTATCTTCACAACGGTAGTTTTCCCGCCCTTACAAGGATGCGCGCGACCCGCTCGCGTATTCACAGAAAAGGCGGGAGTTTTTCTAGACTGTTTTGATTTAGTTTATATACAAGGGCAGTCTGAAGGGCACGGGAGCCCCCTAGACTAGCTATGTTGTAATTTATCCGAGTCTTTCACTTTAATTTCTCGGTGATGTAAGACTTTTGTAAGGATTCCCTGCTCTTTGATTATCGAAAATCGTTTATAAACAACTTTATACGTACGCTTCAGCGCACTTTACGCACTGTACGATATTTACAATGTATAAACTTTAATGGAAGAAATAATTAAAAGAGCATAAATGTTTAAGAATCCCAGCTGGCAAGGAGACGAACCAGTTGGCTATTTACGGACATGGTCAAGAAACTGAATTATACGAACAATATAGTTTACATTGTTCAAAAAAAAAATGGTTTGCTACTGAACGATTTTACCTGTTAAAGCAAACACAGTTGAACCGTGAAATAAAATCAAGGGAAGCCGAGTGGTTAGACCGCTTGCGCGCCTCTCACACAATTCACGTAGATGAAGATATTTATATAAGAAGAGCAATAATGGATAATGAAAAGACGATATTTCTTGGAGTGAATTATATGTCAATTATTAAAATCGACTAAAACGACTATTAAAGTAAACCTCGAGTCAATTCCGATACCTGCCGAATATATCACTTCGTGTCAACTTCGGCAAACCCGAATTACACATACACACCTTACACACTCGATGACATTATGGTTACGGCTTGGTAACCAAGCCTGTAACCACAAAAATGATTAATCATGAGTGGGCGTTGACGTTATGGTTTGACAGGCGTAAATACCAGTCTCAGATTCGTCAGAAAGATTTAACGACCGCTATGTACCCTGTAAAGACCATGTACGATATATAACTGTGGTCAGTGGAACTGCTAAAACTCCAGTGTAGGCAGCGTTAAAAAAAGGAAGCATAAAGGCGAGAAATAAAGTACGCAGAGATATCGGATATACAGTGTTAAACATCATTTTCAAGCAATGATGGGCGTTGGTTCTTCTTGATTAGTTGTGCTTTGGCACTCATTAATACCAGCTTGAGACTCGTCAGAGTGATGTAGTGACTGATATGAACCTCGAAAAGAACTGTTGCGATATATTACTAAGGTCAATGGCACTGCTAACATTAAAATAGCGGCGACCAAAAAGAAGCACAGAGACGGGAAATGAAGTACGCTACGAGACTTGGGATATACAGTGTTAAAGGTTAAGGGTGCTACCAAACGTGCAAGGGATTCAATTGTGCCTACAGCAGAAAACATTAGGCCTTGTTTCTCTTTTGCTGTCAATTTTGAAAGGATTGTACGGGTTGTTGCGGTTGCCATACCTTGAAATACGCCTGGAATTAACGATAGAAATACCAGTAAAGTTGAAGAGGCTAAGCCAAATACCACATTACCAGCCATAGAGCTTGTAATACCAATAAGGAGTATGACAGGCTCACAGCAAAACAAACCAAAAACCTTGGTTCCTAGCACTATGCCAACTGCCTTGGAGAAGGTATTAATGCCATAGTAAATCCCTATGAGCTCCGCCCCCCAGCAAAATGGATGTCCCTTTAGATAAATTGTTGTGATGTCGTTCATGAATCCAAATACTACTAATAAGAACACAATTAAGCCAACGCCTATCAACGGCACTTGTTTCAATAGAGATACCATAGCAACCAGACCAGAACACTTGCATGGATTGACAATAGTTGCTCGCTGGGTTGATGGTTTAGATTCTGGTAGAATTATAAGAATGTAGAGAAAAGCGAAAAGGGAAAGCGCCAACGCCCCCCAAAACGGCTGCTTGTAGCCTGAAAACAACAACAACAAACTAATAAACAAATAAGTGACTACCGAATTTTGTTTCTTTGGAAAACCAGTTTCTCCCAGCAATGATAGAATCAAAATTTAGTTTACTGCCAATAATTTATTTGCTTTTGATAAATTATGTTCTTGAGCTAGAAAGGGGAACGGTACGGTTGACTCAGAGAGCTCGGCTTATACCTTCTCCAAAAACGTCGTCGGCAAAAGGTACAAAACCTACTTTACTCAAAGAGCATTCCCGGAGACCAGGATGTCTTGAGAAGGCAAGGAATTAAGGAGAGGAGATGGAGAAGGAGGGAAAATCAATTTACAGGTTATAGGACATAACGTCAAAGACAACCAGCTGGGCTGCCGAGAATGCTCAGAATTATGGGTAGAAATTACTAAGTCCTAAAATCACACGAATATCAACATGACAATTCATATCTTGTTTACTTTGATCGTATACTGACATCAAAGAACCTCATTCGTTGTTGTAAGAAAATCAAGACCAAAGCCGAGAGGTGACTGAAGCTTTTCTATTTACCCATACTCCTTTTCGGTCTTGTAGCATGAGCTTTAATTAGGCCTTTAATTCCACAACTTATTTTGAAATAGGTAGGAGTCGAGACCAATAAGGTTTAAACTTTAACAAACAACAAACGTTAACCAAATCAATTGTATTAAAGGGAATAAAGAAAATTCAAATGAGCATAAAAATTCTTTTGGTGCCTGCATGCATACAAACCTTGAGAGTCCTTTACCCAGAATCCACCAGCAAGCATTGAAGAAGTCGCCCCAATATACAAAACAGCTTCTATTATACCAATCCTCAAAGCACGTGACTTTGAATTCGTGACGTCAGCGATGTATGCAAACGATGCCAATATGATAGACCCAAAGCCACCAGTGAGTCCACCAATAAACGCACCAATGAAAACCAAGTAATATGGGAGGTCTGTAAATCAATTGTTAGGAGCTAAGCAAAATGAAGTTCTTTGCGTTTGAACCAGGAGCCCATAACTAGAAGCATCTACACTTATTTCAAAAACGGTTCAAAGCAACAAGCGTCAAGGCAAGCCCGAAATGAATGCTGGTTTTATGCTGCTAATAATCGATAATGTATTCAAATCAGACTTGTTATCAAAAGAGTGTGGTATACTAACAAGGACTTGAAAATACTCACATTTTGTAACAGTAGTTAAATAGAAACGAGTCTGATTTGAATACATTACAAACAAAACCATTATTCCTTTCGGTCTTGGCTTGACGGTTGTTGCTTTGAACTGCATGCGACAACGTTTTTTGAAATAAGTGTATATGCAATATAAAGTGGCTGAAGGCACGTTCAGGAATTGGGGTACTTTTTGAAGATCATTTTCCGCCATCAAGAAGCTCATTCATCAGTTGTGTATAAAGCTATGAAACTAATTTTCCGTATCCTCTCTGGACCGGCTTTTTAGATATTAAATGGGGTACGGGGGCAATCCGCATGACGGCAATGTTTTGTTTAATGTCTCTGTCAATGCTAACAAAGACTAATAGCCACTAGTCTATGACACAATAATTGACTTACTGTAGTTAGCAATGCATATCACTGCAGTGTTTTGTATAATGTCTCCAGCAGCAGTAACAAGTAATAAAGGCTTTCTTCCAACTTGGTCTGACCACGCTCCATAGAACAAAGAGGCCAGAATTGAAGGAACAGCAACTATTAGATATTAATGGAAGTATGAATGGGTAACCCTTTATTTTTTTGCTGTTTCCAGGGAAAAGAAATACGTATACTGTAAGTACCAATGAAAAGGTGAGACTGTGTGTTGTTGATATTGTATCGTATCGGTCTATGATTCTATCTCCTTAGCTTTAAAACATGGTAAATGATTTTGATATTTTAGAGACTTGAGATAATCCTATGTATTGTGTACTCAGGGGCGAAGTGAGGCCTGAGAAAAAGGGGGGGAGGGCAATTTTCTTGAGACACTTTCAAGAGCTTCGATCCATTGCAGTCAAATATAAAGGTTAGTTCCTGCCAAAATATGCTAATTTCCCAAGAAAGAACAATTTGGTACAAAAGCATGTGGGAATTTGTCCAGCATCGAGAAACAAATACAAACTTTGCAGTTAGGGCCGTAGCCAGACCTGGGGGGCACGGGGCATGCTCCCTGAAAATTTGAAGTTCAGACCCTCGGAAATGCGATTTCTAGCGTTTTGAGAGGCATTTGCGACATATTTATTATATGCATCAAAGTTATGACAACGCACATTCTGGGAAAGAAAAAGAAGATAAATAGTTGTCATGCAGCTTTGCTTTTAAAATTATTGAATCGAAACTGACAAGAAATAAGGATTTTGGGGGTTAAAAAATTGCACCTCGAATAATTCAAAATCCGTTTATACGAATTTCTCCAAAATTCGTATGCTGCTAGGCAAAGTCCTAAATATTAACGCCTTGTGTGTCGTTTTAAAAGTTAAGGTCGAAAATCGCGAATTGCTTGGGATCTAAAACGGTGACGTCATCGTTTCGTCGCTATGGTAGCACCGATGTAAACAAAATACATACCATTAAAAATTTCAGTCTTTATGTAGTAAGTGGACGAAAGTTCATAACTATTGCTACTTTCACTATAGAACTACAGCCGTTTCAAGTTGGCCGATGGAGCACTAGAGAAATTGTAGGAAGCCTCCTTAAAGAAGGCCAGAAATAATATGCACGGAAAGCAATTGATAGACAAATTCAGTCACAAACAACTGTTTGTATTGCTGTTATTGATGATTTTAAATATTTAGATTTATATAAACATAGCTTTGTTCATATGTGGCATTCATAGGCTATTCCTGCTTTATCAATATTGAATATTTTTAAAGACTTTGTAGATGGAGACACCTTGTCAGAGTCCAGATTTTGTCTTTAAGACGTTTCGGATTGCATAATAATTATATTAAACCCCGAAACTTTCCAAAACCATCTTATATTATATGCCAGGCAGTTGTTAGAATTTCGTGTCAAATAAAATGTGCGTGATTCAAGTACTGTTCTACTCTCAGTTTCGCCTGAACGGTCCTGAACAGTCGGTTGACCTCCTTCGCTTGTCTCAATATATTCCCAATACAATCCTCTTGGAGAATTAGGGGGTGTTTACATGACACTAAGATCATCCTAGCACTAGAATCATCCTACCAGGCGAACCAACTTTTACGTCTAGTTTACATGCCCGAAGCAACCCGAAGCAGAGTTCAAAGAAATGAGTGATTGCTTGCGCTAAGTCATCCGAACTACCACAGTGTCCCCAACATTAGCGTTTCCTAACCCTAGTTGGCGATGTACTGATCTCTACTGTTTCCGTTTACATGACCGAAACATACTCCTAGTGCTAGGATATTCCTACCGCCGAGACAGGTTGTAGAATGATCCTAGTACCCGAAGTGAAGACACAAATTTCCATGTAAACAGAATGTAGTATAAATGTATAGCAGGTAGGATGCCATTCGCCTGCTAGGATGATCATATTGCCATGTAAACATGCACCCCCTAAGATTCTTTGAGTTCCCAAGATAGAGGACTGTATTGGGAAGACATTGAGGCAATCGAAGAAGGTCTATACAAAACCCGTGTTATATCCCAAATGTGAACTTACTTGTTATGCTGAGTAAAAGCAATATTTGTGATGTTTCAGCCTGTATTTTATTTTCCAAGTCCGTCAAACTTCCCATTTGTCCAGTCCTTGAGTTGGTGATATTATCATTTACCGTTTGACAGACTTCTTTGCTTTGATTTGCACCATGTCGAGCAGTGAAATTGTACCGAACGGCCACGGTATCATAGATAAATTGTTGTAGTAAAGGTCTCGAGTATATTAAGGCCTGGGTCAATCGTTAATTAGTTAAAATTCGAATAAAAATTATTTTGAAGACATAGAACATCTAAATCAACTTTTTTCCTCGATAAGTTACTAAACTCGACGTCCTTAATTTTTTGAGGGTACGTTTATGATGTCACGTGATCTGATGACGTCACAGTGATCAAATATTGTGTTCTAAACTTCAAAGCAAAATGCGGTCGCGGGTATTACTCAAGACTTCAAAGTAACCATGCTTAACTGTGAGCCTGAATGTGCTTCACAACATACAGCCCGAAAAACTTGTCATCCACTTTACATTGTTGAGTTTTTCCATTTTTAAAAGAAATAAGTAAAAGTCACGTGACCTGTTTTGGGCTTTATCTCACTAAAGCAAAACTGTAGTCAGGTTTTCCGGGTTGTTTGTTTGGAAGCACATTAAGGCTCATAGTTAAGCATGGTTACTTTCAAGACTGGGGTTATACCCACGACCGCATTTTGCTTTGAAGTTTACAATACAATATTTGATCACTGTGACGTCATCAGGTCACGTGACATCTTAAAAGTATCCTCAAAAAATTAAGGACGTCGAGTTTAGTAACATATAGAAGAAAAACGTTCATTAAGATGTTCTTTGTCTTCAAAATATTTTTTTATCCAAAATATGTACAATTAGCAGCAAAACTGAATTCCAGTTTCGCGTGGACATCTTCTAAAGGGTATGATTTAGTCACACTGCTTGGAGTAGGCTCGATAGATCAGTTCGCGCTTGACGAGGCACCATGGGTAATATTCAAAATGGCTGACGCGGCGCTTCAGTGTTTCTTTTGTTTTGATGCTATTCATGTCTTTGTTCTAGCTAATCTTGCTTCGAAAGCGTCTTCGATCTTTGTTTCTAATTATACATATAAAGAAATACTTTTAAGAACATTTGACCGGATTTAGTTGCAATATATCCGTGAAAAACTTTGTAAGAAATTGCACAAATTTGCACAATTTTGTCACTAGACTATTTTTAATATAGTGTTAAGAAGTAAGCGAGCCGTGAAGGTGCCTCTTGCACGTGCAAACGTACAAGTCAAGAGCAACAAGTTTGGTAGGTGTAGTACTAGACTAAGTCGTGAAGCAAGTCATGGATGCATATAGTTACTTCCAAGAGCGCATCACTTTTGGTTAGTTTTACATTTTGGTATTTGTTAACGTCCTTGCGTTTGACTCGTCTCTTGTCTCTGTTGTCGTTGTTGTCAGTATTTTAGCTGTGTTCGACTCATTTTGTTCGGAAGAAAGCGCGATTTGTGAATAAAGCTAAGGTCAGGGTGCGTTTGACTCATTTCTTGTCTCTGTTGTCGTTACTTCAATTTAGCTGTGTTTGACTCATCTCTTGTGGGAGAAAACGGGCTTTTTGAATAAAGCTAAGGGTGCGTTTGACTTGTTTCTGGTGTCTGTTGTCGTTACGTCAATTTAGCTGTGTTTGACTCGTTTCTTTTGGGAGAAACGGCGGGATTTTTTTTAATAAAGCTAAGGGTGCGTTGAGCCGTTTTTGATGTTTATTGTCGTTCTTACAATTTAGTCCGTGTGCACATGCTTTTCATATTTCACTTATTTCTAAGTTTTGTAATTTGTACTAATATAAATTGCACAATTTTGTTTGCAAACTTTTTCACGGATATATTGTAAGCACTCTATCACACAGAAACGCAGAAAAACTCAAGTGAAAGAATGCCCCATTTGGCGATGTTGTGTTGGGGGCTGAAACAACGACTCGAGGTACAAAGAGAAAATCTTAAGACGTGAATATCTCTGTTGGCATCGCTTTGCTCAAGTAAGCTACAATATCAAGGTCAGTTTCAAGAATGAAATCGGTGGACAAGAATGATGGTCGATCCACTTGCACGTCCAGTAATGTGCTAACTGTGCTTATCTATATACACGCTCACGTTTGAAAAAGCGGGAGTCTTCACTGATATATTGGACTTCATCTGAGTTTTACTTAGACAAACTTCTAACCTCTGTCTTTCTTTGTTTATCTGTTTCGATTTTAAGGGCGAGATTCCGTCGTCTTTCTCTCTCACTCATCCTTAGCGTTTTCTCTTCTGTCAAAATCCTTTTAGTCTTCCTCATTTTGACTTTATTTTTCTTTCGCTTAGCTTCTTTGTTGATTCCCATTGGGATCTCCACCTTCGCCCTGGGACACGAGGATGTGTGGCCAAAGGAATGTCTATAGCAGTATAACTGATCCTTGCGAAAGATGAAAAGAGTCATTTATTTATCATAAATGAATGTCGTACTGATTCCAATACAAGGTGAACGTTATTTGTGAAATAATTAAACGTCGAAATTCGGCGGCATATGATAAACTTGAGTGAGTGCAATGCATGTGAAGACTCTTTACTATAAAGCACTTATAAGGAATTATTTCCAAACATTATGAAAGAGAAACGTGCATCTCACAGATTTCTCTTTGGTGCAAGCGCAAGAAAGAGCTATTCCTGAACGTTTTGTTTTTATGCTATTTCCAGTTTCAAACTTAGAAGTATGTATACATCTACATCGTTGGAACCATTTGTACTTCCCACATCGGAAGCGGTATCATTCTCTTTCGAAATCTGAAAACAATAGGGATGGAACGATGAGAAAGAATTGATGGATGGATGGATGGATGGATGGACATAACGTACCTCCCAGAAGTCCTTATCATCAAAGAGTTGACGTTGGTGTGGGGGATTGAAAATGTTTTGCTTGACGGCGAAGCCTGAATAGACACCATAAATTAACCACTGATAATATCATCATGCAAGACTAATGAGGTACCGTACAGTAAAGTCAGCGTTCAAATTTTGTGAAAAATAAGAGGTTTGAACGTTTGAAACTTGACGCATCAGAAATCGTAAAAATGTAATAAGCGCCGCGACGCTTAAATAAGTAAATACGGTCCTCATGTGAGAAATATTCTCTGCATGTTTTCAGTTCAACAGATAGCTGTCCGGACAGTGTCACCCCCTTCCCTTGCCTGTATGGGGCTGACATTAGAAAGTTAAGTTTTCACTGAGCAGTATTTCATATTTGTACGTAATCCAACAAATTGATCGGAACAGTCATACATACATACCAGTTAGAACACCACCAACCAAAGCAAAACCAAGAGTCACAAACACAGCAGCAATCTGATAGCCACCCATTTCTTTAGCAGTGAATCCATCACCACCCTCGAGGCTAGTCAGACCAAGGTTCTTCAGCCTGTTAAACTCGGTCGAGTTGGCTTTAGGAGCCATGGCACCCCAGATGTTGTACAATCTGAAAGCATTAGATAAGACAGTTTATAAATGTGTGAACCGTGGAATGACGCAAATAATCTTTTAACGTTGAAATACCCATTGTATCCATAGTTATCTACTTCAGCATAGGCGGTCGTTATGGCTCCAACAATACCCCCAATGATTCCCGGCATGCCGTGCAGGTTGTTCACACCACAAGTGTCATGCAATTTCAAATGCTTGTCCAACAAAGACTGGAAAACAAAAAAAGCAATGGAAATATTGCATCCTATGCAAATATCCCCCGAAATAACACTCTTTCAAACTTACCGTAAGGTAAGCATAGCCAAGGGTGCTGATTATGCCCGAAATCGATCCAACCAGCAGTGCTCCCCATGGATACAGGACCATGTTGCAAGCAGTTCCCATAGCAACACCACCAGCAAGAGTTGCATTCTGAACGTGCACCTGAGTTGAAATGAAAGTAAATAAGAGAACGTACGAGTTTTCGTTACATGTGGACAACCGAAGAACACATCCGGTCCGATCCTCACCATGCTGAGTTTGTAGCCCTTTTGGAAGAAAAGTGACAAGGCAAAAGTCACCACGCAAGAAGCAGCCAGTGAATAGTAAGTGTTGATCACAGCACGATGTTGAGCTACGTAGTCAGGGGCAACGAGAATGCCATTAAAACTGGGCCAGAACAGCCACAAGAACAGAGTACCTGTATAAACACGTTCAGACAATTACTTTACATATGCAAATGCAGAAAGATTCACTGTATATGACCAATGTGGAATAATTTTTTTCTCACCAATCATTGCAAAGATATCGGAATGGTATACAGATCCCTCTTTGTGATTGTCACTGTGTGTACTCTGGTAGATGACACGTGCCACGGCCAGCCCAAAATAGGCACCAAAGGCATGAATGATCATTGAGCCACCAGCATCAGCAATCTTCAGATAATGTACATTAACGAATTCGTTAATGGCAAAGAAGATGGCTTCAAAGAAACCGATAACGAGAAGCTGAAGACGACTGACTTTGCCAAGAACTGCGCCATACGTAATGAGGACAGCTGCTGCAGTGAATTCTGCACCTGTCAGTCTAAATGCACGAGAAAAAAGTTAACATTCATCCAAGTCGATGGAGCATTGAGTTAAATCTCTTAATACACTCACATTGACTATTATTAATTCCTAACTAATGATATGAGGCGTGTGTTTTAGTACTCGAACCCAAGCATTTCCCAAGTGTGCTGTGAACGAGGAAAAAATAATAAACTCAAAAAAGTGGAAATATACCATGGAGTGTCTTTATAGTCCCCGCGGCATTAACATCACAGTGCAGAGACAAAAGCAATCGTTTTATGCCTCTATATATCCTGTGATATAACACAGTAGCCAGCCAATCAGCGCGCGTGTAATATCTCAAACTTGCGCATGCATGTTACAAAGCGTTCTTTAAAGGTCCAATAGATCACTAATGCATGTGTCTTTTCCAGACTAAAATCTCGGCTCTTCCTTGACTGTACATTTGGAAACAATCCCGATATCATTTGATTGTAACAGTTCACAATATTTCCAAAACAGAAGGCGTGTTTGGTTAATTCTATCGACCATAACTGCATACGTTCCAAACCTGATATTCAAATTAATGTAGACTTTTTGAGACTCTGACACAAACACAAGCCAATTACTGATAATAACAAAAACTGTCTTTGATTTTCGATTGGTGGTAATACGTATTAGTATATGATTTATCCAGGACTCTCTCTGATCTCTTGATAGTCTCCACTTCCAATGAACATGTTATGGGACGCATAAAAAGTTTACTTGATAAGTTTTAGGGGTATAGATTGCAGAATACCGCACACCTCACACTACACCACTTCAATATTATTGCCTTGGGTTTCCTGTGTTATCTTAAAGACAACGAACATAGGCATATATAGAATAAGGCTTGCCTCGCTCTACTTTTGTGCAGGTTCTCCCTTCTTTCCTTTCCCCCTTCTCCCTCCCCCCTCTCCCTTTTCCCTTCCCCTCCTCCCTCCCCTGAGAGCCTGTGGGCAGGCTAGCTTTTTGTGTTTTACATCCTTCATCGTGTTGATGTCACAGTACAGGGACATGTACTTGTGTTATATTGCTTAAATATTGACACATTATTACTGGGAATAGAACAAAAATAGAACAAATATTGTTACACCAGCTTGGATCAAAAGTACCGAAAATTGCCTTACAATCCAATACGTATAATTGCCCTAAGGCATTTAAGTATCTTGGGTATATGATTGCATGACATATCCGTGAACAAACGTCCACAATATAATATCATAAGTAGTTAATTGCTGGGCTAGATCGACCGCTAAGCAATCTTACTGGGGTCTACTGAGCTCCAGAGGCTCTTCTTGTCAAACAAACGAATTCGGTACTATAACTTATGAACTGCAAATGATTTCGAAACAACGAACGCATTTTTTTAGCGATTTAACGTTCAAGAAGTGATGTAAGATTCACATTTTGACATCAGTCTTGATGGTACTAACTTATGAACTGTAAATGATTTCGAAACAAATGACACATTTTTTTTAGCAATTTAACGTTCAAGAAATGATGTAAGACTCACGTTTTGACATCAATCTTGATGTATCTTTCTCCCTCTCCAATGATCTGGTTGAATATGCCAGTCATGATGGTTGCCCATTGACAAATGAGTGCAGAAATGAAGAAATTATAACCTACTGCACCGTAGCCATACTTTTTCAAAAACGTCATGAGAAAACCAAACCCAATGTAGACCATAACATGCACATCCTGAAACACTGTAGACAACATGCAAAAATATTAGATGGAGTCTTTAGAGAATTGACATAGACACCTAACAGTTTATATCTTTAGAGTTTCACTGAGATTGCATGTCAACAGTGGATTGCAATGGGAAACTACTTTGCAGCAGGTAAAAACAAAAAGAACATTTATAAGCTATTGAGCTAGCTAGCTTCTTGTTTGCTTCCTGACTGGTTTATCTAATCGATATATGCAGAGAACATTTGAATTCACGTTCCATAAAGTTTCTTTAGTGAGTATCTGAGTTGTGACTTAATGTGCACATTAATGCGGGAAACAACCTGCCGGCGGGGATCAGAGAAATGCTCGGTCGTTATTGCATGTTTGAATATGTTATCTTTGCCTTTCGGGCAAAGTCGTGAATCAAATGTCAGACTTTAGTTTTGAAAGCGCTTTGATATGATAACATTTGCATGGTTCAAAATTCACTTTTAATTTATGTTTTTTTTTTAACTTCTAAAAACACTATAGAGTACAAATACTCAAATCAAAGCGTGCAATGGACTGTAGAGTAATTTTATTTAACCCTTGAAAGAAAGATGACTGTTTTTAATGAGTACTAGTTGATAAAGAACAAAAGAAAACAATGGGTTTAGACGTCTTATTTATCATATTAAGATATTTACAATTAGATAACTCTGTGAATTTACCGACGCGGAGCGACTTCTTCATAAACTGATCATGATACAAAAAACTGCTCTCTTTTTTGCAGGAGCCGCTAGGCAGTTCTAACCTACAAAACTCGATAGTCAGATAGGGCCAGTAGTGTTGATCGCAGCAGATCACAAATTAAAAGTGAGTGTAGAAAGTCGTTAGTTTCTGTAACCACATAAACAATTGCGGTACGTAATTGAGAATGAAATAAACAGATGAATGATGATGATAATAATTCACACCCATCAACACTTACTTGAATAATGGATCTGCAATAAGTTTGGAGACGATGATTTCGAATCTATCTTGTCTTCGACTGATTTTCCATCTCTGATATGAGTTGGAACTGCATCATGACCGTAATCAACCAAAACACCAAACAACACGATTAAAATGACTTGAAAAACAAGTGCAACGATGTTGAAAGTACAGGCAGGAGCCATCCTTGAGAGATATCGCATTATCGAGTTCACAAATGAAGGAGCCGAGTTGCTTAGCGGAGTTGATATAGTCTCTTGATCTCTTGATGACTTCTTTCTTCTTTCAGCCAATCCCAAGTTATCAAAAGTTGAACGTATGCTTTGATCGTGCTGTATTCGTGCTAGTTTTCAAATTGCTTTACTTCCCTTGGCTAGTTATTCATTGTACCGTGATTAAAGACGCCAGAGGCTATTTTTATTTGAACAAAATACAAAATTTGACACAATCTTTTCGTTTCCCAATTGCAAACTCAGGTAAATTGATATCACATCTAAATAGAGTGATTTTCCTTCGCCCATGAAAGAATAGGCAAGCTAATAGTTCTTAGCAGAACAAAAATCCATTGTTTTCTTTTGTCCTTTATCAACTAGTACAAACTAAATAGTCATTTTTCTTTCGCAGGCAAAGGCAAACCACCCTACTACAAAAATTACGTGTGTATTAAGATAAGAATATATATGCAAGTATATTGACTATATTCGTACCTAGTTATATAATAAGACGGGATTACTGGTACCGGCCTTGTTCATTTCAACCACATTAGAAACTTGTAACTTAAACCTCCCACGAAGAAACACTTTTAACGAAAGAATAAATGGAATAGTCTTAGAAGACGTTTCTTCACGTTCTTTATTTTCTTATCTTCTTTGTTTTCTTGTTCCTTAAGATCCTTACACCAATAACTTATCAAACAACTCGTGTACCGTTTAAGCTCTACCGGAGAACAAAAACTGGAAGCGACTCCAACCTGATAGTTAGAGTAGTGCAAACACCTAAAAGCACGCAACAAAAATAGTACTAAATAGTGCTAAGTTATCTAATTATATTGTTTTCTATCGTTTAATTAACACTATTTGGTACTAAATTGTACAAAGTATTGCGCACTTTTAGTGCTTGTACTCCGACGAGAAAGGGAAGCAATCTTTTCAGTTTCAAAATGCTTTTAGTGATTTTATAGTATTTTCCAATTTTGTAAATGTCAACCCCATTGGCCACCTGTTTTGGGAGGGTGTGGAGTAATGTGATATGAGAGTCACATGGAGACTCAAAATCTATGAGTACTGGAATTAGCTAGCTTACTCTATCAACTACTAACTAACGGTAATAAATCTAGTGTAACTGAATATTCACGTCCCCCCTCGACTATAATAATAACGCGGATCCTGCAGTCGATGAATTTGTATATGTAATAGGACTCCATGTTGTCCAATTTGAAAACAATTAGACGAAAAAAATTCCGAGGACTGCCAAAATTGGACGAGGCCACAGGCCGGACAAGCATTGAGTCCTGTTACTTATTAATTATATAGTTGTCTCTAATCCCAATATTATGAGCACTTATCTTTATTCTCTGGTAAACTGTCCAATTTCAAGTGTCCAATTTAAGAAAAATTGGACAGTCAACCAAAATAAAGACTGAAATCTATCTGTTGACAATACGGTATGTGATTTAGAGTCAATTATACAATTAACGATTTAATTGTACTCCTCTCGTCCAATCAGAATCGAGTAATTTTGTATAGTGTGTTATAAGGATTGAAATTCACAGTAATCGATGAAACACTCTCAATCCAAACCAAAATATGTCCCCCTCTCTTTTGCTAGTTAAGAGATTCTCTCTCTCTCTCTCTCTCGTTCTGTTCTTTCTTTCTTTTAAAGGTCTGTAAACTATCTTTTTTACACGGCTCAGCTGAGTAAGGTACCCCTTCTTCCACTAGCTAGTTCCCTTTCAGAACCATCTATACCCCTTTTTACTAAATACTTTGAGCTTAAAGACCTTAATGGCTTAAGGAAAATGCAGGTATTTTACAATTTGAGACATATCAGATGATGTGTGAACATACCGTGAAATTAAAAACTTAAGCTGGTTTTAATGAATATGTAAATTATTAACATAAATTAATGTACCATGATAGCCCTACCTCCCACAACGACCACATCATCTTGTCTACACAATTGTGGTCGTTGTTCAGTGTTGTTTTAAAGACTTGAAGCTTTAACTTTATTGCCAATAATTTTCTGTCTCATGACTGAAAAGAAAGCCATGATAACATATCTTTTTCGGCCGCAGAAAAACTGGTATGGAAAGTCATACTACTTTACATTTCTGTTGAAAAACAGCCATGACGTAATTGGTCAGTCACGTGGCCTAAGTAGCTATATATGACTGGCAAACCAAGAGAGATCCTCGTATTGAGAAGATATTGGTAAGTTCAATTACTGCACAAGAAATGGAGAAGACGTGCTTGGGACTGTTCTTCGCTCTGATAATAGGTAAGTGAAATAAGGCGTTATAATCATCCATGAGGGAGGCGGCGTCTTTATTGTTTTCCGAAAAGGATTCTTGTTCGACGTTGTTGGATATCGTGACGTCATAAGCTCTACAAAGCAACCACAGGATCAGTAGGGGTATAGTAAAAAACCGAGCCCCGCCGAGACACTTGTTTTGAAATCCGAGCCCGAGACTTTACATTTATGTCAAAATCCGAGCCCGTCGCGAGAACTTAAAAAAATTCAAATCCAAGACGCTAAAAGCTGCCAAAGGTGTTTAATCCAATGGAAACCAGGCTTTCATATTATGAACGCTTTGTTTTTTAGGATCGCTGCGATTTGAACTCGTTTACAATAAAATTTACTTAATTCTTTAATTTTATTTTGAAAACAAAAGTCCTCTTTTTCTCGTCTTGTAGTATTCCAATATTTATCATATAAACAGTCACGTCATAAATAAAGAAGCCAATATCGTTTCAAAAAAGAATTCAAAAATTTTTTAAAAATACGATAAAAATTTAATACCCGAGTTATGGTAAGCCAAAGTGATCCAGATTTGTATAGATTTTGGCGCGTTTGCCCCAATTCAAAATGGCGAGCGAAATCTACTAAAAGTCCCCGTCCCCTCCCGGCTCAATATTGGTCCGAGTTGGGTAGAGGGATGACTACAATCAGTGACAAATTATGCTAGGACTCTCACGTCTGTCTCCCTCCCCTTCCCCCACCAGCAATGTTGGTCCCTAAAAAGCCATTGGGTGAGCAGTTAGGACCCTAGGTTGATGTCAATAAGGACATTGAGCCGGGAGTGGAGAGGGGAGGGAGAAATCTTTCATTTTTGCTAAGGAGCAATAGACCGATGGGTTTGTCACAGGAAATTCCTAGCATGTCCCAAGTAACCCGTCTGTGATCGTAAGTGTTACTTCAACATTATTTGTGGGGGAATAAGGGAGATAATATATTTGAAAAGGCACACCGAAAAAGCAAAAGGCAATTTTTTGTCAATAATTTTGTCCAAGATTGTATTCTGGAAATAAAGTGAAAATGCGCGCTTGTAGATAAGAAATGCGACAAAAAAAGTACCTGATAATTTTGTTTGATTCATTTGTGTCATCCTCAGAAAAACCATATCAATATAAGCGTATTCAAACCCAGCTCAGCTTTAAATTAACTCAACATAAAGATATCATAAGGTTCTTTAGACTACTCACGTTGTTCTTTCAGGTTGGTCAGTGACTATTAATGGCAGCGAGATGACTGGTGAAGACCGCGATAAAAATCCATGTTCTGAGCCAAAAAAAGTGGGGCCTTGCAAAGCAAAAGCGAAGCGGTTTTACTTCGACTCTATCAAAGGAATTTGTACATCCTTTGTCTGGGGTGGTTGCAAAGCTAACGGCAATAATTTCGAAACACTAGAGCAATGCCAAGAATTATGTAAGTTGAATTTGAACATAACAGAACTTACCAAAAACAGTTGCATTCTATCCCATTATTCTATCCTATTCTATCCTATTCTAACCCATTATCCTATCCCATTTTATTCTAACTTATTCTATCCTCTTCTTAATTATCTAGGTGGAAACCCATGTGATGAGCCACTTAAAGTGGGTCCGTGTCGTGCATTGTTTCCACGCTTCTACTACAACAATAAAACAAAAAAGTGTGAAGAATTTGGCTGGGGTGGCTGCCAACCTAACGGCAACAATTTTGAAGAACTAAAGCAATGCAAAGAGAGATGTAAGTTTGAATTTGAAAGAAAACAAAAAAGGGGAATAAAAACCAAAGAGAAATGCCATTTTATTTATTCAATTAGTTGTTAGTTATTTTTTTATGTGCTCTATTTATTGTAGTATGTTTTTGTTATAGGCGTAGATCCATGTGAAGAGCCAAAAAAAGTGGGTCTTTGTCGTGCCGCGATTCCACGCTTCTTCTACAACAAGGAATCCAAGAAGTGTGAATCTTTTATATGGGGTGGCTGTCTTCCTAACGGTAACAACTTCAAAACAGAGGAGCAGTGCAAAAAACGATGCGTACAGTGAGGTAAGACATTTGTTGACTTTAATATATTGTATGTTTTGCGCAGAAATTGAAAGACCGGGCCGAGGTCGCAAGAAAGTTGGATAGCGCAATCCAGTAGAAAAATAGGCCAAGTAGGTGCCAGAATGTTCAGTGTTTCGTAAAACGTACTATATTTCGTATTCAAATACAAATAAGGCCCTGTTTATATGAAGGCGAATTGTCCCTGGTCACGTGCCCTGGAAGCCGGGTTAACTCCGCTTTTGTTTTAAGTGTTCCCAGCTGGAATAAACGGGGACTAAAAGTACCTGACTGCTTGTTCACAGAATCTTGTCAACTATTCAAGAGTATAATGGACCAAAGAAACAGACAGGAAAAAACAACTAAAGATAATCTCACTACAACTAAAAGTCTATATAAGCTTTATTTAATAGAAAAGGCCTTCAAAATGTAATGTGTAAACGAGACAATAAAAAGGAAGCATTTGTGAGGAGTTAATATCGCTTAAATGCATTTTATTAAAATGTAATAATTATATTTGGCATGCAACTCGTTAGAAAAACACCAGTGACCTTCTTGAGATCAGCTATATATATAGCTATTTCAAAACAGGTTGACGGGACAAATGGCGAATGGCAATTAATGGGTGATTGGTGATTGCACGACCGAAAGGAAATTTGGAGTAACAAGAATTGCTTCATTTTCATCAATTGAATATCCAAGCAATGCCGGTACCATGCAGTAAAGACCGACAAAGTGGTCGATAGGCGATTCATATCTCCGCGCCGGATAGTGCCGGTCTAACAGCGTGACCACAGTTCCTTTCGGTCGTGCAATCACCAATCGTCGATCGCCATTCGCCCCGTCAGTCTTTTTTGAAATGGCTATATACAGGTCAATGGCATTTAAGCCCGGTTTTCACTAGCGACGCAAGTACAAGTAGCATAATGTTCCGTTTTCATTGAGATATCATGGACGCAAGCATAAGCGCGCAAACACATGCAAGAGAAAGGAATTTTTTATCCTTCTGTTTACGCTTATGCTTACGTTGTACTGCAAACTAGGCTGAACTCATCACTGTTTCAATAAATAGGACTAACATTTCAAAAAATGTCACGGCCCGGTTTTACGAAGGTTGGATAAAGTTATCCACCGGATAAGAGTTATCCACTGTATAGATTTTGTATATATTTTATCCGCTGGATAAGGATTTATCTGCTGGATAGCGCTATTCACCCTTCGTACAACCGGCCCCAGATGTTCATATTACGCACACACCTTTGACAACAAGATGTTCGCAAAAAATTATTCTTTAATTTACCCTCTATTTTGTCTATCATGTCCAAATCCATTTTTCAGATGACTGATTGTTTCTGGTATATCCATGAAGACATGTGACAAACAAACATTTTTAGGATAAACACTAATTGCTGCAGTCACATCAAACAATTAAACATGTTTAAAAGTGCTCATAGCATGTGCAACTTACAACTAAAAGAGGTGAAAACTTGTTTGATTAAAATATCACGGCAAGGTTGTTTGAAATGTGTCTTGTGAAGGTGGCACAATAGGGTTATCAACAAATTGGAAAAAGCTAAACCTGGTTTAGTTAATTAGTTTAGTAGGTGTAAATGCAGCATAAGACTGGTTTTCATTTGTCACGCTAGCACAAGCATTATAATGATCCGGAGGGTCACGCACAGTTACAGGATCAAAAAAATTGTAGGAAAAGTTTGCTGTGTGTCCGGGCCAAGACGTAATCAAGATGCTATATACCCTTTGGTAAAAGTTACGGGCCCGTTTTGGTAGCGCTAACTAAAAGTTGACGAGCGTAACGCTTTATTCTTTCGGGCAGAATGCTCAAAGGGGCGTCTTTTCATATTTACTTAGGAGGACGAGTCACAAGCAGTTATTAGTCGAGTTATGGTTTGTAAATAGAACCATTCCATCGTGTATGTACCGCCTATTGTTTAACAAGACTTTTCATGAGAAATCCAATGTCTGAACATGTTTTCTGAATTTTCTCTGCAAAGGATGGTTTTGTATCGTCTTTCTTTTTATTCAACAAGTCCATTTGCTCCCTGGATAGAATAAAATAAGGATAATGATAGTGAGTTTTTGTTAAAAGGAAAGGAAAAGTGACCTTATTTAATGTCACTACCTTCGGTTATTTCAACTAAGACTTGCCCTGGTATCAGATGCGTAGAGAATTTTCAAAATTCAACTTTTAAGCGCGCGCAAGTTATTTGAAGTCTAAAGCCAGTTCTATAGATAGGGTAGTTTGTTTGTTTATGTTCTCCTGTCTGGCAGTTGTTGGAAAGTGGGTAAGCGTTAACCATGGTCAAAATCATTGGTATCGGGATTTTTACGTCTCGTGCCACTCTTACGTTTGTTAATCGTTCTTTATATTTTAATTCTCTTGTGCATCTATAACGCCGTGGGCAAGCAGCTTTCTGTTGTCTAATTGATTTATAACATAGTCTAGAACGTTAAAAACGGAGCCGTGCAGCCCATGGGGAAATAGTTCATAGATTTTTCAGACAATCAGAGCGCGCGTTATATGTGTCGCCATCTTAAAAACGAACGATTTGAAAAAGACGATGACGAAGATAGTGCGCGCGCAGTGCAGCCCACGGGCAAATAGTTCATAGCTTTCTGGCCAATCAGAGCGCGCGTAAGATTGTAGCTATGTTATAATTTAGATCTAACCATGGATTAGAACTAACCCGCTTAATATTGGAACAACTGAGCCCTGACTTTACATTACTAACTACGTGACTCTTACTTCTTTTGTTATTTTTTGCTAGTTCGTCTGTATGTTTAATTTGTTCACAAATTCATTAGAACGGGTACGCGTCACTTCACCGTTCTTTTATTAGAGCAGATTTCGTATAAGTGTGAAACGTGCCGCTCCGTGCCATGACCGCTTCAGCGCCGTGTTGTCTATAAGAATATTCGAAATTCCTGCCGTAACCGTGCCGTGACCGTGCGGTGCCGTTTTCACAGTCATACGAAATCTGCTCTATTTCACAAACCTCAATATATCGTATGCAATCTCATCCAAATCAACTTCGTTGTCACTCTCTGATTCGTCATCAGCCAGGGAGACCTGAATCCCTGAAAACCGTTAAAAGCGCAGTTTTGAAATTATGGTCCGTTAAAGAACGCTGTTTAACAACAAATCCCGGGGGAGGGTGGGTATTTCTTATGATTTCTTATTATAGACTATACGGAAAATCTCCACCCGAAAATGGAGAAACCATTCAAGCTGAAGGTATGAGAAGGGGTAACTTTCTACAAAAGGGCCGTCCGCTTCTGATTCTACGAAATGTAGTATAGACTTAGAATAAAGGGATTGTGGTACAGTACAGAAATTGATACCATTTTCATTGAAAGGCTATAGTACACACATGTACAGATTTGTTAGTTCTTGATTTTGATAAAAAGCTAGCTATCGTTCAACACGACTGTATGGATGGAACTTGTACAAATTGTTCATATATCTGTGTCATTTTGATAAGTTTAAAATGTAAATATTTTTTCAAGAAAGAAATGAGCTAGCAGACACGCAAGAATATAAAGAAATGGCTTGAGACAGAAATAAATTCATAAGTAAATGAACAGTAAAATGGCTGCAGGACCAACGTCTCTTTTACAATAAAGTTATTATTAATAAAGTTTTTAATGAAGGGGGGAGATAAAGGTTTAATTAAGGGGGGAGGGAGATAAAGGAGTGAGAGAAATAGATTATTACCTCACCATTTTATTTGTTACAGTTGTTACAATTAATATGCTCGTACTACTTACGTAGTTTTGTCCTCAATGTCTCTAACAGCTCCTCATATCTTTCTATACTCTCTTTCAACTGTCCGTTTGCTCTGTACAACGCTCCAAGACTCCCACAGGCCTTACATATCCCATCCAAATCAACCAAAACACGAGAAATCTCCAGTCGTTCTTCATGGCACTCCAACGCGCCTGCAATATTGGACTGTAGTTCATAAATGTTAGCCACATTGTTGAGATTTCTGGCAATAGATCTCTGATCATCACGATCTCTTGCTAACATGAGTGATTTTTCAAAACATTCAGACGCTTGTATTAAATTTCCAGTTTTATGGTGAAGACAACCTAAGTTAGTATAGGCCTGTCCCTGAGTCTTTCTGTCTCCAAGGTCTTGTGCTAAAGATAGAAGATCTTCGAAGTAAGGTTTAGATAGCGTGTAAGATTCTAGCTTGAAGTAAGCTAATCCAACATGACTTAAAATTTTAGCTTTTTCGCGTCCAACGTCTTCTTGTTCTTCTCCTTGAAGTTCTTTTAGTCTTTTTTGATGGCGTTGAATTGAGGACAGAAATTCACTCAGGGGTTCCTCGACGTATCTAAATTGATCAGGATCGTTGTCTTTGACTGGAAAAAACATTTTCAGCATTTTCGACCACAACTGTGTCATTGCTAGAATAAATTCATTCTCTCCTGCAGGTAGTTTGTCATTGATATGAATAATTAACAATTTGTTGAAGTTTTCTTCAATTTGAGAGCGCTAGACATTTTCCCAAATGATGACTCAAATGATAAAATATAATGAAATAGTCGTATATTTAATATTTCATTTATTTGTTCTCTCTGACAATTTTTAAAATCCTTAATTTTTAGGCCATTCCTAAATACTATTCATCAAAGGCAGTTATACAAATTACAAATACAAAAAAAATCTACAAGATTATTAGCTTTGGTCGCTATGGTAACCAAGAAACAAGTTACTATAGTAACCTTAATATAAATACTGATTATAGGAGAAAAACATCAGGAGAAATCTCACGATCTCTCGTCCCCTTTTTTACAAATTTCTTTGATAATTGAGGCACATGGGTATGAAACATTCGCTTTCCTCATGAAAACCCCTTTTATAATGCATGCATTAAAAGAAGTCATTCTACGAACTCCTCGATATTTTCGTTTTTTATAATTTCTACGTCTTCATTTGTGTTGAAGCCGAATGAAAATCTCTCTACAAGCTTACATAACTCTTGCGGTTTTAAATTTTGAACTGCATGGTTTAAACTGATTTTCTTGTGTGTATTTTCAATTGTTGTATTCAAGTAAACTTACTTAAATTTGTTAATTCAAAACTTACCTAAAAATAAATAATTTTCCTACAGAAAATCCCTTACTCGGGATAAGAGTTAAAAAAACCCTTTAATTTGGAAAAATTAAAGTTAAACGAGCAGCGGAAAATATTAAACCACAATAGAGTATTGTTGAATGTATAAGACCAAACTCACTGAATTTACTAACAACCATTCCAGAAGTATATAATCTGATTCTGGTTATTTACTTCCGTTAACAATTGCAAGCCATTCATTGTTCCATATGCATTTTAAACAGGAATGATTATTACTTTTTCTTTTTATCATCTTTCTTTTTCTTTGGATCAGTTTTTTTCTTCGCGTCTTGTTTCTTATCATCCACCGATTTCTTCTTGAAGGGATTGTTAAACTTGATTTTTTTCCCTTTACCAGCTGCAGCTTTCAGTTTCTCTTCTTCAAGTAATTTCTCTTGAGCTTCACTGTGCAAATAAAGATGATTAAAACATGAGAGAAGAATTGTCTCTTACACACATATAGTAGCAAGTAGCTGTTAATTAACTCATGGATACACACCCATTTCATTAAAGGGTTGTCCATAGTTGTACTGCATTTTGCATATTGCATTCCAAGACTGAAATGCATTGTGGACGTGGATTAAATTTCAGTTATTTCCCACCTCAAAAAACTGAAACGGAAAGTCTATCCATGCAGTTCCTGTACAACCTCATGTTAGCCATCTATACATTGACCAATGTGCAATATGCAACATTCAATATGCATCGAAACCAAAGACAACTATTTTTGCAAAAGGTTATTTTGCAAGAAGTACAAACGAACTATTCGTGGGTTTGCTTGCACTCCACATTAACAAGAAAAAAGGTTTGTCTAAAACACTTGTGTGTGTATATAACAGAAATGTCTATAACGTTTCCCAGATAAAAACAGAATGTATTAATTTTATTAGATATCACGTGTCGTTACGCGTTACACAAGCGCATTCAGAAATAACTTGCATTGCATTAATTTCACTATCAATTCCACGAGCACATATCCGAATTGAACTCGCAAAAAACGAATATTTAATCAGACACGTGACATATCTAAAAGTGTAACTGTTTTCTAATCCGGACAAAGTTATTATATAAAGTATGTAACTATTGATCACTTACGCGAGTTGTTGCATTGTGACCATGTCAAGATCGATAGGATCATCATCACCTGAGTCTGACTCTTCTGCTAGTGTGTCTTGAATTCCTAGTATAAAACAAGGTAGCCCCTTAGGTCAATACTGGCTTCCTGTGTAAAATCAAATTCGGGCTTCCAGTGTAAAATCGGGAAGAAGAAGACTAGGGACAAAAATGGAAGTCCTCCTCGCCTCTGAACGCCGAAAAACGAGAGTTGCACGTGTCTGGGAAAAAGGCTATTGTCTTAACTCCGTAGCTTGTAAAATCATTAAGTGACTAAAACGTAATTTGAGGCCAATGGTCCATGCACACTTTATCACCTTCTCCCCCTCCTTGACTTCGGCCAATACTTCGTTTTAGAGGCAGATTAGACTGACCGGTTGATCGTTCAATGGGGGCTCGACTATGTGTAAAATACAATCAATAAAACCCGACTGACACGACAACCTTTTTTATGGCAATCTTGGCACGCGTACTCGTCTTAGACCAACACATTTTCTAACAATGATAATTACTAGTTGCGGTGCCAGAAATGATGGGCCCATGTGCCCAGAATTACGGGTGCCGTGCTATAAAAGATTATCTTGTAAATCTGACTTTAAAGTAACAATGTCATTGTGGCTAGTTAGACAAGACAACCTGCAGTTACCGCATCTTTATCAATGAAATCACGTAGCCAAACTAAATATTTGAGGTCAATTTCTGTGTTTGGATCCACAGATGTTGAACAAAAGGGATGTTCTTAGAGTGATGGTTGAATTTGCTAAATGTTAGCAGCACTGATTTGGTTGTAGTACGTTGAAATGTTTTTTAGTGCTAGTCAGTAGTATATTGTCATTATATTTAACCCGTGAGGAAATTGGCAAACTATTAGTTAGTAGTAGACTTCAAAACCATTGCCTTGTTTTGTTCTTTACCAACTAGTACGCATTAAATAAACTTTTTTCTCCACACGGGTTGAATATTTAATCACTATATAGTAATAAATATCGTTGTTGGTGGTAGTGGCAGTGACAGTGACAGTGACAGTGGATCGGTAGAGTGAAAGAAAAACTAAGCTAACGAGGTGTAACAATCACATAGAGTCAGAAAATTGAATTATTTGATTATTACACGTTAGCTTTTGGTGTTTTGCTTCACGAATTAAGTAAAACCAACCCATTAGAGTGAAACAAAACAAACAAAAGTGTAATACTTTGTCAAATAGATACAAATGAAAACACTGGAGATAATGCATATTGCTGAAGCGTCTATTTTACGGGATAAGTAAATCATTATAGAGTGTAGACAATAGATAAATGAAAAGAGAACGCGCTAAAGTGTGAACAACTAGAAAATGTAAACAATGTAATAGAGTACAAACACTAAAAGCGTGCAACATAAATAGTACTAAAAAGCTCGCTATAGTGAGTTAGTCTGCTTTTGTTTTCTCGTATTGTTTAATAAATGCTAATGCTAAAGTACAGCACGCTTTTAATGCTTGTATATACCAGCATTATCATTACACATCGCACTGTTCACTATATTATCAATATCTGTTCCCGCTTTTATTGCTTTCGGTCTAATAAAACTCTAATAAAATCGAAAATACTAAATAGCGCCAAATCTGAGATTAGAGTTAGCGTTAATTAGGTCATACTGTTTTACGGATTCACCCTATTTATGATAAAAGTCAAACTAGCTAGCAATGATATTACTTTAGAACATCAAGAAACAGCTCATAATGGAGAAACTTACTCAATTTATCTCGTAGAATCTTTAACATTTCTTGATAATATTGGATACTAGCTTCCAGATCTCCAACCACATGGTATAAATTGCCAAGACTTGCACAAGCTTTGCCTATACCATTTTTATCATTTAGTTCATGAGAAAGTGCCAGTCTTTTATGATGGCAATCTAGAGCTTCAGTCAAATTCTCTTCAATTTCATAAATATTTCCTAGATTATTGTAAGTCCGTGCTAAAACTGTTTTATTGCCAGTTTCGTGTCCAATAGCTAGAGTGGCGTCAAAATGCTCTTTTGCTTCGACAAAATCCCCACTTGCTTTGTTAATGCATCCTAAATTACAATGAGCTCTTGCTTTGCCTTTTTCGTCTTCCAGCTCAGTAGCGAGAGCCAGATATTTCTCCTGATATTGTCTCGCTAAATCAAAATTTTCAATTTTGAAGTACGCAAGTCCTAAAGAACTCAATACATTAGCTTCATCAGGCTTAACTCCAGAGTCCGATGCCTCGATTAACATCTCTTTTAGCTCTTTTATCTTGTTTAAAATCTCATCTTCTCCTTCTTGAATAAGTCGAAACTGTTTTGGATCTATCTCGTCGTCCATATTTTTGTGAATTATAATTATACACTGTCTATTCAAAACTGTAAAAACAATTCAGTGATGCTAAGAAACTGTGCTGGTTTTGTGGAATGTTGTTGTGGTTGCCCGACCAATCATTATCTATTAAAGCGACGGGTTTTTGAAAGCGGGTATCAAACGACACATTTTGAAACCCAAACAGAAAAGTTTGTGGGTTGTAGCTTTCCTGTTTGGGGGATTTTGGTTTGCAGGGGTTTATAATGGCAGTGAATTATCTAAAACCTACGAATTCAAAACCACTCAAGAAAAGGCGAATGAGATACACCAAAAACTCACATTTTTCCCAACATAATTCGATTTTCTTGACAAAAGCTGTACATTGTGTGTAATTGAATGATCATAAGAAAACTGTTGATCTTTAACGCTCTTTATTTACGCTTTGAGTATCTTAAAGCGCGATGTGTTTGGCAGGTGCCGAGGATGAACACATAAACAGGCGGACGTAAAATATGTAAATTACTAGGCAATGCATCAGCCCTTTCCTCGCCCCCTCCCCCCACGCGACAAAGTTGCTTAATATCCGTCCAAAACTCCATTAGATTCCATTCAAAAAGGTGGGATAATAATGATTTATATAGTAATTCTACAGTTGATTATGTCAAATCGTGCCACTAGCCACACAATCTTTTCTGTATTTAAAACAATAACGTTCCTCGCGTGTTTTTTTGTTTTCGTTTATTTTTTCTTTAGAGTTTGCACTAATTGTCAAGACACTTCTCCGCCAGATGCAAGTGTCGTTTTGGTCGCCAAAGACCTAGAAAACGGTTATTTGGACTAAAACTTCTCAAGAAGAAGCCACTTTGAGGATCTGTATTTCGGCGGTGATGTACACAAATAAGCTGCGCCTGAGAAGCGAGTGAAAAGACCGGGCTGTTTTCTCAGGCTACACTAAAAGCTTTTCAAAGTCAATAGAAAAATCAAGGTGTTGATGAAACTGTTTCAAAATCAACTTCTAAAATTGTCACCCGTACAACGCTTCATGCACGCAACATCACGTAGTCTAAGACCGTTATTAATGGACGGGGAAAAAATTGACAAGTACATAGCCAAAAGGCGATTTGAAATAACGAGACAATGAAGCTTGAGGTGCTATCAAAACCATAATTTATTCAAATTTGTTGAAATTCGGAAACAATTCCAATGAATTAAGTGTGATGTTAGATGCCTTCATGAGCTGGAGTTTGCTTAGTGAACTTGAATTCTGAAGAAAATAAATAGCTAAATAACTAAATAACTAAATAACTAAATAACTAAATAGCTAAATAGCTAAATAGCTAAATAGCTAAATAACTAAATAACTAAATAACTAAATAAATTATTAATTACTTAATTAATTAATTAATTAATTAAAATAAATAATAAATAAATAAATAAAATAAATAGAACTAAACTTTCGATAAATCCAATCAGAGAGGAAAAGAACTTTCTATTAAAACAATTAAAAATAAAATAAAGTAAAATAAGATAAAATAAAATAAAGTAAAGTAAAATAAAATAAAATAAAATAAAATAAAATAAAATAAAGTAAAATAAAATAAAATAAAATAAAATAAAATAAAATAAAATAAAATAAAATAAAATAAAATAAAATAAAATAAAATAAAATAAAATAAAATAAAATAAAATAAAATAAAATAAAATAAAATATATAAATGATAAAATAACATTGAGAAGAACATCTGTAATTACGTATTTCATTCATGCATGGTAATATACCTGTAGCTGAAAATTAAGAATATATATCGCAAGAATATGTACTTATTGAGTGAGTAGGAGGGCCGGACGGGATATTATTTGGCTCGAGGTTATACAAATGAACAAGAACTAAATATTTTCCCATCCGGCCCGTCCTAACTCAGTCAATAAACATTTTATCATATGACCTTTTTTTGTTATAAAAAGTGCTGAAAAACTCTCAAATACAAATAGAAATACAGCGCGCGGAAACGAGCAGGGCCATACGGTTTTTTACGGCCCGATCACGTCATCTTTTTCGAAGGTTTTATTAAGAGCACGCGAGCGGGGACGTACGGGTCATATGATAAAACATAGTCTTTGACAATGTGTCATTTGTGACAACCAATGCAATGTGATAAAAGAACGAAATTCTAGGCAAACTGAGCACACAGAAAAAGGTTTCAAACTGACTTTTTCCGCTCCTGAAATGGTTACACTATATCACAACAAAAAGGTTTTCGCGCCTCAAACCTTTCCCTTTCGATTGAACAAACTGCTTTATCAGACATCATCATTTTGACATGAACATGATCAACTTTTTGACTCCCAAGGCAGATTCTGAAAACTTTAGCTGCCTGTTTTTATACGTTACATTTCAGGACAATGATCGTATCTACCCTTCACTGGTCTTCCTCTGCAGTTTTGAACTCAATCTTGGCCTGTATAGCAAGTGTTTTCAATTCGACAGTTCTTGTAACAATATGGAGAACGTGTTCTCGTCATTCTCCAGCAAATCTTCTCCTTGGAAGTCTAGCTTTATCAGATGTCTTAGTTGGGATCCTAGCTCAGCCAATGGGCGTACTTTTGGATATCGTTTTCCATGTACATAAGAATACGTTGGCATACTGCATATCGGGTTTGATAGCAGAGGGATTGGGAATATTGTGCGAATGAGTCTCGGAGATATTAGCAGAAGTGCTACTCAGAAAATCCGAGGATAAATAAAGATTTTTTTTAAAAATCACGTGAAAGCTTCTATGTGAAGTGGCTACGCAGTGAGCTTATTAATATTTCATCTAACCTAAGCTGTAGTATGAATTGGCCACGCGGCTACGCAGTGAGCTCATTAATATTCATGAACTTAAGCTGTAGTGTAAAGTGGCTACGCGGCTACGCAGTGAGCTCATTAATATTTATGAACTTAAGCTGTAGTGTAAAGTGGCTACGCGGCTACGCAGTGAGCTAATTCACATTTAAAAATCTATAAAGGCCAATTTACACCGGAAAACGTTTGCCTACAACCACAGCATGCAACTTGCGCGGGCTGGCTTGCGAGATGGGCTGAAATCTCAAAAGAAAGAACATAAAATATTTACAAATGTTGATGTTAATATACGTATTTTAACATTTACCCCAAATTGTAAGTGGGTCAAAAAGTTGCATCAATTTAAGTTGGCGTTTAGTATAATGTTGTATATTTAACAAATTGAAGATGGTTTTGAGTTGTCTGAAACGCGTCAGCAGTGTGCCTGTCCTCTTATTGACACACTCTAATCAACCAATCAGATCGCGAGATTAGTCATCAAGTGTTGTAAAAAATGTTATTGAAGGCCTGAGGAGTTAAATGATTGTAAAAATTATAAAGTGGCTGAAATATATTATGCATGTTAATATGTTAATGTTAATTATATACAATGCATTCCGGATTTAAAATTTGCAGATAGAAAATTTCTCGTTGTACAAATGTTCAATGCGTAATTCACACTTATTTCAATCTCGAAAGAAGTCAGCGGTCAATAATGATTGAATGAAGAGTAAATACAACGTAGTCGACCTGAGTGTTTCTATACCTTGCTTCAATGTTTCCAGTCTATAATCCTCTTAGAAGATATAATTTTTTGCACGTTTCAAGTAAACACTTTTTCGTGTCTTCTTGACTGAAGAGTCTTAATCCCCAAGAGGATTGAGATGGGGAAACACGAAAGCTAGCATAGTATATTCATAAATCAAGAATAATGACATGAATTCTTAACTAGAATTCTAGGAAATGGAGTTCAATTGGATTAGAGAAAAGCATTTTCTCCGAAAAATCGCAATGCCTTTTTTTCAAAGGCCCTTCCATAGGGGCAAATTTTCTATGGCAAGTGGATTTTCCCCGTCTACGTTTATACACGAAGAGATTTCACAAATGCATTTAGTCAAATGTTTCTCATCCACACAAGCAAGTTATTTGTCATAGATCATTTGCTTGTGTAGAAGGGCTTCAAAATGGCGAAACATGCATTTTCATCTATTATGAATTTGAAAATAACCCACAATATGAATAGACTTTTTAGTTTTTTAGAAATTTTAGGGTTTTCAGTTTAATGAATTTATTTTTCTCAATATCTTTCTCAGTAATTTTTAGGGTTCTTATAATAATTGTTAGAATTTGTATATAGAATTTATGTTTTTAATAGTTGTATTTATATGAATAGACTCTTTAGTTATTTTAAAATGATACTAATAATTCAAAAAGACCTTTTTCACATGAATCATACGCAAGAAATATCGTTTTTCATGTATACACTTATTTCAAAAATCGTTGTCGCTAGTCAAGCTACGAGCGTCAAGCCCAGACCAAAATGAATGCTAGTTTTATGTAATGTATTCAAATCACACTTGTTTCTATAGAACTAATTACAAAATATGGTCATTTTCATGTGCTTGTTACTATATTGCACTTTATTCTGTTGATAACAAGTGTGATTTGAATACATTACCACCATAAAACCAGCATTCATTTCGGTCGTGGCTTGACGCTTGTCGCTTGACTTGCGACAACGATTTTTGAAATAAGTGTACCTATTTGCACAAACATCGAACCTAGAAGCTGAGACCGAAATGGCTCCTTGGTAAAGTAGTAATATATAGATATTCATATGTTTTATCTATGAATTTGCTACATAATCATGTTTGGAATACCAAACACTTCTCTCAATCGGCGTTCGAAACGTCCTCGTCCACGCACTTCTTTAAAATCATCTAATCAACAAATTACCCAGTGTTTCTTTCGGTCTCAGCTTCTTTGTTTTGAAGAGTCAATGCTGTTTGAGCAAATAGGTATATACACCTATTTTAAAAAAGGTTGTCGCACGAGATGCTTAAAGTCAACGCAACTAGACCGAAAAGGAGTATGGGAAGTTGCAAAACTTCACTCGCTTTTAAGCTTTAGTCTTGATTTCAGCATCAATAAATGAAGCTCTTTGATGCATAATAATGTGAGGGCAAGCTAGACTTGAATTGTTATGTGGATATTTGTGTGATTTTATAACGTTATCAAATTCTACCCATGATTCCTTTCAGGTGAGTCGCGTAGGCTCGAGGGTTTTTGTCCGACAACGTTTATTGAAACAGGTGTATAAATTTCATCAGTTTCGTCTCCAGGTCCAGATAACACAGGAAGCCCAAATGAAAAGAAGCGAAAGTGAGGAGTGAGTAGTATCTTGACTAGTAATCGCTTAGCTTGCAGATGAAGCACTCGTTCGGCATCACCTCGAAATATTTAATTTGTTTCTTCGAAATCCAAATTTGTCATACTATTAGCACACGCAAGAAAGTGATTTTTGACAGCCGCAATGAATTTTGATAAAAAAGAAATACAGCCTCGAGTGGTACTGCCTGTTGCCTTCCGCTGGACAGCCAGGCGAGTTTTTCGAGACCACTGACTTATATTTTCAAAATCGTTTAAAGTAGCTTAATTCATGAAATATAATTTGAAATGACTATCTAATATCTTACTCTGTTTCAACAGGAAAGTAATACCAGAAGACCGAAGACCCCGCGCGAACTCTTATGAAATTCTTAGGGAGCTAAATTTGTTGCCGCACATCGTGCACCCTGGGAGCCTGAGCTTTGTTTCGCGTTACTTTACGTTTCGATAATGACCATCCAGGGAGATACGCCTTCGGTCCTCTGGAGGGAGGAGTGGTGGGTGGCGCTACATTTGAGCTATTTTGATAAAATGAATGACCTATTTCATTCCAATGAATTAAGCTTGCGCTAAAAGCGAATGCATGGCGAGTATTTAAATGTTTCAGTGCGCGCAAGTGATAAATAGCCCAAATGCGGGGCAACCCGTCACATCACATCTCCTGCTTATACTCTCCTTGTTTCCATAATAGACTTTTACCGATGCGGCTGCCATCTTGAATAAATTTAGTTTAAGCAATATTATGGGGTGCCTATGTCATTCACTCCAACGTTTGCCCCTGGGCATCCCATAATATTTTTTTAAAACTAGTGTTTCAAGATAGCAGTGGTATCTACTAGTTCCTTACAACCATAGCTCCACAGGATATATGGTCTTGAGTCGCGCTTGCTCTAGTGTGGGTAATCCGCTGAAAAATACTGAGCCTGTCAAGCGTTCAATGTCTCTGACTGTTGCTGTGTTATCCAGTAAGTATTCTTTGAAATTTTGGAGCTACGAGAAAATGACAGCATTTTTAAAATGAATGCACTGGAAAAAGATCAGTTGTAGGGACTAAATTAAAGAAACACAAATATGGCACCAAGCTACTTCAATGGAACGGTTTGAAAGAAATACAAAAAGATATCAATACTCCCTCCCAAAACTCACAAAGCAATTATACTTTTCGACTTCCCCGCACAGAGCCCGGAAAAAGGAGATTTACGTTTCACGGCGCAAACCTAATCACTTAAAATTGAAACTATTGAATCTCAGGTAGGTTTTAAAGCGGCTTTGAAAAAAACTTTTTAGAAGAGGGGAGGTGATTGTAAGTTATTGTTAGATTATTTAGTATTATAAAACTAGTTTTTGTCAATACGGCCCCCCTGAAAATCATACTGTTTGGTAATATATTTTGTTGTGAGTGTAACTACCGTTTTTAGATAAAGATTGATTGATTGAAAGATTGATGGAAACACATCAACAGAAAACAGAAACAAATACTATATAAAGGGGTGAGACGGGGAGACCAAATTATTTGCTGTACATAGCTTGTATTTCAGTGGGTGGGACGCATGTATTATAATGATCAACTCACCCTACAATGGTAGTTCTTATTGTGAGGGAAAACAAAGGAAATGACGTCAAGACGGCCATTACATCCGGGTACTTTATAAAAAGGCTGTTTGCTGGTATCACATCGCAGTATTATCTTGTAGAAGTGTGTTGGTATGGCAACCGTGTTGATTTCGTCTTTGATCCATCTAAATATAGCAATCATAATAAAAGATATGGTAAGACTTTATATACTGAGGGAAGGGGAGGAGATTAAAGAGGGGAAGGGGGAGGGGGAGTATGGAATGCCGGAGGGAGGAGGTGGGGATATGGAAACGAACTTAGCGTAGCACGAGCGCAGTAATCCCGCGTAATCTGACAGTTGTTTTCGAGTAGATTTCGTGTGAGCAGTCAAAGTAAGGCGCTGTTACACTGTGCAATTTTTTCAGCAACTTGCAATATTTTTTGCCGAGGCAAGCTGGGAGCGAGATTCAAGATGGCTCCTCAGAGCGAAATGAGGAATTGCGCATGCGCTCGTAGAAAATGTGCCTAAAAATTGCGAGGAAAGTTGCTGGAGGGGTGATACACTGAGCAATGGCATTGCAAGTTGCTGCAATGCGTTGCGAAAAGTAGACCTGAGTTCTACTTCATGCAACGCTACGCACAACAACAAAAATTTGCGAGACAACCCCTGTTACACTGTGCAATCCTCCAGCAACTTTTTTCGCAATGCCTTTGCGAGACAAGTTGCTGAGAAAATTGCACAGTGTAACAGCGCCTGTACGGTACAGACATAAATACGGTACGGTTATTACGTTTACGGTACTGAAAATTCATTCTATCACCGTATAGTTTTATACACATCATGCAACGCACCTTGTGACAGATTCATCTTTATCACGTAATCCATTCGAGTCTTCATCAAATATAGAACCGGTAATGACGTAAACTGTGGTAAAAGTAATAGCTAGCTTACGAACGTATATTTCTAAGGACACCCAGTCACCTGCAAACCAACGGCAATAACACTTAATAACATAGAAAGTATCATGATTTACATTCTTTGTAGTTTATAAAAACAGCTGAACTGTTGACAAAAATTGGTATGATGCCTATTTTCTCTTCATTTGCGATAGCAACCGGTAACATTGGCCCAAAGTACGCACAGCAATGAAGAATTTCATGAAGGCAACACATCTCTGATCTAATATTTGAAATTTCAGAGTTGTGAGGGGTGGAAAGAGTATAACTAGAAAGAAAAGGATTGGGGAAAGATTCATTTTTAACATGGTTCCCAGGGCCTTTTCTTTTCGTTTGGAAACGGTCCGAAAACGAGGTTGATACATTTTTTCTAGATACGCCAATTCACTCTAGTTTTTGACTTTGGCGCAAGAAAAAGCCTTCGATAAATAGATGATTAACCAATATCTTATAATTTGATCGATGTTGTCGCGCGCGTCTACCCATTCTCCTTTTCGAAATACATAGATTCGTGAATTTGTGGCTTAGCACCGAACAACCTTTTAGAAGAGGTTACCAAAGGCTTACCGATGTTAAAGCGATGATACTGCGGCGCCATGTTGGAAAGAAGAAAGGTCTGTAGTGCTGCTGTTTTGTTGTAATCAAAATCAGCATTAGGTACCATGTGACCGCGGTCCATATTAGACCTGTAGTAATGAGTACAGCTTGAGGCCTGGGCACTGTTCAAACGGACATCTCTTCTAAAACAGTTTTGTCGTAAGATACTTTGCTGAGCTTTCTGTAGAATAAGAATTGCATTCAATAATTAATGACAGCAAATCTCTTACACGGGTAAAACCTCGCATTTCCGAAACTCCGTTAATTAAAAGAGCTTCTAAAACGAGCATATTAATTATTGGATTAGCTGGGCGTAAAGTGGCTAAATGAAATAATATCATTTATGGAACGAGACTTCTCTTGGGGAATATAGATTGACCCAATCGAAACAATAAGCAGCCCACACATACACACTGTACACCGTTTTTACGAGAAAGATATTTTACCCATATACCTATCAGAGATAATGACACCCTTTCAAAGACATTGCCAATACACTCAGTCCAATACTCATCTAGCTCTCGTGAAATCTCTACCCAACGAGACATCGTGACCCCTCTCTTACTTAAGATAGATTAAAGTAGGCGCAGTACTGATCGCCAAAAAGGGAGTTTGTTACTGGTTTCCGATTAATTTTGAGATAGAGTTTGTTTAATTGATGAACCAGTCCTAAGCTATTCGTTAACCATTCATAGCTGGTCGATCAATGGTCTTGGGCGTGTAAAGACCTACCTTCCTACCGAAGAAAGAATACTGACTACTGTTAAATCGCACATCCATTATGACATAGAGTTGAACAATGATGCCCGCAGAATGGAGCTTCTAGACATTTTGTCGTGAATAATGTTACCATGACAACGTATCCAGTATTTAATTCTTGGTTTGCAACCATTCCCAGGAGAGTGAATTGAACACAAGCTCCACCAGTCACGGTATGGTTTTCTTTTGTCAAGACCACCAAGCATGGCCTGCCGTGTCTTTTGTTCAATTCACTCTCCGGGGAATGGTTGCAAACCAAGAAATCATGGCCGTTTGTATGGTCAATGCAAAAGAATTTTAAAGCAAAAGCATTTTATGTAAAATCATTCCCCTCCACTCAAAATTCCTGTATCCGTCCCTGCGGCTCCCCTTTCATTTACCTCCAGCCTGGAGAGGGGATAGAAGCCTCCCCCATCATAGGAGGGAGTATCATCCAACTCCTGCATGAAAACCGGCTTCTTTGAATTGCAATGATTGGAAAAAGGTCACCCTCTTAAAACAATACCTCATAGTAAGACTCATCGAGGTAATATCGTGTTTCTTATTTATCCACTCACCTCCCCATCCAGTCTGTAACCAGCCCATAGGGGCACTCGTAGGTAGGTACTAAATCCAGTAATGTACTCTTCCTGGGTCAAGACACATCCGCCTTTCCCAGCACCTCCATCAGGAAGTCCCCATGGTAAATTACGTTCCTGGTATTGAGAAACTAGGGACGGAATAAAGATAGCAATAAATTAAAATACAATTGAAACCAGCTACTCTAGTATGTACTGCCTGCCTTTTATACTCTAAGACACCCATAAACTCGAGTGAAACTCGTCGCGAAGTGAAATATTGCTTTAACGAATCGAACCTTAAGCTACTTGTAGTGTCAATTAGTAGGGCGTTTTATTCGAGGAAATGCAGATTTTCGGAGCTAATGCAGGATACTTTGGTTGGCGAATTTTCTCGGAAGTAAACTAGATCAAGGCGGGGGTAGCTCCAAAAGTGAGGCTACAGACATCGTTGTAGAGTTTTGAACTTCCCATTACTTTGAGTCAGCTATAGTAGTCATATTTATAATGACTAGTAAATGTCAAGAGTTGTCAATTACAAATTCCTTACTCTGATCTTTGTTGAGATCAAGGAGATCGTCCAAGTACGCTACGTTATCAGGCTTGCTACCTAACTGATAGGAAACAAGGAATGCTTGAGACAAAAAGCCCCCCAAAAACTAGAAAATATAATGAACAAAAGGACAAAAAGGAACACAAAAAATGAGAGCGGAAAAAAAGAATGAATTATTATTTTCAAGAGCTTAATACAGGTAAAGAATAAACGAACAAACAAATGAACGAGCAAACAAACGAATGAACGAACGAACGAACGAACGAATGAATGAATGAACGAATGAATGAACGAATGAATGAATGAACGAATGAATGAATGATTAAATGCTATTTCGTACTGATAAAGAAACCATGCAAGTCATAGTAAAGCAAGTATCGTCGCTAACCCACTTGTTTCTCGTTTCCAGAACAATTACCTTTGGGAACATTGTCTCTTAGAACTTCTTCCGGAAGTAAAGTTTTCTCTCGTTTGTGATTGGTTGACTATCTATGATCAGTATCCAGTACATATATAGAAAAATTACCAAAACCTTTACAATGCCGCCATAATATATTTTTACTTCCAAAACAAGTTCTAACACACAACGCAACGTTTCTGGATCGGAAGCGAGAAACGATCGACAGAATCATACCCCTAGGTTCCATAGGATATCAATGCTCCATGTTACTTGTAGTTAAAGCTACATCGATTAGAGAGAAATAGAAACAAGTGTATGAGGTGACTAGGGATGGAACTCAGGACCTCTCGCTCAAAACCGAGGCCGAGCACTAACCAAATAAGCCAAACTCGCTTCATTAAATAAAAAAGGTCGAAATCAAAACATGATACTTACAGCACAGTAAGGACAAACACAATATTTACAGCCACGTCTTTCTGCAGCAACCTTTTTACCAGGGTACATGCAATCACCTAAACTAAACATATTGCCATCTCCCTTTATCGGTGCAGCGCTTATTTCAACGCTGGGATCCAAGATGTAATGTAAACTACCAGGAGTTCCATCATTGGGAGCTGGTTCAACACCGAGAAGACCTGAAACCAATAAACGTGAAAGGGTCGCTAATACATATAAATATAGGGGAGAGGGGTGCAGGAGAGACAGTACATATGTAGGCATTAACGAACTTAGATGCATGCATACGTATTTAGCAAACTTTGAATATGTGAAGGCTTAACACCGTGGGGAGTCTCACACAAATAAATATTAAAAGAGCATCAATCAATGCAAAAAAACAAAACAAAAAACCAGGAGGCGAAGGGGATGAGAGCGAAGAGATACGGGAAAAGGATAAACTTAACGTAACCAAAGCGTCGCTACAAACCCTCTCGTGTTAACGTACCAACTGTAGCAATCATACCTGCTATCATGTTGTAGATTTCAGTATTTTGAAAATGTTCGTACACCAGACCTTTCTTAAAGGACGGACCACGAGCAATAAATATCGACTAAAGATAAAGACCCAGAGTAAGTAATCATCAAAGAATAAATGAATGGCAGAACAAACCAGCAAACAAAAAGAAAAGAAGGAAGGAATTAAGGAAGGAAGGAATGGAGGGATAAAATAAGCAGCAGACACAGGATCATTGCTTGTCTTTCTCCGTACATTAATAGAGTGGATTTCAGTCGTATGACTTTGAAAAGCTGCGGAACGCGTCACGGCACGGCACGGCCACGGTACGGAACCTCGCCTGCTGATTTCTTTACAAATTTATAAAGACATCAGCAGGCGAGGTTCCGTACCGTGGCCGTGCCGTGCCGTGACCGTGCCGTAGTTTTTCAAAGTCCTACGAAATCCACTCTATTGATCAAAATGTAGTTATTGTGTCTGAGAGAAAACCGTAAGATATCTACATACCCTCATGCTAACATCAATGGGGTCGTAGCCATGGTTACCTCCAGAATAACAAACACTTGATGAACTAAAACAATGTTCAAATTAGTATTTACTACACAGACCTTACGTAGTAATCACTGATAGATATTAATGACTATCGATGATTATTAATAGATATCGACGATAGTTAGCCTTACTTTGTACCTACAAGCCATCCATCCTGAGGGATTGCAACAATGTCAGCTATGCGTCTACAACAACAACAAAAACAGCAAGAGCTCTTTGTCTTTCAATGATAAACATTAACTTGCATTGGAGGGACGTAATCATGATGTAATCATGCTGTATACCACGATTGTTCTATGGTCGTTTGTACAGAGATATCTCATATTGTCCTTAAGAATCTCGCAAGTACGTAGCACGTTTTTCAACCCTATTTATGAGCACCGCGGCATTCAGAGAGGAAAAGTGGTGATCAAGAAATGGGTATTAATGGGTTTTTTTTCTCTATGACCCGCCCAATCATAATTAAGAGTGTAAAGTATTCGATCTCACCTGCTGGACGAATAGTGTAAACGTTTGGGTAGCTGTTCCTTGGTGAATACTCGTAAATAACGAGATTTACACTACAGATAAAACATGTTTATGTAAGTGTAAACATGTAAGTATTTCGATTCACATTGTATATGTATGAAAAAATCCAAAGCTTGGGAAAGAGATGAGTGGTGAGATCGAAGGCCTCACCAATTGATCGATCACCTCTTGGTACAAAGAGATACCCGAAAACAAGTTCAGCTGGTGCATAGAGGAGACCCGAGTTGAATGTCGATTGTGCCTGCATGGCACATAAAGTGCGTCAGGAGGAACTACCAGTAGAAACGCTGCCTAAAGAATGAGTTCAAAGATGGAAGCCATATTTACCTGGATACGAGAAAGGATTTCACTTTTGCTGACTGGTGAAAAAAGCACAACAAATTCACATGCAGAAAAATCCAAACAAAATACAATATAGTAAAGCATAAAGCTCGACACACATACATAAGGGGACATGTTGCACGGACATAAAGCAGGTTCACGACTCAAGAAACGTGTTTAAAAATGATAAGGTTGCAAGTTTCCTACACACAACGGGTCTTTTCACGATGGCTCTTTTCATTTGTTGGTTTTTATTTTTGCAGCAGCAACTGTCACTTGAGTCAAGTCGCCCCCGCTGTCGTCCAGAATACAAATCTTTGTCCTCGATATACAATTTTTTAACGAAAACGTGCATTACACACGAGGAGAATGCTTCATGTCCCCTAGAGTTGCACCAAGCATAAAACCTACGAGATCCACCAGGTTTTGGACTCAGAGATATGAACGCTCCGACAGCACGCTGCGCCGTCACGATGTCATCAAAAGTAACACTGTACTAAGAAAGAAAACAAAGAGATTAGGAAACCAGTCTCAAAGATTGCAGTTATCCCGTTCTGATCATAATTTAATTGTCAGTGTTAAACATAAATGATTCCTCTACTTAGCTGTCACCTCCATTAAGCTACTGCCACTTTTAGTGGCAACAGCACCACTTTTTAGTCGCTAAATACAGTTAGTTACAGTTAAACTGATCTACAAAGTTTCGGGATTCCCTGAGATTCACGCAAGATTCTACTGACAATGCATTGCGCGCGCAACAAAAGTTTCAGCAAGTATATATTGAGAACTAATCGTATGACTAGTGCTGTGAAAACGGCAAGGTTACGCCGCATATTTTCGAGTGTTTTATAGGCATCAAGGCATTGATACAGGCACGGTATGGCGCAGTCCGTTTCACTGTACATTCATACAAAGACTGTTTTACCAAACACAGAGTAAAGCATTGCATAAAGTATTGCAACGCTTGTCTGAAGGCTACAGATTTGTGTAGTGTCTTCATAAATAAACTTACTTGGTCTAAATAAGTAATTTTCTTACAGTCTGTTGCAGCCATTCCTGTGAATAAAAGCGTAAATACGGTAACCCATTTCTCCAATATTCCTACAACATGAAATCGCAGGATTCGTGTGGTATGACAACACAGGAACTCCAGTAACATTAAATTGTACTGATAAGTTTGAGTCGAAACCAGTATGAATTCCTGGCATGAGTTTCTGAGTCTGCATGGCAGGAATATCCGTCCTAGGCTGGCTGAATGATTTGGGACGGAACAGTCAAGAAGATCATGGTACGATATTCTTAAGAAATTCAAAATCAAATGTCAAATTCAAAGAAATTGTCAGGCCGTAAAGAAAAGACAACTTAATGGTAAGGCTCCAAAAAAAGTCAAAGGACGGGTTACTATGATAAAACCAAACTGCTCAGTGAGTGAGATCCCAAAAGATTTGAAAGTGCGTCACCATTTATAATACTGATTTTCACCAATTATATATAGTGACCAAGACGCGGGAGCGCGTTTACAGTCAGCCGATGTTAAGTACCCAGGCATGTGGAAATGAAGCTAGCGTGCGTGACTTATTGCGTGACTAACCATGATCAGACACCATAATAACGTTGATTTTATTTTCCAGTGATCTATTCTTAAGTCCTTCAAACAGTCTTCCAATCATTTGGTCAACGTACTTTGTGCTATTATTGACCTAAAACAGGCAAATAAAATTTACAATCGACCAGCTGTCGTGTGGTAGGAGTCCCACATCACATTAACGGGTTACTCAGTGGGAAACGCTCGAGATATCAAATATTCTGCTCAATGACGAGGTTTCCAGAAGCAAAATAAACGAAATACCTTTCTCTTTCGATGAAAAATGACATAATGATGGTTGGTATTTCAGATACAGTTATTTACCTGCTCAGAATCAGGTCCATACCAATGACCCGCTTTGTCAGGTTCGTGGAAATACAAGGTGATAAAATCAGGCCTCCTGTAATGGGAAACAAAATATGGGATCTTAAGGTGAGTCAATAGTTCCAAATGGCCGAATCGGTCATATCGGTTTTTGGCTCATAACTTTGACTCCCTTTGAGCAATGACCGTCAAACGGCACCAAAATCTAAAACAGTCATTCAGCTATAATATGATATACACTGATCGCGTTTTATGTCAATAATTTGTGATATATACGGCATTAAATGAATGAGCTGTTGTCACAAAAACTCGATTTTGTGGAAAATCTAGCCGTTTTATTTCGCTGAAAAATTTAGAATCCTTTTAGCTAAACATAACAGACAACTCGGCCACGTTTTAAGAAATTCGTCGGAACTGAAGTCTCGCAACAGAAGCGAACAGAAAAGGCACCTAAATTCTATATTGTCATCATCTTGAATGTTGTGAACGAAATAGTCACTCCCTAAACATGCTTTAAAGCCGCGGTTTTAGGCTAAAGCTGGCGGCAATTCATTATACTTTCGACTGTCATACCGCGATTGTCGACCAGACTGACCGTTTTAAAGTATTTTAAAGTTGTATGAATGTAATAAAATGCTCAAATACCTGCCTAGGTCCAAGAAGTTGCGTTTTCTCCGATTTCTTCGTACTTTTTTCAAATTGTTCCGTTAGAATTTTCCCACATAAGCTTCAAAGCACTGTGATAAATTATTAACCAATTTTGCTGCTGTTCGTGGTTTGGAATAAGAGAAATTACGTTTTTGTTTGAGCTCAGTTCCATCTCCTCGCTCAAAGCAAAATCTTTGCTGCTTTGTTTTTGAATACGCAATGAGGCAAGGTGCAAGATATGTCAAGAATTCGCACCCTTGTTAGGGGGGAGCCTCTATTATACAGTATGCCAACAAAATGCATATTGCATTATAGTTCGTGGTTATAATTAATTTTAGGCTCCCCCCTAACAAGGGTGCGAATTCTTGACATATCTTGCACCTTGCCTCATTGCGTATTCAAAAACAAAGCAGCAAAGATTTTGCTTTGAGCGAGGAGATGGAACTGAGCTCAAACAAAAACGTAATTTCTCTTATTCCAAACCACGAACAGCAGCAAAATTGGTTAATAATTTATCACAGTGCTTTGAAGCTTATGTGGGAAAATTCTAACGGAACAATTTGAAAAAAGTACGAAGAAATTGGAGAAAACGCAACTTCTTGGACCTAGGCAGGTATTTGAGCATTTATTACATTCATACAACTTTAAAATACTTTAAAACGGTCAGTCTGGTCGACAATCGCGGTATGACAGTCGAAAGTATAATGAATTGCCGCCAGCTTTAGCCTAAAACCGCGGCTTTAAAGCATGTTTAGGGAGTGACTATTTCGTTCACAACATTCAAGATGATGACAATATAGAATTTAGGTGCCTTTTCTGTTCGCTTCTGTTGCGAGACTTCAGTTCCGACGAATTTCTTAAAACGTGGCCGAGTTGTCTGTTATGTTTAGCTAAAAGGATTCTAAATTTTTCAGCGAAATAAAACGGCTAGATTTTCCACAAAATCGAGTTTTTGTGACAACAGCTCATTCGTTTAATGCCGTATATATCACAAATTATTGACATAAAACGCGATCAGTGTATATCATATTATAGCTGAATGACTGTTTTAGATTTTGGTGCCGTTTGACGGTCATTGCTCAAAGGGAGTCAAAGTTATGAGCCAAAAACCGATATGACCGATTCGGCCATTTGGAACTATTGACTCACCTTAAATAAGGGCATACCTGGGTGAAGCAAGGGCGTCTGAGCGGTGACAGCGCCGGTCTGTTTGTTCCGAGGTCGATTTCCGCACGGGGTATTTCAAGTGACTTGAGGTTTTTTCAGTTCGTCTAATCCGTATTAGTGTAGGGGTAACCTAAATATAAAGTTGTTCATTACCTTTTTCCATCGTCTTTGTCAGGGTCAACTTCGCTTCCCTGTCTTGGAAGGTCCAACCAGCTCAACACTTTATCAACACGAACCTCGAAGGGATGGCTCCTGGTGATGTCATAGAAACAAGTAATGAATATATCAAGTGATAAACCAAACCTAAGCCTTTCTTAACTCTATACTTACTGATTATACATGTAGGTAAAATTCGGCAGCGTGCCTACAACGCAAAAAGGCAGAGTTACCAATTATTTAAAGGCGTCCACACTAGGCACCAAAAGTCCATCCTAATAAAAGCTCGTACCCGTATAATATCACTTGCTGCCCAAAGGAGTCGGGCCATTAATGGAGGTCATATTGAGTTGAGAAACAAGTTGCGAGCAAGGCATAATTAAGCGTAAGAGCAAGCTTTGTTTAAGGAAAACTGTCCAATAGTATATTTTTGCATTTCCCTATTGATAAATAACAATTGAACACGGTCTTCCAACAAACTTATCATTCGGTTCGTGCGAGGACAATAAAACCTCGGTGAAAAGATGTCTAACAGACACTTCTTCAAACACGCATCAGTTTTCTGTTTCTTCTATGTCTCTTAATTAGAGCGAGGTCAATTTTAATGAAACTTTTTGACAAACTATCTAGGTGATGTTATACTAGACAACTTTGAGCGCACCTATGCCATTTTTTGCTTCAATTTTTTGCACAACATATATAACAACATCCTGTAACAGCCTGCAACAGCCTGTAACGTCCTCCTGCAACATGTGCGAGAGCTAGTGCGAAATGCACTGATCATAATACTCTTTTGAATAACACTGGTTTGATTTATTGCATGACTAATACAAATGAATACTTTAGACTACTTGATATTCCGATGATTCCTCGACTCTGGTTTCCGAATACTACTGTATTCGTTTATTTACTGCACAATAGAGTATTGTACCTTCGATTGGAATCTCAGAACCAACGAAAAAATAAGATGCTGCTACGAGACCATTTTTCATTGCCGTCTGCCACAGCTGTGTAGAAAACAGATAAATACTGAATAAATTTAGGAAATGGAAGCTTTGTTAGCCATGCGAGCACGAGACACACAGGAGCCTACGGCACTGGTTCTCACTATAGTGGCGTAAAGAGAACGCACGCAGACTCAGACTATGTTTACAATAATTCAGATAAATTTGAATCTTTTTCCATTTTCGCACCTTAAACAATAGAAAAACGCCGTTTTAGCTTGGACAGAAGGCCTAACCGTAGCAAAAACGATGCGTTTTCAACTTTATCCGGTTTGATGTGCATTATATAGCAGTGGTAATTGTCTTTTTCGCACTTTTGTAATAAATGCGATACTGAGTCTGCGTATGTTGCTGTCGCTTTTCCTTGTGTCGCTGGCCTTATTACAGGCTGCAAACGATACTCACGGGTTCTCCATACCACCACTTGGCTTCAAACGATGTTGGTTTTCCAATTCTAAACAAGTCCTTTAACTCTGGATCATAAAAACTATTTGACACAATACCACTGTGGACAGGATATAAGCCCTAAAGAAAGACATGTTTGTCTTAGTAGAACAGTGACAGACGTAGTATTAGTAGCCGGCACGTATACTTTGGGAGCTGGGAAGGGTTGGAGGGGAAGAGGGAAGTGTAAAACTTGGAAAGGGGCACGTTCCTTCCAGTCCTCTTATCTGTCCCTACCTCCTTCCTCTTCAAAAGCAATTGCCGCTGCCACGAAGGCTAGCTAGAGCAGATTTCGAAAGTCAGTTAAAATGGCCGGCGCGGCAGAAATGTCGACTGTTTTTATACATATCACGGCAATGACATGGTCACGACGCTTTCCGTTTTACACTCCAGCGAAAACTGCTCTGGAACAGATCTGTCTGGTTTTCTCCATTTGTAAGGTTGTACAATAATCTTCGATCACGATGGCATACATGGCTGATCAAAGATGTCTGGGACGTCTTTCTCTGCCATAGTACACGCTGTGAGGAAACACTTGCTTGTAAACTCCGCGACGATCGTGATAGCCTTCCGGATTATACAGAAACCATATCAGGCTAAAGAAACCAAACCAGTATACAGTCAACTAAATATATTATTTAGTTAACTGGCCGTGTATTATGGCCGAGTATCCTCAGCTGGCAAATCAGCTAGCACGTGTTGTGTATTATAAGGTCTAACATTCTGATGCGGCATATGCATGTACAATATACGTGTATATGCTAGCTTTCAATCGAAGCACCGTAAAAAATACAATTTCCCTGGGGCATCATTGAACTTAGAATTCGGAATAAAGCAAAAGTAACGTAGATGGAGTAGAGTACAAACACTAAAAGTGTGCAATACTTTGCACTATTTAGTACTAAATAGCACTAATCAAACAATGGAAAAGATAAGAATTTGTATAATTTAGCACTATTTAGTACTATTTATGTTGTACACTTTTAGTGTTTGTACTCTATCAGTTATGGAGAAAAAATATAAAGCCAACGTACCGCAAAAACTTTAAAAAACCAAAAAGAGGTTGAATCACTTGTCAGCAATTCATCGGGAAGGTAGAAATTTCGTTCACTCATTTAGAGCTAATTTAGTTATGACTGGGAAAAAACACAGTCGTCACGGTTCGGCACGGTTAGTAGAAATTTCAAGTGTTTTGATAAACATCATGGCACTGACACGGTGCAGCATTCAAACTCATACCCAAACTGCTGTCATTGGCTTACTTACAGTGACTATAGAGTAGTGGTTTGGGAACGTCTTGGTTGGGAACTGTGACACAAGAAACTTTGCACGTACGCCTTCTTTTCCTATAAACGAGAAAAGAAATTTCCATTCGGCTATCTGTTGTAGAGCAAAACAGTCAGAAAAACTGTATTGCCTCAAAACCTGCATAGCCATTTTTCGTATTACCTAGGTTTTGAATATTCGGCGCAAACCCTCGATCTAGGTAGACATCCTTGAATCCGTCCATGGAAATCAAAATCACTGGGAATTCAGGACCTATTCTATATGTAGACAATCAACGAATAATCAGTTGATCCTGTATTGATGAGAATGAGGGAAAGAGTCGACATTGCCCGGCAATGGATAATTTTGGTTAATACTCTACTTTCACATTCCCCATAATGCCTCTGTTTTTTGGGGGGTAGTTATTGTAATGCTAATCAAATCAGTTGTTATTAAAATCAAATACATTTGAATTACAATAACTACCCCCCAAAAACAGAGGGCATTATGGGGAATGTGAAAGTAGAGAATATGAATAAATATAAATAAATGAATAATTTCTATTGAAGCACGGTGGGCATAAATGACCTCAAAAATGCGCAAGGAAAATGTGACACATTTTAGAGATGGTAAATAATTTCAAAAATCTTTGACATAATGAAATGAAATTTTCAGAGTGTTACCAGTAGATATGATATTTTATTTTGATGCAGTTGGAGTCGGGGTTGATGTCATAGTGACGTCATATTAAAATGTTACATTTCTAGCCAAAATTTATTTTTAAGGCGAGGTAATAACAAAGCACTGAATTTTGTTTGTGTTGTCATTCTCTCTAATTTGGCGCAATTTTTTTTCATCTGTGATTATTGGAACAATAGTTATAATGAAATTACTGTTTTGATGACGTAATTTTTGATGACGTCATTGAGAAAGTAAAAAAAAATATTCTAGTCGATAGATGGGGCCAAGTTAGCTCCAAAATCTTTAGTAATGTTTTATTAGTATATCTACTGTTTAAGACGAAGAATTTTTCTCGATATTAATTTTATTAGAGATATTTTAAGATATCTGTGACGTCATTGTGACGTTTAAGGTTTTTACAATAATTATTATCAACTATTTATCATTAAAAAATTAAAATTCTAAAAACATACGATTTTAGGCCACTAATAGTTCTTTCATTATGCAATGTATGACAACGAAACATTTTAAAGCAAAAAAGTAGTTTGAAAAAGTTTATTTTTTCGAATGATTTTGTAAGAAATTCAATTTCATTCAAAATCATTCGAAAAAATAAACTTTTTTAAAATTGGACTTTTCCCGCCAATTTTTCGCGGGAAAAATATGAAACTAAAAAATTCATAACTCCACTTCCACTCATCCAATTTGAAAACGGTTTTCAGTTTTGGGATCGTTACTATAAGAGGAACAATATAATGTAGCATTGGAAAAAATCTGAAAATTTTGATTAAATTTAAAGTTGCGCGTTTTTGGGGTGATTTATGCCCACCGTGAAGTGCCCATGTCAATTTCTAGCGCTTGTTCACTAATTGGGGGACATTGTACTCTCACACTCACTACCTCTACATTAAATGTTTTACAAACATCACTCGTCTTTCATGTTGATTTTTGCTGAGGGAGGAAAACCGGAATACCCGGAAAGAAACTCTAGTGGCAAGGGTGAGAACAACACATCAAGCAAACTCAATTGGCTTAATTCAACTTGTAGTAAGACATACCAGCCAAGTAGACCAGTGGATAGTTAGAGAAAGTATGCTTACCTTTTCTGTTTTCCTAATAAATCAAGGAAATAAAAGAGAAAAAAATGTAACTGTGAGTTCAAGAGCTGACACTAAAATGTCACAAGTTGAACAACTGGATCCACCCCTGCACATACCTCAATAAAAAAACACTCATATATTTTATTTAGTATGGACCATTAAATAACAAAGGAAGAGAAAAAGGAATAAATGAAGACAGAGATTTTAAGAATATGGAAATATGACATTTGTGGGCTTCTTGTGTAATTCTGTTCACATTCATTATTAGGGAGAAAGAAAATTTGTGACTTGGATCATTTTAGTGATTGTCTCTGCAAACAGAATTTGAGAACAATTTAATCTTTTTACATTTATATACAAAGTGTTTTTTTCTTTCAAAATCGCCCCAAACTCTACTTCAAGAACATAACTTTTTATTACTGTGAAAGTAAGACAATTAAAATGAATAATATAGTCTCTTTATATACCTCCTACGTTCGTTTGGGTTTTTGACTTTGAAACCAATACAGCTACTAAAACTGCAATGACCACAATTACTAACAAAGCAAGCCCAACCTGAAATCATGACATCATGTTTTTAATTACAATGAACTGACTAGCCAGAACTAGTTTGGACTGCATTGGTGTATAAAGATGCAATGAGGAATGAATGGAAATCTGTAACACAGAAGAAAAAGAGATATGGTACTAATTACATTACTGACATTACTGACATTGAGCTTTTGCTTTTCATTATTGGAGTAAGAGAGAAACAAGTATTTTACCCAACCTAGGGCTCGTGACATCAGTAATGTAAGTGCTCTCTTCTCATTCACTGCTTATTAATAATTCACAAGGCATGATGGCTATTTGGGCTGTATAATCCACTCAATGTTTTATTTATGTTCACTGTTTGACCTTCCTCTTGATCTTTTGGTAAAAGAGGAAAGTTTTTAAGAGGTGATTGAGTGTCGAGTTGTCTGTTAATTATCTTTCCTCAAAATTGATACATGTAATTGCATTGCATTTTTTTAAACTAAATTTGACAGTAACTAGACGCACAACTGCGTGTACTCAAGCGCTCCGTAAAACAACTTTGTTCACATCCCCCGATATATTTCGTTGTATACAGGCTCAAAGCCGGCCAAACGGGAAACGTTTGATGATCAAACACGATCAAACATTGTTTGGTGATCTAACATTTTGTCGTTTGGCCACCTTGTTTGGTGAAGTTTGATGTTGTTTGAAGAAGCATCAAACATGTTTGGTAGAATTTGAACTTATCAAACATTCAATAAAACAACATCAAGCATTTCTTTTGTTATCGTCTTTGATGGGCAATGTTGGTTTCGTTTGGCCGGCCATAACGAACAAGTTTGATGCGCGCATGCGCACTACGCCTACGCTTGCTTATTCACTCGCAATCCCGTCCGCAGAGCCTGCGTTCCTCTTGGTCATCGACCGAGAAACGAAAGGCTCTGACGTATACAACTTTTTAGTCCGTTATTCACGGACTGGGCTTAACTGCGCATGACATTGTTTGGGTTTCCTCTAGTGGCTTCAAAATTGCTCTCAGTATATGTGACAGAAATCCCATGATCCAGAGCTTGTTGCTGTTTTTAAAATCGTGACAACAGCTAGATACCGTGGCTAGCGATGGATGATTCCACAGGAAGCATCAACTTTTTTTATGCCTTACTTTTTTAAGTATTGATGAATTCCTCAATACTTATCCATCCCTTTTATCAAAAAGTTTTGATTTTTGAAGACGGTAGTTCTATTTTTTTGCTCACCCTCTAAATACAGAGCTTAGCGAATAACATTTCAGCTTAAATGTCACCGTCTGTATTGAGGTCGAATATAATAGCGATGAAAATCTAGACACAATTTATAAATTTTACGTATTGAGGATAATAAGTGAGTAGAGCAGTAGAGCACAGGATTAGCAATTGCACGGGCTTCCTGTGGTATTGAATCCCTCATCAACACTCGATCTAATAAGGCGATCATCAGTTGTTGAGAAGTTGTTGGCCTTTAGGTAATGTGTTGTGTTCATACTGACCACACTGAGCTGGGAGCTGAGCTCATGCAACACCAGCCACTGAAACAGAGATTATGCTCCTTAGTTTAGACATATACTCAGAGGTAAAAAACGATATTTACACGAGTCATTTGTGTAATTTCTGTGGTTTCTTTTAGGTTTTGAAGTCTCCCAAGTGAATTTGAATCGCTAGTCAAACGGCGCTCTTCGAACACACACACTTCAACGAGGCAAACAGCCCAAAAATCTCCCATTCAAACAGCACTAAATCTCATCACCTGCTCATATCCTTTTGACATGAGGTAGTCTGACAATCCTTTTATATTCTGACAATGGTTCAGGTAACTCTGAACAGTTTTACTTATCGAAAATCTTTCTGGAAATAATAATTTAGGATAATTCCACGAAATATCGATTCTCAAAGTATGCAAAGAATGCAGAATTCAAACGCCTTTTCTAGTGTTCTGTCAACCAATCAGAATGCCCCAAAGAACTGTCTTGGCCAGAGCTTTTAGTTTCTCGGTCACTGACCAATCAAAAATTACTCAGCATACTCTTCCTTATCACGTTGCTTGATTACACTTTTTAGCATTAACATTGGGTACTAGCTCTTTTTCTTTGTTTCGGAGATAATTAATTCCATGCCTATCGGTATATGTGAGTAATTGATTTCTGGGCGTAGCTCCACCTCCAGAATTACTCAGTACATGAACCTCTATCAGTGTGCCCATTTTCATGCTTGTTACACAAATTTGAACAATTCTACACCATTTTCCTGTGGACTACTAGGGCCTAATATGAACCGGGCTGGCCCTGTTAAGCTGGCTTCTTTTGTTTTATGTCCCAAGGGGAAAAGAAAACAAAAGAAGTCAGCCCGCTTAACCGGGACAACCCCGTTCATATAAACAGGCCCTAAGACGAGCTTCGATGTGAGCACACAACAGCGATGAAAAATTCGTACAAGAACATCGCCTTCACCGAGAAATATCACTTAGCATTTCGTGACCTTAATGTGCCGGTACTTGGAGAAACATAAACCATTCGATGACAGTTGTGAATATCAATGGTTTACTTCGGGGAGGGAGGGACAACAACAGGTGAATCTTAGTTACACCTAGCTTGATCAACAGATCAACACAAAGCCCACAAACTGACGAGTTCAGCATTTTTTGAAGAACACTATCCGCTGGCCAGTGAATGGCATGTTGCTCGCATCGAGCTGTTGTCACGATTAGTGTTGCTTCTCGCAGCAAAGTAAACTCAAAGTGGCTCGCAGCAATAACTTTGTATGACCTTTAAAACAACTCTTTGAAATTTGCGTCCGCTCTAGCTTGTATATTCTTCGCTTCAGTACCACGCTTACAAAACTCTGTATTTATTGGCAAAACTGACAAAGCTGTGTTGGATATCATTAGTCCATGTGTTTATTAACTTGACGTGCGTTGTATAAATGTTCATTGTCAGACTGATTTTTCACCGGTGACGAGAACTTCGATGAATGAAGCTGAAGGTCTTTAAGCCTTATATCCTGGAATCAGTTTTCGTTGCTCTCTTCAAGGAGAAGCGTTAGAAAATACCATCCGCGCGTCAGCAGTATCTTTTAAACCCTTGAAGTTTCGAACGAGAGCAGAGTTAAGGCCAGGCCCGTACCTATTGATTTGTTTGTCAGACATGAATTTCAATCGCGTCTTATTTCATTAATCCAGTATAAAGGCATAGAGGACTGCATACAACATTTAATCCTTAGAAGTTGCGACATACAAAATTTGCGCTGCCTGTTATGACGCAAAATTATGTAGTCAAAACTACCGCCAAAATCTCAACAAAATTTCAAAAACAGTTAGAACCATATCTGTTATAAGAAAGACAAATGCCTATTGTAACTTGTGAACAAAATATGGAGACGTGAGAAGCTAAACGCCAATGTTATCCTCAAGCAAACTTGGGGAGTAATTGTTGTGACCACGAGGTGAACGTTGCGAATTTGTATTACCTCGACTTCTACAACATTCTCAGGTCGAATTGTTTTGTGAAATTTGCTAGGTATGGGATAGAACAAGATGTTAACATACCTGCTGCCAAGTGTCGTTGTCTTTGCTGCACTAGGTATAATTCAGTAAGCGTTCAAAAGTAAGCAACTACATTGAGTCGACGTTTGAGCTGCCAAGGTAAAACCCTCAGGTTTGTTAATTTATTCAAAACAACACCTTACTATCTGTTGCAAAATTCCACACGGGATTTAGACTCAAAAGCAATTGGATTCAGAGAACTACTGTCTTTATCCCCAAAGTCTAGATAGCAAAGACAACGACACTTGGCAGCAGGTACGTGTTAACATCTTGTTCTATCCCATACTCCGCAATACATGTTGTATGTAGTCCTCTATGCCTTTATACTGAATTAATAAAATAGGAAAAAATTCACCTTAGATTTTTGGATTTATGACCAATTTTTCTCATAAAGCCACTTTTGAAAATCGTCTGAAATCTCGAATTATTTGATCTAAAGTTCAAGGCTTGAAGACAAATGGTTGCAAATTTCTCAGAAATCGCACAAGGTTTTGATGTAAAAAGACGCGATTGAAATTCATGTCTGACAAAAAAATCAATAGGTACGAGCCACCTTAATCAGCCTGTGTTCATCTTATTCCACGTTGTAGAGCCTCGACAGCGATTTGTGACTGATCGCCGGAACTTGACGAAGAACCCAGAATTTTAAACTCAGGCCTCCTACGGAGCGTCTGAGTAATAATCAAGTTATACAATAACAAAACACTTTAACAAATGTTTCTAATGAATAATTGTTACTATTAATTGTTAAAAATTTTTTTTGGACCACTAGACTATTTTGTCTATAAATGAAATATCTATCATTATCATCGCTATTATCATGACCCTTATCATTTTCTACAAGGAGGTGCACTCTTTCTCAGTAATTTCTGCATACAGAACTCAAACAATTGAAATTATCATTCAGAAATGTTAATATTATTGCTTTCTGTTTTTAGATAGGTTGGAAATCCATTCATCTCATGAGTGAAAATTTCCTTGCGTTATTGTAAGGTGATAGTCAAAGAAATAACATGGTGTGACCAAGAGCGTTATACCTACCCCTATAAATATCTTTCTCTTCTTGCTCAAAATCTAAACATAAGAAAATGCAAGTCTGTAAAATGACCAATGAAATCTGAAGTAGATTGATAGATCTCTAGATTGCCGGATTTATAAATATCATAAACGCAAGCACAGTTTTGACTGAATACTGTAGGAAACTCCAGTTCCGAAAAATTACCGTACCTTCGAATTCATCAAACTTTCTGTTGACATAATGGATTGTCTTACATTCACATTTTATAGACAAGTTCAAACAAAGAACTGAAAGAATTGATACAATATAAACAATATCACAATCTCCAGTGATCAGTTCAAGATTCAACAATGGAACATTATTCAACGCTAAAAGCATTTCTCTGAACAAAGATGTACTACTAACGTAACTTAGAACGTAACTTGTAACGTAAATTTCTTGGTAATTCAAGTTTGTTTTCCATATCAGATCAAGAAGCGGAAACAAAATGCTTCATGCAAATTACATGTGACCTCCAGCATATTTCAAACGTAGTTAGGAGTTCTATTTTTAAAGACCGACAAACCTTAGGAGGATCAGCTCGAACTTTGTAGTGATGGTCATCATCAGCGGGTTCAAGGACAAGCATTGAAGAGTTGTTCTCCATCAGTTCAAGCACCAACTCAACTAGTTGTAATAAACTGATAACACGACCTCTTGTTACACTGTCGACAATTATGTCGTCAATTCCGTCACGCTATGTTTTTCTTCAGAGCGCACGTGACTGGAAATGCAAATTAAGTATCCGTGGGGTCGCAGCGTATGAAAGGAATTTGCAATTTTGGATATACCGAAAGGTAGGGAATTTGCGACTTTGGGTATCGAAAAGGGTCTGGATTGAAACTAAATAGCTCTTCCCTGCGTCCTTGGTTCGAGTTGTGAAAATAATACTTTTAAATATATATGAACAAATGTGGAAGAAATAATCAATGAAATTTGCTCGCAAGCATTCAGTTGCTACTTAAACATTATCTAGCCTGCGTGACAGGCCCTTGGGGAGGGGGAGGGGAGGGGAGAAGAAGGAGAAAGGAGACAAGGGTCCGCCTCCCTTTCCCTTTTCCCTCTCCCCAATCCCATCCCCCCTCCTCCCCCTCCCCGAGGGTCAGCCGCGCAGGCTAATTACCTTATCAGGTAAATGGAAAGAAAGAAAGAAAGAAAGAAAGAAAGAAAGAAAGAAAGAAAGAAAGAAAGAAAGAAAGAAAGAAAGAAAGAAAGAAAGAAAGAAAGAAAGACAGACAGACAGACAGACAGACAGACAGACAGACAGAAAGAAAGAAAGAAAGAAAGACAGAAAGAAAGAAAGAAAGAAAGAAAGAAAGAAAGACAGAAAGAAAGAAAGAAAGACAGACAGAAAGAAAGAAAGACAGAAAGAAAGAAAGAAAGAAAGAAAGAAAGGAAGGAAGGAAGGAAGGAAGGATGGATGGAGGAAGGATGGAAAGATGGAAGGAAGAAAGGAAGAAAGGAAGAAAGGAAGGATGGATGGATGGAAGGAAGGAAAGAAGGAAGTATGGAAGGAAGGAATGCAGAAAGGAAGAAAGGAAGGAATGAAGTAGGCAGATAGGAAGGAAGAAAGGAAGGAAGTAAGGGAGGGAGGGAGGGGGGAAGGGAGGGGGAAGGGAGGGATGAAGGAAGAAACGAACGAACAAAGGAAAAAAAGAATGGAGGGGGAGAGAAGAGAGAACAAAATAAACGGAGTGAATAATAATAAACACGTGCAGTAGATTCAGGTACCAGTGACTCATTGTTCATCGGAACCATTTTTGCATCGGCTACACGGTGGTTTCGATACCGTTTGATTTCATTTTGGTACCGTCTTAAAGCCCTACCAACACAACACCAATTATGACGATTTATACATCAGCGGATTTTTACAAAGCTATATATCTGGAAAAAAAGCATTGTTGACTGATAAAATGAAACACTAAGAATAATTATTTTATGTCCTCTACAATAACTATAACACAAAATTAAACTAACGATGTAATCAATCGAATGATTTGGTCCTTCAGAAAAATGAACTTTCGAAACTTGTCAGTGTTGGCGACGCCAGGACCCTTTGAATGTCTTATTGCAAGATTCTGATCAGTTTTGATCGTGCCGCAATCTTCTTTAAGAGTTAGCTATCATTAATAGTAGACTATAGCTAATAGTCTTATTAGCCTCTGTCCCTAGAACGATCGAGGCCCGTCCAACCAATCCATACGAGTGAAGATCAAGAGCCCCGCTAAATAGAAGCCACCTCGTATCTGCACAAATGTTATCGTTTTATTACATGTTTATCTTATATAAAATACACTTTAATTAATAGTTATAATATATAAATCATTTCAGTATATTAGTTTGATATGATGATTCCCCTTGTCCGTGGCTCATCAAACTGTGGAGATTTTCTGTAAAAAAGATAGAACTGCTTCAGCATTTGCATTTATTCATGCACCACTGACTTGTTTTTCGCTTTTCAGCTTGGGCAGCAGTCGGAGCAAGGGATGAGGGGATATATAGGCTCATTGTATGGACTGTATGCTATCGGTGTATGTGAGCCTGCGAAATAAATTACGTATGGTTTAGTATTTTGCATATTTTGTCTTTTTAGCATGTCTACCAAAAAGGAGGAAGAAATATGGGCATTGAGAAGAGGGAATGACGTTTCCCTTTATGTCCTTTCCAATTTATCTTTAAAAGATATCTATCAGTATCAATAAATGATTGAAAAATAGAAAAAGAAATGTGTGACTACTGAATTACAATATTATTGGGGTTGCACTGATGTGACGTCACGGTAGCCATTTTTGATGAGCTTCAATAAAAGATTGTTCATCTAACATGGCTACCAATCCTTTATCTTTTGATTCTCAAGAGAATGACTGGCCGGAATTTACCAATTGTTTCCACATTCCACACAGGAATCCCGATAAAATGATTAGAGAGTGAGTTATCAACTAAAATCCATTGAGATGCATTCTTACCTTCTTCCTTGGTCCATGGTACGAAAAGTTTGAATGACCATAAATTAACAATGCAATGTCGTGAAAATTGCGTTCCATTGCAATTGAAAGCGCTGTACTTCCATCCTGAAACAAGAAGTCATTACTTAAAATTTTGTTTCTAGGGTAGAAACTAGTCAACAAACACCTATCTATCTATCTGTCTGTCTGTCTGTCTGTCTGTCTGTTTGTTTGTTTGTTTATTTGTTTGTTTGTTTGTGTATTATTTATTCATTTATTTATCTATTTATTTGTTTATTCATTTATTTATATTCATGCTAAATGTACTCACGTTGTCTTCCATGATAGAGTCGCAGTTGGGTTGTGCTAAAAGCAGTCGTGCGATGTCTGTGTAGCCATGTTCACACGCACACATCAATGCAGTAGAACACTCCTGATAAAATGATGAGAGATATTGAAATTATTTAACAAATAGAACAGCTTTTTCCGTGCTCCGTTCAGTAATACAGCACGCAGGAAGTGACGAAAGCACGAAAGAAGTGTAAGGAGAGCACTCGCCGAAATGCTGAAATCAGAGCTGTGCTCCGTTCTCTGATAAAGCGCAGCTTTTAGCCAATCAGAGCGCGCGTATCGACAAGGGTATATAATAAATAAATTTTATGTAACTTATAACTTATAGGAAAAGCCAAGAGAGGTTTTGGTTTGCGTGAAGAACAACGATGTGAGCGACGGTAGTATAACTACAAAACGCGCGTGCGAATAGTTCGTGATTTCGTGGTCCTTAATAATAACATGATGCCTGCAATGTTATGAAAGCTGTTTTTCCTACAAAAAGCACGACTTTGTGTACACTTCCTGTAAACAATTATGGCGAGAAGAAAATTAAACACAGCGCATCTATCAGAGTAAGTGAAAAGAAAACATTTTTTCGGATCTCCAGAGGGATTAGGCACGGCAGCATTTGAGTTAACTTTCATAAGCAGTAAAATCTGTTCAAACCCGTTATTTTGGGTACAACAAAATCGTCGTATAATTTGCATGCAATAAAGTATATGTTATTATATAACAAAAAGCTTACATTGTCCTGTGCATTGATATCAGCATCAGCTTCTATTAACAGCTCTACCATGTCAATTCGTCCACGGGTTATGGCTAACATCAAGGGCGTTTGACCAGTCTGATAACGACATATTTAGCCATATATTAGTGACCAAAACAAGAGCAAAAACTAATTTAGGTGTCGATCGAGCATTCCTCAAGTAAATTAACTGGCTTGTAAAGTTATCGGGTCTTTCGAAAAACGAACCCCTAATTTTTGCGTTGCTGAGTTTACTGGTTATCGCGCCCTAGCTACAGTACCCACAAATTAACTGTCCCTATCGCGCATGTCGAGAAACAATTTCTAGTCGCGACAGATAGCATGCACACGATACTTACGTCTTCAACTTTTTTATTGACGTCACCAATCTCAAAGAGTCTGCGCGCTGTAACCTTGAAGTCCTCTTTCTGGATTCCCGTCATTGCTGCTAACATGACAGCGGTATATCCAGCCTAAAGCATGCGCAAGAAGTATAAGTTATTGACGCTACGAAAGGGCGGTTGCAGGTATGGGTAATATTCCGGGTAAAATGAAAGCTGAATGAGCTTTTTACGGTCCACATTAAGACACTTTGGCATATCCTGCATCGCGCAAAACCATTGCGTAAAGACGATTGCAGGAACGTTTTTCAGTTTTGCATTGTGTACCATCCCTGCAATCGTGTTGTACAACTTGTTTCGCCAACACCATTAACTGAGAGACGAGCTGCACAAAGAGTCGCACCGTGTAACAGCGACTGTAGGAAGTAAAGTCATATAAAAACAAACAAGGGTGTTGAGTATTTTCGTTATTCACTTATATTTGACCTAAAAAAAACCCTACCGTACAGACATACGGTTACGATACTGCAAATACACTCAGCCAATCAGGAGGCGTCACAGGCTACTAAGCCTGCATGGTAACAGTTGGACGTTACTGTTACGGTAATGTTACCGTACGGACAAAATCAACTTTTGGGTATTTGTCGTATGAGTGTGAAATGTGCGCAGTACCAGCCGTGGCTATGCCGTGATCTCTACAAAAACATTTAAATTTCATGCTGCGTACCGTGCAGTGACCACCGTGCCGTTCTCCCACTAGTACGACATCACGATGCACGCGCGTTCATGTTTGAAAATTTGAAGAGGTAGACTTAATGGCTGTAGGTGTGGTTTTGAAACCCTTGTCATGTACGAACTATGATGCTTTTTAAGAACATTAGTTGTTGAAACTACTTAGTAATTCTTCACTTCCGATCAGGAAACGAAAGGAAGTTTGAGAGGTCGACCCTATCGAAGAAATCTCCTTTCAGGTGCATGTAGACGAACACACACGAACATGAATGATGACAAGCAGAACCACGCAACAGAAACTCCATGCCCTAGTCTTTCTAATTATAATAAAAGGTTCTTTATACAACTCATCCTTAGCCAACTCTCTACTTTGGGGGTCCTGTGGAAATTCTTAGTCGACTAGGATTTCCAACCTCAAATCAACCCGGGATATCAATTCACGTTACGGTCAAGTCAAATGAAGGGAGTGAGTCATATGCGAAATGCATGTGATTCTTTAGCGTGACTGTAACATGAATTGATGACCCACACCGGACGGGTTGCCTGTGTACGAGATACGTTGAAATGCACACCTGGTTAAATATATCCACATTGATACCATTAGTAGACAAAAGAACACTAACGACCTTCCAGTTCTTGTAGGTAACAGCATAATGTAAAGCGTTATTTCCCTGAGAATAATAAAACAGCGTAAACGTGAGGATTGTCAGTACGTTGGAAAAATGGCTAATAGAGTGGTTTTCGTATGAGTGGGAACACTTTACGGTTACGATACGATACGGTTACAGCAGGAATTTCGAATGTTTTTATAGAAACTATGATACTGGTACAGTTACGATACGGTACGGTAGTTTCCCACTCATACGAAAATGACTCTAGCTGTAGTAATCACAATGACAATTCAAAGTGACAAAGGGAAAGGGAAGCGTCAATCATGCATCACGTGGTAAATTTTAACGCAAGCACGCGACTCCTTTTTAAAAGGTAAATCACACATCATGTGCGAATATGGTCACGCATTACGACATTTCAAGGCGCGCAAAAGCTCTTTACCACTCTGAATAATTGTGTTCAGAGTAACTAAACTAATTATTCAGGGTGGCAAATGGCTTTTGCGTGACTTGAAATTGCGTGACTTTATTCGCGCATGTGTGATTTACGGATGATTACGAGTTTTCTTATATAAGTAACAGCAAAACATCGCGCGCGGTTTCCTCCTATTCTGCCTGAGGAAGAAAAACACTTGGGTCTTTATATTAGGACTGTTGAACGTAATCTTGAAAACAGTTGTGCTTATAAAATAGAGGGTCTACAATAGGTTTGGCAGGATGTGCGATGCGGGATTTCTGCGAAAAAGATGGCGGGATAGCGGGATTTTAGAACACGATTGTGAAATCGATAGGTAAATTAAATCTGATTCACATCTACCGACAACTGACAAGATCGTCAACAATGAGGAGAGTACTTGAGAGACCTCTTGAGCTTTAGACCCCAGCAATTCATTGAAGTAATCTCACGAGTTTATACAGCCCCCAGTATTGCATAATCTTGGCAGTATCTCATTTTGTACATCTAGTATTTATTGAATTGATCAGCCTTCAGATTGGTTTTCGACGTTCTTGCTCATTAGACCTCTCTCCTTGCCACGTTGCTTTTTGTTTCCTCTTCTTTTCGACTACAAATCAGTGCCATATATTAAATACCTATCCCCTTAAAAGGGCTTTGGAGCTTTCTATTTGAGGGATTGAGTAAAGATGGAATACACTGAGTCAGGGTGAGAGGTTTAGTACCAATTCCGGTTCTACTTACATCTTTATCCTTTAGATTAACAATGGTCTCCAAGAGAACTGGGATGTACTGTCTAAATGCCTTGATAAAACTTCTCACGGCATCAGCCCGACATTTGGATGACGTCACAGACTCAAACCAGTTGACCTCCACTGTGCTCATACAGGAAACCTGTTATAATCAATAGACACCGTATGTAGACTATTTCAACGAACAATAAACACCTTGTTTCAGAGCTCATCAAATTTGAGCTGTAATTTGTGGTCACCGTAGTGGCTTTCCTCGCATGTTTGCGGTCGGTCGGTATGAATTAATGTGCATGCGCAAAAGACAATAGATATGTGCTTTATTTGAGTGAAGCTACTGGGAAGGGCGGCAAAAGCAAGTAATGTTTCTCCTAGATATTCGAGTTAACAGTGTAACAAAAGTCAAGTTCACAAGACAACCGTGATTATGACTTACCAGCTGTTCTCTACCAACTTCTTTGCCTTTATATAAATGGCCATTTAAAAGTTTGCAGGCAGAGAAGACTTCCTCATTGATCCTAAGGAAAGAGAAATAAATGATAGAAACATTGCATTATATTGTGAATGACAACTGAAGAAGACAGCGAACAAGTTAATTAGCTTACTGACACTGAAACAAGTGAAACTCCCCGGGTGAACCTTACTGAAAAACAAGTTAACTGGCTACCAACAACCAAACAAACAAAGCAATTGACAGATGACTGCATAAAAATATAACAATATATAAACAAAAACTATAAAATTGATTTTTCAGTTTCTTTAAGTCATTTTTCTTTCCCACAAAACTGACAACTGATGATTTCAATTGCTGAAGAAATCGAAAACGCGCGCGTGTGCTGTGTGCAGATTTAGAGCACGCGGGGATTGATCAGAACACGAGAGAAGTGTTAAGAGAAGCTCAACGCTTCTCGAGTGTTCTGATAAATCGGCAAGTGCTCTAAATCTGCACACAGCACAGCGGGCAAGTTTTCTATTTCTTTTATAAAATATAAGGTTGTTTTCGAGCAAATTCAGTGTTCATTTACACTGACAAAAAATTCGAAAAGTGCGCGCGCCGTTGCTGTGTGCATATTTAGAGTTCGCAGTATACGCGTCCTTCGGCCAATGAGCGAGGGCGCTCGTTATATGATTGTTATTTTATAAAAAGAAGTAAAGACTGTAGTCTCAGACCACAAGCTAGACGATCGATTTCATAACAGATGAGATTAAATGTTTTGACCTCATATATACCACAAAAAAACGTCTTTTAAGATTAACATAGATTTTAGATTTTTAAACCATTAAAAAAGCCTAAATTATTTCTACGTTTAACATTTATATACATGGTTTGAGTATTTAATAACATTTAAATTCAATCAAAGTGATGTTAAAGTGATGTTTATTTGATAAACGATCGACAGGTTTCTAAGTAGGAGACGAAGTTAATGTCATTGCCCTTCAGTAATTATCAGATTGTGGTGATTACATCACGTGACCTACATTCTTGTCATAGTTTTAAACAGATTTATAGATTTTAGAACAAAACCACATTGTTGAACTCTGATAAATGAAGGGTGGTTGTCCCCAAGTGTGGTATTCTAGGGTCGTGTTAATTATGCTTTTATTGACTCTGAATCACCGTATCATTTCCCCGTCTTTCATTGCAATGGCGTCACTTAGTACATGTTAACTGACGTCACATGGTGACGAAACATTATACCATGTCGTCATAACTGCACGAATGCGAGTCGTATGTGTTTTTGTTACTTACAAAATGTAATCCATCCTTTATCATGAAACCGTAAGCTTATTAGCAACCACAGTTTATTTTACGGTTTTATTTTATCATTTATGCAATCACATGATATAATTAAATCACACAATCTTAACAAGAAATTAAGAATGTGAAAGGTAATTTAAATGTTTCAGTCTACATTTGTTAATTCTGACTATAAATCTTAAGTTATTAAAAACTACAAGGTGTCTCAAAATCATAAGTCCATGCCCTTGTTCTTTACTGCAATAGCTTTTTATTATCTGGTCCTGAATCAGCCCAATTCTTAGGATTTCTTCTATGTTTTGTCTACTATTTATGTGAGGAATTTCAGCAGCCTAGTTTGCCTTTTAACTTACTTAACAACCGCGGTATCAAATACGATATCTCTTGCAGTGATGAAAGACATATTTTAAAATGGCACATTTTTGCATGTTTGCTTAACAAAAAAACATTCGCCTTTTTCAATATTTTTCAGTTTCCTTTGGCCGCCATTCCAGAAAGTCTCACTCTAGATCTAGAACTCGTAATTGATGTGGTTTGTTTTTGTTAGATTTTAAAAATGAACGAACAGAAAGTTCGAGAAACTCCAAACTGCTAATTGTGAAGAAAATGCCTGGGACATGCAAGTTAAAAGCTGCACTATTTGAAAAGAGCCCGTTTTGAGATTTAAGTACAACTGAAACTGAACGTCGATCTAACTTGTAAGCCAATAAAATCCAAGAACAGACTATAAGATTTTCCATGAAATGTCCGGCAGAAAATACTTTTCCATTAGCCAACATAATTAAGATAATTAAAACTCAGGGGCGTGAACTTTAGAGACACCCTGTATATTATCATGAAATATTTTTGAGATAACAAGCCAACAATTGAAGTTGCAAAATTCCTTGGGTGTGGTCAAATCCTGAAATTCATTATTCAAAACGAAATATTTGACAAGTTCGTCTACCGTACCTAAAACGTGTTCGTTGGCTGCTGGATGTGTTGGATGGTTCACTCATCTGTCCTGTGCTATCGCTACTAGGGTTATCATGGTCAATACTCGACTCGTCAGACTCGGGTGTGTCACTACTACTAACATGGGTAAGCGTGGCACTGCCATCGCTAGTTTCCGTTCCCTCAGTTTCTTCCATTAAACTCAGCCTTTTCTTTTCCACAAAACTCTGTAGTTCAGTGTTATTTGCGTTTCCGTTGATGTGGAAGGTCACTGAGCCCTCGATGAATTTCTCAGAAGTTTTAAAAGGTTTGGAGAAGTTAGTATTGTCGCCAACAGCGACGGTTTTTGTCTGTAACTTGAGGCATCGTTCGCAGTAGTTATCAGTAAGACGGTAATCTCCAACTCCAATAGAGTTAGTTTGGAGATTCTCACAACGATCACAGATATTGTCAGTAATAGAACTATTGCTAACTCCTACTGAAGTCGTATTGAGCACAGTCTTTGTTCCTACAGATCTCTTTGTGGTTGACGTACATTTGTCGCAAAGAAGATCATAGACGCTGTCCTGTCCAATGCCGATGGAACGGCTTTTCTTAGTACCACAGCTGTCACAGATTGACTCTGTAATACTACATGAACCTACACCGATACTCCTTAAGGAACGTGAGGCCACTTTGGTGTGGTAAGGGGTACTGTCTCCACAAGCAACAGTTCTTTTGGATATGTTGGCACAACGGTCACAGTTGTACGAGTCAAAGAGACCGTAATCACCAACTCCAGTGTTTTTAGTTATTACATTGGCGCAATGATCACACATGTACGAATCTGTTAATCTAAGGTCTCCAGAACCAGTATCTTTGACCTTTCTATTCCAACATTTATCGCACAAATAGTTGTCCATTATTGAAGATTCTCCAACACCTTTAGAGATACAAAATGGAAGGTCGATCTTGTTGGCCATGATTTCATCAACTGACTTAACAGTGATTAAAGCATCTTGATCGAGACACCTTGTACAGAAATCATCATCAATTGTACAGATACCGACTCCTATCGACACATAAGGTGCAGCAAGTGCTGTCTGCGTCCCAGTGGATTGGGTATCCAGATTTATTTGGACTGATGACATCGATGTAGGATCAGTCTGAACGCAAGCTGATTTCATTGAATATTCAACCATTGTACCCTTATCTAAACGTTCCAACATTTCTGCATCGCAACCAACAGTCTTAGTGACCTGCACGTTCTGGCAAGCCTTTTCTTGTCTTTCCAGAACAGCAACACCATTACCTACTCCACAATCTTTAGTGAAAGATCGCATCATTCCGACACCAATAGAACGAGTAGAAACAGGCCGACTTTGCGGTTCGTCTTTTAAGTCGTAACCCTGTGTTCGAGTTAGATTGCCCAAGTTAAAGCTTTTTAGTCCATCATGAAAGGAGGGACTACTTCTCCCGCATTTATCACAAACACCGCTGTCTGCAGAATTATCTGTAATGTCGTCTAAAGATCCTGACGAGGAGGAAAATTTCATACGTAATTTTCGTCTCACCGATGCGAATTCATCCTCGTCGTCTTCTGTATCGCTTTTGCAGCCTCGTTGCCTTATAGCGTTGTAGTACAAGTCATTGCATCCGTAGGAACGATTCCTTTTCGACGACATTTTAGACTGCAGTTGTTTCAAAAGTTGTCGTTTTTCTTCTTGGAGAACGGAGATCCGCACCTGCAAAGTGGGGACGTTTCTGGCCTGTTCCTCGAGGTCCTTCAATCGTAGCAAACTATGCTTCATCTGTTTGCGAATGTGAAGAAGTGTATTCTTCAAGTCCGATCCAGTGGGAAGACTTGCTATGGATTTTTCTAGCAAACTTGCTGAAGGTTTCATTGAAGGAGATGACTGGAATGTATCCATATTGAAGTCGAAAGGCAAGGGCGATAAATAGCCAGCACTTGAAGTACTGCTTCGAGGAGATGAATTGGACAATTCTGGATCAAGAGGATTTCGATTTCCGCTTCCAAACGAGTCTGTATCAGAACCAGCGCTCTCCCCATCGCTGTCATAGCGATCTGTAGGCGGAGCATAAGTACCTTCGTCAGGTGAACAGGATCGTCTTGGACTTCGCCTTCCGCTCTTGAGATGAAATGGCTTTGTCGACATGGTGGCAGAAGTGGGATACCCCTGATGGAGAAAAAATACGAACTCAGTAGAGTCATTCATACGAGAAAAAACAAGGCGACGCGACTTAAATAAGACGCGCACTGATCCGTATAAACGGTACTTCACGGGAAAATGAGATGCGACTTAGCAGAGAAGAATCTAGAAGCGTTTTGAGCTGTTCTTATTTTATCCGCGTTTTACTATGAAAAGTCTCGCTTATACGGAGACTTCCGGAGTCTTCTTTACGTCGCATCTTATTGTCGCTTCTAAGCTTGTAATGGTCCTGATAAAATTCATTTGAACCTCTCTATAACGACACCCTAGCCTGTATCAATGGCAGTAAATTAGTGGATAGGTGGTGGTATAAACAACGATCTGCCGGAACATGGAACATGGGTGTCCATAGTGGAGATCTGATGGGTTATCAACTTTAGTTAGCTATTTTCGGATCATGGTTTTTCTTTTTATACGAAGTCTGGTTTAATTTCTTCTTATGCGAAGTTATTTTCTTCACAAAAATCCAAAATAATACTCAATTAATGTAATGCCGATCACTTGCTATTGAATCTTAGAATCCTTCTTCGTAAATTTAACGCCGTTCTTTGTAAACGATTTGTCGTTTAACGATAAGCGATGTCTTTTTCGCTGAGCAAAATCTGTACTTTGTATCCATTCAGGGCACTGACCCTATAATACGCGCTCATATAATTCTTCGACATACGACCAGCATATCTGCGCGCCGAACGTAATATACGACTATCGCCTCTCTGGAAAGTTTTCGACCTTTAAGTGTATTCTGTGGCCTTTTTGTTGGAGTGGATCTGTCAGTCTGTACTAGTTGTTGGTTTGTGATAATATTCTCTCTTATGCTCTCAACGTCGGCCCTTAGCGTTAAACATGCAAATCCACCTACGTGTCCTTGCAAGTATACGAATTGTATAACTTCTAGAATGGGTTTGATGATGTGAACCGTAAACAGGCCCGGGAGGCAAATCTGGGAAGACTATTATTAATTAAGAAGAGTGTTTGGAGAGACGCAAGAGGTTATTATTTTCAAAATTCTAATTTTAGAATCTGAAATATTTACAGCATTGACCGCAAGAACAGAGGCCCGTGAAAGGAACCTTTTTACAAGAAAAGTATTGGACTAGATTTTAGGAGAAACTGCTAATAGAAATATGAGAAAAACGCGCCGTGCTCCGCCTAACTAACAAATGTTCGTGATTAAATTATGTCTTCGTGACTAAAAACACATTTACAAATAACGATAAAATAACATTAAGACATGAAAATATTTTGTCTGCAAATGCCTCAGTCACGTAATGAAACTAGTGTCTCTAGGGTCTTCTATGAGCATTTCTTAAAATGAATAAAATATCTAATCAATACACAAGATAATTTGTTCTACAATGAAAAACACTTGAAAAATACTGTTGTTTATGCCTTATAAGTATAAACTTACTTCATAAGCCGATATGCAAATACATCAAACTGGGTCCGCTCCAGATGAAGTCAATTATTTCGATAGTCAAGTAAAAGACTCTATAGTGCTTTCATGCTGAAAGAAATACTTAGGTATAACGGTGAAGAATCAATTGACAGAACGACGGACATGCACTGAGTAACCTTTTTGCCCTTTTTCGCAATGATTCTGAGTCCAATGTTTTAGTCTACGTACACTGTCAAAAAATTGTAATTTTAGCACGTTGTTTTCAAAAACATCTTTTGAAATTCTGGTTGGCCAAAATGATGGTAAATAAATAATAAACTTTAATCCTTTAAATACCAAATTGATATATAGGATACAAACAAACTTGAACAGTAAAACTACTAAGAGAATATAAACAACTGTTATATGTAAAAGATTTACATGCACATATATAAAAGTATATAAATAAATATCAGTATAAAAATTACAACATTGCATTACAGAACATAAAGACTATTAAAAACATCTAAAATATCATTACATTGAAGTGTTATAAGATGGCAATTCATTAATTAAAGAAAAGTTGTTTAATCTCAGTGAACAATAAAATAGAAAACTAGTTACAATAATAAGTTCTTAGGACTTAAGTTGGAGTTCAGCTAAGGAACCATCTAAAATAGCTTTTATCAAGTTTAAAAAATCCAAAAATTAAATAGCGCTACCATATTCAAAACGCTTCGGGAGCCTTTATGCAGCACAAACGTTTACACACACTTATTTTTACGTTTTCAAGACAACACGTACCTGTGAATTGCAAAGTTGCAACTAAAATATCCACATTTTGAAAGGATATACTCAAGAAAAGGAAAGAACGGAAGGAAAACAATATTCTGCTTGGACCTAAAGAGCGGTAGTCGTGTCTAAAGACTTCAGTCGTGACTGCTCTAGCAAAGATATCCTCTTACAGGAAACGCTATTAAAAGTCTCGTTTTATCAAAGCAGAAAAAATTAGTCCCTGATTGAGGGCCACTATTTATTATTCAAAGAAACATTTTAGATCAAAAAAGACCACTTGAAGACTAGAGGTTGATAATAAACGTTTTCATCGTTGAGTTAAGTATAATGATTTGAATAAACACCTAGCCACAGGTATTCTAATTGGTAGCGTGAGTTCAATACGATAACTTTGTACACTCTAATTTCAGCAATAGAAACAAAGAAATGATCAGTAAATAAGCTATTCTGGATTCTTCAAGAATTATCAAATATTAAAAGATGGGCTTATTTGCGAAGGGTTTCGTCTGGGAATGAATTGGAGGTCAAAGGTTCTTCTTTGGAATAGCGCAAAATATCCAGTGGCAGTCAGTAAAACATTTATTGCTAAGTAGATAAAGAAAGCTAGAAAATATTTAAAGGCATTGCCACTCGATAAATTACGTACAGATTTACAAAGAAATTCCACTTGTTAACCGTTGGTCTTGTTGACGTTTGTACAAGTGTTAAACAAAAGATCCATATGATGTATGGTGCAATGGAATTTCCGAACTTCAATTAATAATTCGTGCAAGAACCCCTACAAATTATAGTACACGAAATCTCATCTCACACAAAAGCATTTGAACTTTAATTACATTTCAAAAACAATGACGACATTGCAAATTAACTGTGATAACAACCAACGAGAGAGGCTAGAAAATCTGAATTTTATAATAAATACAGATTACACGGTAGACTAGATTTCTTATGCGTTCAGGAATACTTGTACTACGCTCTCAGTGATACAGACTTCTATTTGACAGACAACCGGCAGTCGATACAATGAATTATGAATGTCATTCCTTCTTAGATCATTTGTAGGTTTGTATTATTAAATAGCACGGTACTCACCGCTAATTGTAAAGCTTCAAGACTGCTCTGTTTGCCACCCAGTATAAACTTGTAGCTTTATAACGCTGCAGCGAGCAGAAATAAAGCGTTTCTACTCAGACAATTGTCCTTCTTCAACATCGATGATGAATAACTAAGGGACAGATGACTTGGACACCAAGAGACCCTGCCACGCAAACACTACAATGTAAAATGATCCCCAAATTCTGGCCAAATTTGAGGTTATCAATATTTTGAACTCATTGGCCTCTTATTAGACAAATCGTCACTCTTTACGTAGCAAGGCCCGCTAGTAATGCTCAGAGATGAGTATTTCGGCGGAGTTTAAACGCTTGATCGAGTTCTGACAGCCTTCTAGTGTTAGTGAAATGATCAGCTAAGTGACGGATGTAATGAAGAACAACAAAAAATTAGCATTTGAATAGAAACACTCAAGTCAACAGTACCTTAAGACTAATTGAAAAACAACAATTACCGCCCTTACAGAAATAATCTTTGCACCATTTATAAGCCTTAGAAGTCCTTAGACTGAAGCACAAAAGGTTTTCAAAAATTGAGATGAAAGAAAAAGATATTGGAAGATATCTGGGTGGCCTACAAGCGGAGGACATTACGTTCATGTTTTTCTAACTAGCTAGTACATGTTTTTTTTGACAAGTGACACTGTGGCTCCCACTGTGGACATTAAAGTTAATCTCAAGCCTTTTGTTGCCTGCACTGACAAAAAGAAACTAAACAAAATTTTGAAAACAAACAAAATCATATCTAGGATTCCTGGATATCGGAAGTCATGCTGAAAGCCTTGCGGCTATTCAATAATAGTCGTGCCGGTAATTTCTTTGAGGACTTTTTTTCCCAATCACGATCCAGATGATGATCCAGGTGGATCTATGTACACTTTAGCCGCTGCTACAAAGGCTCCCTTAATCCCTGCTAATGTATGTCCATGCGTTTTCCTCGTAATCCTCTCTTTGATATTCATTCATTCTTTCTTTCTTTCTTTCTTTCTTTCTTTCTTTCTTTCTTTCTTTCTTTCTTTCGTTCGTTCGTTCGTTCTTCCTTCCTCCCTTCCTTTTGTTGTGAAAGTAAATTATGTTAATGATTGTAATCAGGTGAAAGTTTTTTGTATAAATGCACATGTGTAGTTCTGCAAAGGAGTCAGAGTCGGTTGTAGAGTGAATGAGGTCGTGAGAGTCAAGTCTAGTGTTAATAAGAGATTAGAGTCAAGAAGACTGCAAAGTCTATTCTAAGCGAAGACTGTAAGGTCTAGTCTAAACGAGTATCTGGAGTATAGTATTCTAAACTGGAGTCAAGTCATTTCAAGTCATTCAATAAATCAACACCAGCGTTATTCACAGAGTATTGTAATCAGTGCATTCCTTCCTTCCTTCTTCCTTTCAGTCCTTTATTTCCAAGATGGCACAGTCCTGCTAACACTCCCTCTGCCCCTAGACTTGCGACGTGGCTCTATTGATATGTAACCTCTGTCTCCTTCATGTATGTTCCACCGTTCACCGAGGTAGTATGCGACTATCTATACAAAAGGCCATGTGAGTGTTGGACGACAAAACTGATGCAAATGGAGCGTGGACCTGATGAATTTAAGGCTTTTTGAAACGAAAACGCTGCCTAAAATAGTTCAGCATCATTGTTGATAACGAGTCTGTTAGACAACTGTGGGCATGAAGAGTTTGAAATTCCTTCCAGAGGTTGTTACAAGGTTTTACATATACTCTGGACGTTGGCGGCAACCATTTCGCGGTTATCGTTTTGGTCGCTTTTGTACGACGTTAATATTTAGAGCAATGTCATAAAACTTGTTTAACTTTATTTGCGAATAGCTCGGCTTCGATAATATGGTGAGTTATTGATCTGGACAAAACGCTATTTTTGGGATGGAACCAAACAAACACAAAGTTGACACTTGGCCTATAAGGGTTTTCTTTTTTAACAGTCTTTGCGCTGTTGCCTGCAGCAAGCTGCGTGCAAAATGACATACGCTGATGTTTTTCTTCTCTGTCCTCCTAGTGGGACATTTCCCAAGGAAAAAATTTCTGCCATGGCCTAAATGAAAAATAACATTGTACGATTTTTGAATTGAAACTTCTAGCTAGAAAAAAGTAAAGGCTCACACGGTGCAACTTTTCTTGCCACTTTTTCAGCAACACTGCGCGCTGGAAAGATTTGCACCGTGTGTCCATACCTGTAACAGTTGCAGGTTTAGGATCGAGTTCTACTTCAGAAGCATTGCAGGGGTGGACACACGATGCATACAACTCTGTTACGCGCAACATTGCAGGGGTGGACACACGGTGCGTGCCAACTGTGTTGCGCGCAATGTTCAAAAAAAGGTTCCATCGTGTCAAGAGAAGATGAGGTAAGGGTAAGTTACCTCATTTTCTCTTGATCGTGTAAAATGCACTTTTACGCTCCTGGACCCAGAAACAAATGCCACAACGTATCTTTATTGGAAGTAATATATATTGTTTATTTGTTGTATGAAGAAATTATCTACGTGACCATTTGTATTTTTAAGTAATTGTCCGAGTACTGAGAAGTAGGCAATCAAACGACAAAAAATGCAGAAAGGTGTGTTAATGATTGTGTTTAAACCATCCATTTCATTGGTTAAAACATGAAAATATGCCATAACTTTTGGGCAATTTTTACTATTTTATTTAATGTTTAATTCCTTCTTCATGAAAGCTTTGCTTTTTGTATAGCAAAATTTTTATGCGGGGAACATAACAAATTGGAAGCGTTTCTTGGCTATTGTTTTTATGCGCTTATGATTAGATGAGATCTTTTAGTATAAAGAAACGTTGTTTCAAAATATAGGGTTTTTGCACATTTTGTTTTTAAAATTTGATAAATTATCAGTCTGAAAACCAAGACTTTCTTATGTGGGGAAGTTGAAATTGGCGTAGAACAATAGAAAGTTGCCTACCTCTTACTCGAACACCATTACTTAAAAACTGAATACATCATATCTTTAGTGTATGTTCATGTGTCCCATTTTCAATTTCAAATCCGTCGTCCGTAGTCCTTTGTCGTTCACTTGAACATGCTTCATGCAAATGACTGAGGAAGGCTCGGTCCCAGGAAGTTCCTCTTTGACGTCATCAGCACAAAGCCAGGACTGTCCCCATTGGTTAATCTTTGCAGCCAATGACCTTAGTTTTTGCCTATAGACCTTATTACTCATTAAAAAGATGCAAGGGTTCACACAGGAATTAAACATACAGAAAATAATGGTGAATTTGTGCCATCCTGTTCCCAGTTCATCAAGGTTAAACTTGAATAACAGATAATAAACTTGGTTGGGGAGCCAGCAAATTGTCATGACAGCGGCAGTGACAGCTGCCATAATTGTTACACGCCTCAGGGCAAGTTGACTCCGCGCCGTCATAATAGACCTTTTAGATCTCTTAATGTAAGCATAAAGGCAGGAATATGTAATAATCATTGTTAAAACAGGGCAAAGAAACTTGAGTAGAAATTCAGTGACTCCAATAATCTCTCGAGTCATGGTGTCCGTCCATGGAGAAAACACACACTTGATAAGCCCGTAAGTTTCATTAGTGGTTCGTTTATATTGCGTTTCTAAGAGATGTGTGCTATTCGCCGCAAAAGAAAAAGCCCAAGTCAAACATAGATAAAACTTCACTCTGCAGGTATGGAAGGCTTTTCTGTATTGTAGAGGTCTCAAGATGGCGTACCAACGTTCGATACCAAGCAATGTTGCAGTGTACAGCGAGACGATCCCCAAAGTAAATGCTAGAAATTGGTTTTCGATGAGATAGCAGAATACTACTGATCCTTTTCCAGGGCTAGGGAGAGAGTAATTCTGTCTTATGACGTAGCTTGGTGTTAGGAATATAACTATACCTATAAAGGAATAATATTCACATTTGAAAATGTTCCTATGGGTATGCAGTTTAAAGTGAGAACGATCGAAATAATAGTAAAATGTCGACAAATGATTCTTTTCTCAATTTCATATTACAGTTTGAGAATCACAAAAACCGTAACTTAAAATTCAAACAGGCATGATAACTTTAGTGTCATAAACTATGCGCGCAAGGTGCACATATCCACGAGTTACCATTATTAGTCAGAACGGCTCAGGGAAAGACGCACAATGGTACCCTGGTCAGTAGGATCGATTCGAAATGAACTTCTTTTATGTGCTTCAAATTTATGAAAAGCCCCTAAAATTCAAAGTAACCAAAGGCAAAAAATCTAGTGTTATGATAAAGTATGCGCGCATAGTGTTAATATCCGTGAGTTGACAAGATCATTATAATGATGATGGCAGGTGTACTTGCCGAAACATGTTTGGAAAAACATTAAACTTAAAAGTGTCATTCATACTCTACGAATCATTATAATCGCTTTAAGCTCATCCGTGAACCATTTAGTCCATGGTTCTACGCGGTAACTGCTTAAGTTTCCAAGAATGACAATGTCACTTGAAAATATTTTATTTAATTATGTATGTTGATGGTCAACATACAAATACGCTAGTGTTTTCGTACAACTGTGCCGAGAGGTGTTGTGTCTATGCAGCGTTTTGACTTGACTTCACATCCTTGTTTTAATTCGACTTCTTTCCTTTCCGTGTAGCTTTAATTAGCTTTAAATACCGTTCAAAACGGAGCACTGATGGATAGAGGGCGTAAAGGGCGCACCTTTGAACGCTTGATACATGAGCCTCTGGCTCGGGAGATCTGGGCAACCACTCCCGCGATTTCGAAAACATTAGCCATTGCCTTTGCCTTTGCCTTTTGAACAATTGAACACATCAACGTTAACCAATTCTAAGAGGTAACGCCAAAAATTGGTTGAACAACAGCTAGGCAGGCTCTACACAGTAATACTAGAGTGGATTTCGTATGACTGTGAAAACAGCACCGTACGGTCACGACACGGTTATGTAAGATTTTCGAATGTTTTCAAAGACATCACGGTACTGACACAGTCACGGCACGGCGCGGTCATACGAAATACAAAATCTGCTCTAATGTCCTTTAATAAAATGCGCGCGGAAGATGCGCAGCATGAGCAAGGGTCCGGAACTACCTAAAAAACTCTGAGACACGGCACGGCTCAATGGCACGTCACAAACTTTTTGACAGTACGAAATCAGTTAAATGCCTTGATGATATTGTTATCTAATTAAGAAGTTCCTCTCAGGCTATAGATGGAAGCTCTTTCAAGAGCATATAATGAGATTCAAGGAGTTTAACAGCCAATAGAAAGTAGCCAAATCACCGTATTCACATTGTACTTACCCGTCAGCATGTCTGTAATAGCTAAGTTTAGCACCATAGTGTTGTAGGCGTTCTTCAGCAATGACCGATATGTAACAATGAGGACTACAAAGACCAAGTTACCAATGAAGGACAAACAACCTATCAAGCCAAGGAACACTGACTGTGAAAGATCCCTGTCGTACATGTTGAACTATGGCATCCCTAGTGGTAATGAAATGGAGTTGAAGTCAACAAATTAAAGTAGACTGAACAAAAAGGGCTTTATTGGTTAGAAAGAGTTGTTTAGAATTCGTTGTTTGTTTGTTTGTTTGTTTGTTTGTTTGTTTGTTTGTTTCAGCGTATTTGTTTAATGTGTGGTTGGTTGTTTGGTTGTTGTTTGGTTGGTTGGTTGGTTGGTTTGCCTGTCTAAATGAGTTTTCCCTCGCGATCATCGGTAAAGACAGCCTGATAATATTGTAAATACTTATTTATTCGCAGAGTCTTCTACAAGCTTCTTATGTTTGAACTGTGGAGCTGGTCGGATATAACGAAGATCTTGTACAATGGTTTTCATGGTACGGCTTCCTTTTCCGGCTATGTCAAAAACTAAACGTTTTTCAGTGTTGCTTCACATCTTTCCGACAAATTGATCTACGTGCACGATTTCACAACGTTTATTGACAAAAGTAAATCCCTACTTACTCTTAGATGAATATCTGTTAAGTAGCTTAGGAAAGCTCGAAAGTTCGATAGGAATGCCATGCTGTCGCTAGTCTAATTTGACTTTTACACAATAATATTAATCACAGAAGATGCGAAGATCCAACAAAACATAAGACCGAATATTCAGGTTTGCATTCTATAGACGGATGAACGAACGAGCGAATCGAATGAATAAACTGATGGTTGGATGGATGGATGAAAACGGACAGCGATCGTAAATTAAATGCACAGCTATATTCCGTCATGGTGTCAGAATCGCATTTTTATAGTATTTAAAAAAAGAATGATTAACAAATAGAAGAAAAAGTAAAAAAGGAACACGCGACAAAATCATACGAGGAACCAGGAAAAATACAAACAAAAAATGTAAATTTCATCATATATAAGCAATATACAATTTAAGACATTGACATCATAATTCAATATAAAATATAAATATGCATTAGAAAGCACTTCTCATTTATTTGATTTCAACTGACTACAACTTACTTGCTCGAGTCCCCGGATATAAAGGATAAACGTAAAATTTATTTTCAGACTCTACGAAATTTGTCACATGTGTGCTTTATTTTGAACCGTTAAATCATGATCAAATGCATGTCTTAAAATTAACTTGCAGCCAGTCACGAACATGGATGCAAGGGTTTCTTTCAAGTGACGGAAGTTTGACAAGGACTGTTTGATTAATTCTCTTGTCGACACGCAAGCAGGTGAATTAATTTCACTTTCAGCTTAAGTATTAAACAGAAGTCGTTTTCTTCTGCTGTAGGCTCTCGAATGTTACCTGTTAAATACTATATCACTACTATTTTGTAACACAAAAATAGGTTTTATTTTAGTAATTAATTTGTCGTGATGCACTAGAAGAATAGCTCAATTGTAGCCAAAACTCATTTAGATGAACAAAATAGATATTCACCTTAGATTATATCATTCTAATGTGATTTGATCGACAGAAGTATGATTAATCAAATGTTTGTCGAATATTGATTTCTTTTAATTGTGTTATATGATTTTTTACACCAGCTTAAAATCGAATTTGTAAGAACATGAAGAAGTTTACTTTAATAAACGCGGTAACACTACTTAAGGACAAAAGCAAAACAGTATTTCCTGATATATATATATGTGGTTTATGAGTACAAATGTTGCAAAAAGCTGAACTAAGAAAAAGACTATTTTCCACAGATTTTAAACATCATTTCATATTTCCGAATTTATCATTAGTTGAAAGGAAAAACTGTACAATGCACTTGTAAACCAAAAGCAATAATTATGAACTTGGATTTGAACTGAAATAATGAGAATAATTTCAGTCTGCAATGTCAGTCTTCTTCCAATGCACCCCAGTGAGGACGTCTCTCTGAACTAAAGCCAACATGATTGTATAGTATAGATTGTCCCTTAGTAACATTGAGCGAACTAAAAACAGGTTGGAGGCAGCACTAACCTTTAACGATGAACAAGTGATGGTTGGATAGAATTCCAAACAGTTGCACCGAGTATATTATCAAGAGATCTTCTTGCCACTGCTATTTAGTCAAGCTCCACAATGCAAATGAAAGCCGGTCATGTGTTCAGTCTTTTAGTTTCCAAACTCATTTATTTTCACTCATGCTGTAAGTATTAATGATATCTTTTATATCGGTCAATTCCGCTATTTCATGATTGGTTGCATGCGTTCTCACTATTTAATAATGAATGTCAATCGTGGTCAGTCATTGGTGTATTGGAGTCATGTCATTATGTCAACTTTACATGCGAATATGATTTCAATTTAATGGTTGTTTCAAGCTGAAGTTTTCATACACTTAGTAAACATTCTTAGTTGACTGAAAAGTTTACTAATAATGAATGCTCTCGCCTTATTTCATTGGCTTATTGCGAGTCACGTGATTATGTCAATTGATATCAGATTGTGATTTCAATGTGTTAATGGTTGTTTTTGGCTATCTAGTGAGGTTTTCCTCCATTTAGTAATCACATTTTATTTACTTATTATGACTCTTACATGTTTCCTCAGGCCATACGTGACTACCGTATAACAACTTGACTTTATTTATTTTCAATAAGTCTTACGAAAATGTAAATCTAATAACGCCAAGTTCTTAATAACGTTAGGCAATCAAACTGGTGATACATGGCAGTTAATAGCGTTCGCGGTTTTTAACGGGTTTGAGACACATGGCAGCCTAGAGCGACACGACGTGAAAGAGGACGCCGCGCGCGCAGATGAATTTTGTTCGAAATGATCGTTGGCGTCGCCGACGTCAAGAAGAGGACGCGCGCGAAACAAGCGAAATGGCATCCTTAACGTGAGGTCGCCACGGTGTGGTCACGGAGGGGCTAGGGCGAATTTCATATGTTCGTCTCACGTTCTTTTCTTGCGTCGCGTTTGCTAAATATAATCACTTAGTATTTCGCCGCACACGCTGCAGACTGTTGAGAATCATTTCAGAGTGCAGTGTGTACCATTCTGAGTTCATTATACAGTCAGCAAGTGGGTGTATTTCCCGGTATATCACGAACTAGAAGCCTCTAACACTTTAAACTCATGCCGGCGCTTTTTCAGAGCATTAGAAAAGCGACAATTTGACATCTAATTCTACACGGGCAAACAAAGATAGTAAAAATGTCGAAAATCGAGGCATATATGGAATCAGTACGTATATTCTAGAATTACTTTATTCGACTGAAACTAGCATTACATAGTCGTTCAATAATAGCAGGGCGGATAAAAAGATAAACTAGGTCAGTGTGAAGACGGCGGTGCCTTTATGCCTCGGTTTCAGAATTTCCCAGTTGTCAGTATTTAATATGTCAATACTGATATATGAGCTCTCAAAATAAAACTTCAAAAATAATTCATAAATTCTGTAATAAAAACACATTCAAGAAAATTGTTTGCTGATTCTGAAGTTGTGTTAGAATTATCAACAAAGACAAACCCAAATCCGATTTGTTTTCCTGAGTTGGCCAAAGCAAGTAGCCTGTGTAACCTTGGGAAGGGGAAGGGGAAGGGAAGGGAAGAGGTTAAAAGAGAAGGGACCGGAAGGGAAATGAGGGGAATGGAAGGGAAGTGGAAGGGAGGGGACTCAGTCTCCCTCCCCTTACCCCTTTCCTCTCCTCTCTCTTTGTCGAAGGTCGGCTGCACAAGATAGAAACTAAGTAAATATACATGATAGTGTTTTTACCGTACAGCCAAAATTTTGAAAACTGTCAACTGTTTCCCCTAGCTTCCTGTTAAAATTCGAGCCAAGTCTTTTGGTTTCAAGTTATACTAAACTTTAATCTTATAAATTAACTTTTATTTATAGGTATTTACCCTCCAAAAGAATAATCCGATATACTCAATACATTTTCGATGCTCCCTCAAGTCGCGTTCAGTTTAATACTTATCCGTGCATTGTTTCCAGTACACCTGCCACTAGCCTAGACTCTTAGAGTACCTTACTACAGACCATGTTGAGGGCGTATCATTTATATGTTGTTTATATGTACTCAATATGCTTTATGTAATCGCAATGGGCACTCAACTGAGTCTGACCGCATTAATGAACGTTTCTTATTCAATTAACCTATTATGCTATGATCCTCCCTGATTTCTAGCTTTCTTAATGGCTTATTATATTACTTTACCGTCGAATGGACAAGGCTCGAAATGTCAGTAATTAAGGTACTCTCCCTTTATACGGATTTCCATTCATTCCTTAAATTAAGATGACGTGAAACCGTATAATATTAGGCTTGTCTAGTATTCCCCGTCAGGCTGTTTCCAAACTGTCATTTTTTGTATCCGATTGTTGTATTCCGTTCTCGGACTATTTGCTTTTAAAAACTGTCTTATACGTTGATCTGTTCATAGTTTTAGTTCACAAAGTTAAGTTCTTTATTTGTTTCAAGTTCTATGTCGTTAGCTAGTCGCTAATTCCGATTAGCAAGAACCGTGTTTATCAAATATCAACAAGACAAAACAGTAAAAACTAAAGTAAAAAATAACTGGCAAATTTGTTGAATTACAATTTCTAATCATGAACATCTATATCTACAAAGTCACCATTCCTTTGAAAAAGGAGAAGAAATATTGCGGCTCGGTACATCTTAAGATATCTGACATTCATTGATTCTTAACAACCATTTAGAAGCAGTTAAAACGAAAAATATAATCATCAGAAATGCGCGACTGAACCGGTGTGAAATCTCTCATGATCTAATCTACATGTGGTTCTATGGTCTCATATACATTTACACCTCTGATTTACAAAAAGGATCATGTTGATATTCTAAGCAGTAAAACAGATCGACTGGCACTGTCACTACGAACACGGTTTTTCTGAAATACCTTTAAAAAGCCTTGTGTTGGTTCCCTTCAAATTCCTTTGTTCCTTTGTAGCCAACAACGAATATAGTTAAATACAGTCACAAAATTATTTACAAACTTGGTATCCTTTCTTTCCGGTCAAAGATATCTTCATCGTCCAATTGCAACAGTTAATTGATGATTGGTACTCAGTGAACTACGAAAACCAAGCGTTGTAATAGCCGGTGCTTAAGGGCCTCACTGACTAGTGATAATTCGATCTGAGTACGATTCAGCAGATGTTTTACTAAGGGATTACAAAATAAATAATGTGTCATTTAAAGCTAGATTCGTAATGCAGTTTTAGTTTTACTTTGACAGAATTTGACAACCTTTACGTAACTAGGTAACAAGCTAGTAACGCCGCAATGCTTGATGGGATAGGTTGAATAAGGAACTACTTTGTGCCTTGTAACTGCCTCGCTCCATTTGATCATGATCTTCTCGGCATGATCCAGAAAAACTGCAAATAAAGAAAAGAATTTTCACACAAAGAAATTAAATACGGCTATTTTATTAGGGAATGGGACTAGGGGTCGTTAAACTAAAGGTTCCAGAGCCCTTTCCCACCTTACTTTGGGTGCGACGAAGGGCTAAGGCCCTGGGAAGGACGCTGGAAGCGTTTAACGGGAAATGTTTTAATCTCTTTTACAGTTTTCGCGTACATGATGGCTATGTTTTACGTAGGATCGGCTAACTAATCAGCTAGCTCAGCGCACTAATCACCAGGTCACCGTTTCGCAAAGCATTCAGGTTGTTGGAGTATATGACGCTATCGTGTAGATGACCAGTTCGTATTCCATGTCATTCGTTGGTAGTTTTGATGGAAGGGGTATCTAAGTACTTCCCTCTGCTGCGGCCCAAGTGGGGAAAGAGGCTAAGAGAGAAGGACGGATGGGGACCTTCCCTCCTTTTTCCACCCCAGGTCTTCTCCTCTTAAGGGATCTCACCAGGGTGTCAACGGCGCAAATCGGCAAAACCCGCCGAGTGAACGGCTGCACGGGCGTCTTGTTCGCCAACTCAACTTATCATGGCATCACGATGGAATTCTGCTTGCCCTGTGTACAGTCGTTTCCCACCCCTCCCCGTACGGGGAAAAACGGATTTCCCCCCGATTTTTCTCAGGTTGGGGGTGGGGAGGGGTGGGAAAGGGCTGTACACAGGCTGAATTCTGCTATCCTGCGTTTTGGAAAAAACTACAAATGCCCGCCAATAACGAGAACAATTTTTTTTTGCCAAGGCAGAACTTAGGGTTATGGCTACATGGTGACTTTGATGGGCGGAACAAAGGTTGAAGAAAATTTGGCTCTGTCTGCCACAGGATACCCGACCCAATCAGCTGTGCATTTTTTTTGTTTTTGTTTGTTGTTTGTTGTTTTGTTTTGTTGTTGTTGTTGTTGTTGTTGTTGTTGTTTGGTAAGTACTTGGTGTATGCACCACCAATTGTATTAAAACCAAGTTTATCAAGTACTTCAGTAGCTGTCGCTAACACGTATTTCACTTTGCTCTTTCGCTATATCAACTTGCATTTGCTTGATTGTATTTTTTATTTAGACTATCATATAAAATCAATAATGAGGAGTAATAATGCAATAATAATGTGTTTCCTTAGTAATAATGTCTTTTTCAGAGTCTTTTCAAACTGAAAGCCGGTCAAACCTGTTTGGATTGGGCTTCCTGTGTATTTGACCCAGTCTCTTATACCGAGCGGCCAAGGATGGATGAACAAGTCGCAGCAGAGAAACTCAAGAGCGATAAAGATTCGCTCATACAGACAACAGAGATGGATGAGAAATCGCCTCTGTTGTCTGTACAGGATGAAGATAAAAGTTCAAATAGAGGGTAAGTGTAGTTAAATTGAGAAATCTCTTTGTCGCCAGTCAAATCTTGTTTCTTATCCCGGTATATCCTGTAGCTTAGCCTCAGTGTAGTAGCTATCAGTTTTCAATCAGTTTATTTGTACAGCCTGGCTATATTTGTTAATGCTTGACAAATATTTTATACAGTTGTATATATTTCCAATAATAAATTTTATATGAAAATCTTAAAAATACACAGCCAACGCCAGTTGGGACATTATTGCTGAAACTGGAGCTTAATACATGCAAGCTTAAGCTTACATCAATAGACCTCTTTTGTACCTTCGTTGTTTGTTGTCCGATGTCATAGTGTGCGATGGTACTCTTGGGAGTTAATTCTTTCATATGTAAATATTTTCACAAGAGCAATTCTCAAGGGAATGTCACGTGGTCTGAAATGGGCATTTTGCCTAAGAATGTGAAGAGGTCTATTTCAATAACACTCATCAACCCCATGATTTATAATAAGTGGGGGCAAATGTTTGATTGAGACTTACTTTAAAAACATTTCCTTGTAACAGTGTTTAATTGCCTAAGACATGGAGATTTTAAAGTTTAAGACTTGAATTCAATTCTTATTATTTTTTATAGTAGTAGAAGAAGCTCCACTGCTGGTTTAAGTTATTCAGAACCAAGATCACAAGGACGACAGCCTTTTACCCATAATTCTATGCAAAATTTAATGAGCAATCCAGAAGATGTAAAGCGTGCAGCAACATACCACAGATATAAATATATTGCAAAATTATCAAACCACAGTACAGATATGGTAAGAATAAATTGTTTTGGTCTTGTTATTTGCCCTCTCTCATCTCTCCTTTATCATTTACCTGCCCAGATTATACAGTGTATCCTGTTTAACAGTACTCTCTCATCCCATCTCATAGCATATTTCTTGCAATCTTATCACATTACCCTATCTCATAGTTGAACAAAAACTTCTAATAATCCTCTTATTCTATCTAACTTGATCCTACTGCACCCCTACCCATGCCATTCCTTCTCATCCCATTGCATTCCATCCTGTCCTATTCTATCTTTTCCCATTCCATTCCATCTCAACCTAACCTGTCCCACCCCATACTATCTAATGTGTTTTCCTCTTTACCCACCACATATCACTCTATCATATATCCTATCCTATTCAATCCCATCATATCCCATCCAATCCCCTTCTGTCCCTTCCCATCCCCTTTTATCCTACCCAATCCCATTATGTATACCCATCCTGTCTTATTCTAAATATAAAATGCCATGATCATTCACAAAACAAGCACACTGTTAGTAGTTTTCACCTAGTACTTCATAAATTTCACATTGTTTGTAGATTATACCTGACCACATGCTCCCAGTAGAACTGTTTCTTATTTATCAAGGAAAACCTAAAGCTAAACAAAGTAGTATTATTACAATGTAAGTGTGGCCATTAAGGCTTCATTCACAAATCATAAATAACTTCAACGTATACCTTGTACCTTAAGTTTGTATTATCTCTAGATGTTCACTGATTAGTACACAGGAGGTCAGACATACAGGGAGTATTATTAGAGTGATTTAGCAGTCCGACATGATGTGACACAAAAACAGGATGAAAGATGATGGATTTATCATATTCATCTGTTGTGTGACTACCATGACAAGGCTGTAATGCAATATTCAGGACATCAATTTGCTTGTTTTCACATCTTCTTCTTGACATTGACAACATCAGTTATAATTTTGAACAAAATTTATCAGCATGTACAGCATGCACTAAAAAATGGCTGAATCAACTGATCCAAAAACCCCATGCCCCCCCCCCCCCCCCCCCCCTTTAAGGTTGGTGCCTACTAATGCGAAGGTATTTTTTTTGGCCAAAAACCACATGGGTATCAAAGAACCCATCATAGGGAGCTAGAATCCAAGGAAAAAATTAGGGGTCACCGTGCATATTAATGAGTTATACGCCATCAAATGTTGCAAAATCTGCCTATTCTAGAGGATCAAAGAAAAAATCATAAATACCCCATATTTTGAAAAAATGTCAAACTTTTTTTACTAAAACGTTTACAACACAATTCTCTTACTTGTCAATGCCATACGAAATATGAAAAACCAGAATAACAATTTTTTTTCAATGACTTTTTACTAGTTTTAGACCTGTTTTGGTTCATGACCGCCAAATGAAAAGTCCCATTTTTGCAATCAAGTTTCAATTTTAAATTCATAAAAGTATTTTAAAATAGTAGGTTAATCTCCACTTTACAATTTACAGAAATAAAAAATAGGGGTATCCGTGCGATTTAGAAAGTTATTTGCCGATAAACGCGCGAAAACTGATCAGAATTCGCGAAAATGATCGAAAATTCCCTAGCCCTCCCCGGAAAGTAGAGCGAATTACAATGCATTGTGGGAAATTTTCAAGATGGCGGCGAAAACAGATCGTTTCTGGTAGAAATGATAGTCAAAACAGGCGTTGTAACTCAGGTTCTATTTATCAACTGTGAATTTCATTCAAACACAGGAGAGGCTAAATGGTTTTCCTTTAATTCTGTAAGTTTATTTTTTCAAAAAGTGGTAAAAAGGCCTTGCTTTTACGATTGCTTTACCCACAAAAATTCAGTGTTTTTGCATGCGCAGAAAGCAGTGCGCGCGGACAATAGTAGGCACCAACCTTAAGGCCTGCGCAAACGACTTCAACATTTGTTTCAACATCAGTTCGATTTTGTTGAATGTTGTTGAACAACCTTGAATGATGTTGAACACTTGGGTGGCAAACGCTTTCAACATTTGTTTCAACATCTGTTCGATTTTGTTGAATTGCAATGTTGAAGTCGTTTGCCACCCCCTTTCAACAGTGTTGAAACACTACAAGACGGATTAGAGCGCAAGCGCATACCCAACAATGTTGAAAGAGAGTGGCAAATAAATGACTTCAACTTTGATTCAACATTCCAGAGAATAAAAGAAATGTTGAAGCAATGTAGAAGCAAAGTTTAAACTCTTAAACTTCATTCAACATTGATTCAACAGGTTTCAATATGCTTCAACATTGTTGAAAGGGGGTGGCAAACGACTTCAACATTTGATTCTCAACAAAATCGAAAGGATGTTGAAACAAATGTTGAAGTCGTTTGCGCGGGCCTTTACAATGTATTGGGAAACCTCCACTAACAACTGCCCCTGGGTAGCATTTTCTACCCAAAAAATGGATCTGATGCAAACATTTTCTCTGTAATGAAACCCTCTTACAATATCCAACTCTCCACAATTTCCAGTTAACAGTAACCATTGTGGTGGTATGACTGTATTTATTAAGGAAAGATCTCTGAGACCCAATATTACCATATATGCCATTGAATCACTTGTACATACTAGATAAAATATGTGGATGGTGTTTTTGTTTGCAGTTTTTCAATATGGAATACTATGATGGGGACATCTATACTAAGTATGCCATGGGCACTAAGTCAGGTACAGTTTGCTCATCATAGGCATGTACTTATTATCTACCAAAATTAAATGTGTTTTGGTTTTATAAGTGTTGGCTGATACATGTATATCCAGTGATGGTCAATCAACATATTGGCCAACAGTGGACTGACATATCAGCTGGTATTAAGCGACACATCCTGGTCCAGGGTCAGAAGTATGATATCACTGTTGGCGATATGCTGGTCCAGTGTTGGTTTCTGTATTTGGTTCCAGTCAAGAAGTGTTCAGTGTTACTCCTCTCTCTAGCATAGCAGCCTGCTCCATGCATTACACTTACAAGTAAATGATGCAAATAGAGGGTAAATGACAATTTTTTATGATAAATATATTTTAGGCTGGCTTTGGTTTTGGTATCTGGCTAATGTTAATCATAGCAGGGTTATGTCTCTATACAGCTTATCTTGTCCTTAAATCCTCAGAGCCTTTTGGTAAGTAAAACTCTGAATTATGTTTTTACACTCAATTTTCAGAGTTGTAGTGTAGTTGATAAAAAGTTAAATTTAGTTTAAATTTGAAATCTCTCCTGGTCAAGGCCTTAAGTAGCTTAAACTGTCTTAACTTTTGTCCAAGCCTATTTGAATTAATTATAAGATTTGGTAAACACTTAGCATGTAACTGTTATTTTGCATCTCTAAAAACCACCAGAAGAATGTGAATTTATGATTGTCAGCCTTTTTCTATTGTTTGCTACAACAGTTGAACGTGGAGAAGTTGTAGAGTTTGCTGATATTTGTAAAAGGTATTTTGGTCGTTTTGGAGAGTTTGTTGCTACTCTGTTTTCCATTGCTGCCCTTGGTGGTGCTACCATAGTGTTTTGGGTTCTTATGTCTACTTTCTTATATAACAGTGGAAAGTTTATTCATGGTAAGAATTGAAGTGTAAATAAATCCAATGAGTCTAGTCAGATCATTTCTCATTTATCAAATGAATTGCTAATATTACAAATTTGCACTCCCTTGACTAATAGAACAAAGGTTTTGAGCCCATTTTCCTTTCATTTCTTTATCTGCCTCATGTTTGTTTGTTTGTTTTGTTTTGCTTCTTGTTCTCATTTCTACTCATTTGTTTGTTATTGATTACAATGCTGATTGTATTATAGAAAGTTCACTAGGAGCATTTCCAAAGAACCAGTCAGTCAGTGAAGGTATTAAATCAATCAAAGTAGTGTAGCAATACCATCCCCTAGTTGCACAGAGGAAAGGGCAGCCTCTGAATTGAATAGAATTGAAAATTAAATACAGTGTGAGAAATGGTGTGTCCAGATAGCATAAAATTTATACAGACCGCAATATGCATGATACTTTAGAATTTGTGGTAGAATTAGGAACATGCACAACAATATATTATTGTGACAATAGCCATTGGAGGTAGATTTACCTTTATTCACAAAGTTAAACTTTGTAAGTCAGAACATCTTTTCAACTGGCAGATTTCTGGCTATTACTTACCTCCAATTTGAGAGTCCTGATGTGGCCAATATGGCCAGCTCAAATTTGAATTGAGTGCTTTGAGTTTAATTGTGGAGTTCTGAGGTAAAGTGTGTATTTGATATGTGCGCTAGTATTATGTGATGTAAAGTGTATATTTGATAATAATTATGTGCTCTAATAAGTATTTTGTTGCAGTTCTATGTCCAGTTCATGAAAAGACAAACTCTTCCACTGTGCCAAACTCTCTAGTAACTGCTGACAAGACTAATTTTTATAAATATTGGAGAATGCAGGAAACCGTACCATTTTATCTTATTGCCCTCTTGCTACCACTATGCAGTATAAAGTCACCAACCTTTTTTACCAAGTTTAATGCACTTGGTAAGTCTTATAGACCCCTGTTGTAAACTTGTTAACTCTCTCTTCCATTCCTTTAATATTTTCTGCTCAGTGGAGGAGGGGGGGAGGGGTACTGTTGCTTCGTAACAACTTGTCAGATTACTGATAAGTGGACCTTTAATAAAAAATGCAAAATACATTAGAAGAATCCGAAACTGCACTTAAAGAGCCTGCCCCCTGCCTCCGCTGCCTATGCCCCCTGACCTTCACACCCAGAGATCCCCTCTTTCTCTTCCCCTCTCTTTCTAGTTAACATCTAGTTAACATCCATCATTTTTGGAGTAGAGTACTAAAACTAAAATTGTGTAAAACTTTGCACTATTTGGTACTACAATCGAACCTGTATATAACGACCCTGTACTAAGTGGCCACCCTCTATTAAGCGGACAGATTGAAAAGTCCCAATTTTTTCCCTCATACAAATGCTGTATTTGTTGCCTGTATTAAGCGGTCACCTGTGTTAAGCGGCCACGGCCACCCTGTAGCAGTCCCGTGCTTGTCATTCTTTATTAATTTAACCTGTATTAAGTGATCATCCTTAAACAGAAACCTAAAGCCACGTTATTTTACACGGTATTATTGTTTTAATTTGACACGATTTACTAATCACTTTAGAATTGACAAAGATACAATCAACCATTAGGTATTTTTAAAACCCTTTGAATGTCCGCAATGACAATCTAATGTTTATAAGCAAAATCTACGAACTATAAAGTAAGTCAAAGAATCCTTTACATGCTCTTTATAAATAATTGCAGTTACAGTTAAAAGTTGACAACTTTGTTTTAAATCACTTCAAAGAGCGTTTTTGTATAAAATGTTAAAATTGACATTGGACCACGCCCAGTGAGTGTTTTAGTCATCCTCTATTAAACGGCCACTTTCCACAGTGCCGAGGGTGGCCGTTATATACAGGTTCAACTGTAAATAGTACTAATTAAACAATAGAAAACAACTGATAGAACTAGCATATTTAGCACTATTTAGTACTATTTATTTTGTACACTTTTAGTGTATGCACTCTACCAAACAGCAGATTTATTCTTTTTATATACATTTTAAAGTCTGAATCCAGAGGTATTAGGGAGCTTGAGCTTCACGTACACGTCAAACGGCAGACGGTAAAGATGATCACGTGTTTCTTCGCGCCTGATAGCGTGTGTTTGGCACTTAAACGTGTGTGACTTTTGGCGTTTACGACAAACGCGAGATAACGACAAACGTGAGACAACTCACCTTCACGTTTAAATGGCAACGCCTGGCGCGAAAAAACTAGATATCGTGATCGTCTTTTCCTCTTGTAGTGTACTACGTGAAGCTTAAGTTCTTTAATATCCCAACTATTAAGACTATCTGTACGATCGAAAATTAGATGCTGCTTATCTTAGACGCTACGTAAATGAGACGCATAAACTCCATATAAACGACACTTTTAGTTTAAGGCGTGATCTAAGCAGAGTTGTATTTACTTTGTTCGCATCTGTCAACAAAAAGTGTCGTTTCTACGGAGCGTTCACGTCTTATTTTTGCTTGTATAAATGGTCTTTCCGTTACAACTTTTGCAAAATTATATTTTGTGTCACTCTTTCACTAGGTACTGTAGCTGTTGTGTACATAATAATATTTGTTGCTGTCAAAGCATCTATATGGGGAATAAATATGGACTTTGCAGATCATATCAAAGTACCAGGTAATGTGTACAAAACCCAAACCCTTAAGTATAGTAAGTATCAAATTATTGATTAACTGATTCATGTATAAACTGTCAATTTTTGCCATTCATTCATACATACGTTCGTTTGTCTGTTTGTTCTTTCGTTTGTCTGTTTGTTCTTTCATTTGTTCGAATTTCTTTCCTTCTTTTGTTCGCTCGCTCAAACTTTTCCGTTTTTCTTCCTAGAGTTTGAGCTACGATTCCCTGCCCTGACTGGCACACTAACATTGGCGTACTTCATTCATAATTGTGTGCTGTCTATTATGCGGAATCAAAGGAATCCAGAAAATAATGTGAGTAGTTTTTATCCACTCTTTTGCGCGCCCAACTACATGTTGAAAGTTATGCGATAGTTGAAATTGTTATTGATTGTGTTTCAAGTGAAACAGCAATTTGATCGTCTTCGATCAGTGCTTGTATTACTTAGCGTCCTGTGAAGGCAACTGAGACATGTTCTTCGTGTGTATCAGCGATTTCGGGGGACATAATTTTGTTGCCGGGTCATGTTAAACTGGTTTAAAGGGACTCTCCAGTGGATTGGCTGATTTTTTGTACAATTGGTCTTAGATGTCAAAATTCACAGTCACAGTTTCAATAATCTAAAATTATTTGAGAGAAATGTATCTTTTTGGTACTGACCATATGGATTTCCTGTGGTACAATGACGGAAGGCAATAGTCGCTTGAAGCAGCTAAATGCGTTTTCAGTTCCTTAGATAGTTACTCGGGCTACCTGTGGTAGCTTGAGGTTAGGTCTTCCGTTCGTGTTTCCTATGATTTGGTCGAAAATCTGCAAATTACCCAGAAGTCTTTACAAGCTTGAAACTGCTCTCGTGAAATCGAGCTTAATCACAAAAGTTTGCTTCTAGGAGATTCTCCAAAAATCCTCATTGTCAATACACGCGTTATACACGCTATTGGCGGTTTTACAAAGTCGTCTAGTGATTTTGCAGACATTGTAAAGAAGTTCATTTGCTTACGTTAAAAATTAAGACCAAGTCTGAAAAAAGAGTGAAGTTTTGCTACTACCCATGCTCCTTTTCGTCTAGTTGCGTGAGCTTGAGGTCTCTTGTACGACAACCTTTTTTTTGAGAGAAGTGTAAAATGCATAAAAAGCGCACTGCCTTACTTTCTTCCATGGTCTCATAACTAGAGTAGCCCGAGTTAACGCAGTGATACGTCGTGTTATTAGTGTGTTGAAGTATTTCAACGACTTAAAAACAGACCACTAGCTGACGTCATCACACCAAAGGAAATCCAAAAGGTATCCAAATGCATTTGGTTTCCAAAAATGTAATTGTAATATTGGATATCTGTGACCAGTTGTACATGAGATAATCTCACAATCCCTTTAACATGCCACCCTAATCACAGATAATCCAGCAATTGCCTACGTTGTCTTCAAAACATTTCTCTCTCTCCTGTTTAAGTTGTTTGTTTGTTTCATTTGTAGTCACGTGATTTGAGCATAGCCTATCTGTTGGTAGCGTTTACATATATTTTTGTGGGTGCCATGTTCTATGCTGCTTTTCCTATAGAGAAGTCATGTATAAATCAGGTCAGTATCAGTAACTTATTTTAAAAGAAAGAAATTGAAAGATATCACTTAGCCTGCGAGCAAAGAGTTTTCTGATCCTCCGCATCGCCGTCGATCTGGCGACCCTCGCGAAGTATTTTTAAGTCGAGCATGCACGAAGGTGACGTTTCAAACGTCATTTTCGCTTCAAATTCTTGACGCGTCCGTCGCATCCTGGCGAGAATTCTGTTTTGGTTCCGAAACCTAGTTTTGAAACTGGCTTTTGTTGAATAGACCATAAATTTTACATTCGAAAATATGGATCTGGAAATCGAAAGAAAGGTAGCCTGTACTCACAGGGTAAATATCCCTGTACTACTGCCCTCACGAGACACATTGTCAGGTCATCGACGTATTGGAGAGTTTAAGTGTCAACAGGATAAACGTTAAGAAAACGATAGTGTGTACGCGTTTTCGATTAATGAAAACGGAGCTCGTGATCACATTTTAAAATATCTTGAGTTTTGACATCTTTAACTGAAAGCCCTTAGTATTTCAGCCTTTCGCTGGACAGCCAATGTTTAGCCATCTTACATAAAGATATTTGCAAGTCTCCATGTTCTAGACCTACCTGTACGGTTGAGATGTCCGATATTTTGCTGTATGGTTGTGGTTGTATTATGGGGTGTCTATGCAGGTGTTCGTATATATATATAGGGTAGATATGGTGTTTTTATGAAGGTTTCGGTAAACAGAGGTTTCAAGTATTCGTTCAAATGTTATTATATTCTAGGTATTCCTGGATAACATGCCAGCAAACGATGGCATGGCATTTGGTGCTCGTATTGGTCTGTTCTTCCAGTTAGTCACAGTTTTTCCTCTTCTTGTATACGTTGTCAGAGTTCAGTTCATGTTGTATGTCTTTGGTAAATCCTACCCAGGGTAAGTAAGACTATCTGAATTAATTACATGAACCAAGATACAACATAACCAGGGACCGTTTCTCTAAAGACGCGATAACTTTACGGACCCGTAATCTACGAGAAAAATTGCGGGAGCGCGCGAGCACCTGTAAACTTGCCCGTAAAATCATTGATGTGAAAAATCAGTGATGTATACACTTCGAGAAACACCAATAAACTTGATTGATTGGTTGCTCCTCTTCTGAAGGCGCGAGCCGCTTGCGTGCGCTAAACGTTTTTACCCAGCATTCGCTAGTAGCGCGTGGTGAAGTCGCTCAAAATAAGCGAAGGAGATCCGAACGAGTTTTAAAAATAACCACATTTGGGACATGTCATATTTGCCAGGCAAAGCGAACGCGGAATCGTGGCCTTCTTCTGTTCTTCACCTGAAAAACTCATTCAAAAACGATAACTTTATCCACTGGAGAACTCTCATTCAAGCTTCGTGCAACCGAATAACGCCATCTGGATAAATTTATCCGCTGGATAAGGATTTATCTGAAGGTGGATAGCACATGCCCTGGCTTCGTGCCAGTTTATTTAATATTTTCAGTGTCATCAACTTAATTTTTCCACACACGTGGTTTTCATTTTTCTCTTTCTTTTCAGTTTTTGGCACGTATTTCTTCTTAACCTTCTTATCATTGCTTGGTGTGTATCATTCGCTTGTCTCTATCCTCATGTTGGTACTATTATAAGGTAAGCATTTATAAACCATGTACGATCAATGGTTTATATTCGCTAAACCAGCGCTCAATCACCTTAATCAATCGAAAACCCCTACGAAACGGACTTTTCTCTATGTCCTCACAGCTTGAAGTTCCAAGCTTTTGCGTATCAATTCTCGCAATGATTTCTTGTAATGTGCTATGTAGGGATGTCTGGACGAATATGTGAGCATTGACGCGCTCGTCACTCACCCTTGTAGTTTGTGCGCTCTTTGACTAAAGTTATCAAATGACATCACGATATACGTAACTAACGATGATGCGTTTTAGACCATTTTTACATGCATGGTACTGATTTAGGCAATTTCAATTTTTCTCTATGATATCACCGTTTCTTATTTACGTTAGGTGATTTTCTGGTTTGGTTGTTTTCGTTACGTTTTTTCCTAAACCTTTGCGGTTTTAGATACCTCCTTCCCTTGCCCAGTCCTCCTTTGAATAAAATGCTAACGTGTGTGTTTGTGTTGTAGATACGTTGGATCTATAAGTGGACTAGCCTACATCTTTACATTACCGTGTTTAATACATTTATTAGATAGAAGGAGAAAACGAAATCTCTCTTGGCCCAGGACAGCATTCCATGTGTTTTTAATGATATTAGGGTTTCTTAACTTGATATCACAATTTCTTATAACGTGATAACGAACTATGGGTATTAATTGATAATAATTAAACTTGGTAATGGGTAGAATTATAAAAGAGGGGACGGCTGTAAGACTACTTTAAAACTCCAACAAAATTAACATTATTTATATAATTGGTATATTACGCGCGCTCTGATTGGTTGAGAAACGTGTAATTACAGTACACATGCAAAGATGACGTCATTGAATGTTGAATGAATGTTGAATGAATGTTTCTGATGGTTGAAATGTTCCAATGTATATTTAACAAATAGATTCCATTTTTCCGTGCGTCTGTACTCTAATCGATGCACAGATGACGTCAAAATGTGGTGAGAACAAAAAAGTACGCCACGAGACGAAGTCGAGTGGCGTGACTGTTGTTCTCGCCACATTTTGACGTCTTCTGTGCATCGATTAGAGTACAGACGCACGGAAAAATGGAATCTATCTGTTTTATATAATATTTATCGAAACATTCCAACCAATCAGAGCGCGCGTAAGATTCGATGACGCCATCTATGTGTGTGTACTCTAATCACACATGGTTGTTCGACCAATCAGAGCGCGCGTAATATGCCAATTATTATATAATTATAAAACAGATTCCATTTTTCCGTGGTTCTGTACTCTAACAGATGCACAGAACACGTCAAAATGTGGTGAGAACGACAGTCACGCCAATCGACTTCGTCTCTTGACAGTTTGTTTTGACCAAATTTTGACGTCGTCTGTGCATCTATTAGAGTACAGACGCACGGAAAATGGAATCTATTTGTTAATAATCAACACTCTCTTTGAAAATGAAACACTCCCGGTTTTACGTAGCTCATTGTAGTTTGGAGACCCTGTCCAGTGCAAGGAAATGAGGGGAGAGGATGGAAGGGAAGGGGAGAGGAGAGGGAGAGGGGAAGACTTGTCCTCTTACATGGACTGCTTCAAGACAGACTCCCAAAGTCCCTGTCCAGGTTTGTAACGTTTTTACCTGCATGAGTATGCATTCATATACTGTTGTTATATAAGGGTGGGTTTAATACTGGCAGCCATGCACACACACGCCGTACTCTATCATGATATTTTCATTACCGGCGTACTACCATTTAGTCATGTATTTAATAATTTCAGTCATATCACATAGAGGGAAACATTGGGGGAAGTTTAATTGAACAGTACGGCAAAGCAGTGCATGCAGTACAACATGCTTATTGGATATTTCGAGTTAAATTATTAAATTACAATTTTGTAATAATTTTTAATTACTTAAAGTAATTTCAATTTGTGTATTGAAATAAACCATACAACTGTATAATATCGTAGCTTTAATTGTATTATAATAAGCACATTCATTACGGATGTCTTCATGAGTTTAGAGCAGTTTTCTTGTGGTATCAATTTCAAATGTTTTTGTACACATCACGGCACTGACACGGCGCAACCCGTTTTATACTCATATGAAACTGCTGTATTTGGAAAAAACAGGTCTAGTTCGGCAGACGCCTTACCAGACATGTGCGTACCAAATTGTTGCCATGAAATACAAATAAAGTTTGACGTTTAAATAAATTTTGAACTGCTGGTGCGTCAGGTGCGATTTAGAATGGCTTAGGAATCCATCACACGAAAGCCAGTCGAATATATGGCTTGAACTATTTTGAACTGAGATCGCACATGCAAAGTACGGCGTCTTAACTTAAATCTTAAATTCCGAGGTACATTTTTTTGAAACAACTGTCCCAAGTAAATTTCGCCGTGAATTAACCGCTAACAATCTATAGCCATTACAACACAATAACAAATAAAATAACGAGAGAGAGACGGCCTTTCAATCAAATGAAGTGTCACAACACCCCAATGCCAAATTCACAGCGACTGGTACACAAGTTCGTCACACGCGTCCACTTGTTCTCTGTAGGATCATACGCATCAATAGCTGCAATGGTACTTGGAGCCGAATACTCGGTTTTAGCTGAAATCCCACCAAAAGCATACAATACTTTCATATCAACAGCCACACCCAAACCTGCTCTGGGCGACGCTAAGGGAGCGACTTCAGTCCATTCGTTGGTCAGAGGGTCATACCTTTCTACACTGTCTAACACACTACGTCCGTTCTCTGTAGAACCGCCAATAACATAAAGTGTGTTTTTCAGTGAAGTGATCCCCATGTGAGCACGAGCCGTTTTGATGTTAGGGAGTTTGGTCCATTTATCCAGGACTGGATTGTAACATTCTGCAACCTTTAGCTCTTCTGCGTGTTCGCTGATACCTCCTGTAAGAAAATAAAATTCTACAGTAGTCTGGTTTACGAACTCACATGTACAACCCCTGGGATACATGGCCAGTGCTCTACCTGAACTATCGAGTCAGCTGTGGTTATAATGGGTATAGGTGCCATATTCAGCGTCTTGCTTGGTACACAACCTCAGCACCTATTTAAAATACACAGGGCCGTTCATGCTGATATGAATTTAAAATTCCAGGAGTATTCAAGGACAAGGTCAAAGGTCAATACTCGACCCTTTTACAGCGAAAATTGCTGATCGCTGATCGAAAATCGCAACGAATGATTTTTCGGTGTATGACGTTCCTCGAGTATTGGGAAAATATTAGAAACTCATTTTCTCTTGCGGATCGAGATGACTCTTCAGTGGCTGGGCGTACCTACGAAACCATCCTGGCTACGCCACTGTTTTTCTTTTGTTTTTCCATTTCATTATCAGATCTTGTACAAGATCAAATCCCCAAGACGCGCCCCTTTTATGTAGTCTCTCTATAAAATCCATCTATCCAACCTCCTTCACCTCCCCTCCTCTCCCAAAAAATTAAGGAGATAAAACTAGTAAATCCATTGACATGATTCAAAATTTCATTTGGGACGTAGACTCACCGACAGCATAAATAAGACCATCTAGTTGTGTCACACCAAGATGAAATCGTCTTGTTTCCATGTTTCCAACAATCACCCACTGGTTTTCAAGTGGATCATACTTCTCAATTGTGCCTGCCACCTCGGTACCTCCCCATAAACCTATCAAACCACCAACCACATAAATACAGTTATCAACGACACAGACACCAAAGCCAACGCGTGGATTATTCAATGAAGCCACAGTAGTCCAGGTATTCAGCGCAGGATCGTAGCATTCCGTTGAATCAAATAAAAGAAGAGAATCGTCTTCTCCACCGATAGCATAAACTAATCCGTTCAACGAAGTCACTCCGAGATTACACCTTGGTACTTCGAAGATTGCAACAGAAGTGTTCTCACAGGTTCTAGAAAAAGAGTCAAATTTTTCACAACTTGACAAAGACGATCTATCGCTCCACCGACCACCAACACTTCGACTGTAGCCTCCAATTATGTAAAAATGTTTTCTAGATGCTTGACGTGGCTGGGAGTATCTCTTTTGAGAGTTAACGCCAAGCATTTGGTAACTACGGTATCCCTGTAGAATGTTTTCCAGCATACGCTTCAAGCTTGGGTTTTCGCATTTGCTTAAATAATATTTTAAATAATTATCAGATAGCAATGGAAGGCGTATCCGCTCGAGAATTTGTCCCAAACACTCCCGTCTTTTAGGGAGATCGTGTAAAATCCAGTCCATCGCCGCTTCAAATACGTTACTCTCTGTATCAACTTTCAAGTGCTCAGATTCCATAAGTTTTAGCATGTGTGGTTTGTCGAGTTTCAAATACTCCTCGTATTTTGACGCTGATACAAAGTTTCTGTGTAAATAATCTACAGCTGAATTTTTCAGATCGATGCAGGAATGTGAATCAGCGAACAGATAAATCCCAACACAGTTTGAAGGGTGTAGTTCATGTTGTAAAAATTCACAACAACTTCGCTCGATGTCATCCAACTGCAGCATTTTGGCCGCTGGTAATAATAGTTGTACATTCGATTCGTCTACATCAATTGATCCAGTATAAATAAAATCCATAATCATGCTGAAGATATCTTTATCTATACCGTGTATCTCTATTTTGTTTGTAAAGCTTTCCGCCATCCCTCCACTGAGCAAAACCTCGAAGTACTGGCTGGAAGCTGATAAAACTACGCGATGAATTGGGAATTCTCGACCTTCAACTATCAAAGTACCATCGCACATACGATTCTGTTTGCGTAAATGATCTAGTCTAGTCAGAAGCTTTGACGAATGTTCATAAACCAAGCGTAATCGCGCTTCTTTTCGCTGAGACATCCTCGGAGGAAAAGTGTTTTGTTGAATGCAGAGAACTACCAGGCAGTTCCTTGGTACAACTGATCGCTTTGACTTGTGGGTATTATCGCGGGCTCATACAAAACTAAAGGCCGCGGAAATTTGAAAAACTTTTTCAGTTGGAGTCCACATTTTCTAACGTGTTAAAGTCTTTGATTCGTAAACTTCTCCAGAATGATGGCTCTTACTCCCGTAGGAAGAGTTAAAAGAAGTGCTCTTAGAGAAAATAACTCGTTATCTCCCTTTACAATTCCTCCTTCGCCAGCGATGACTAAACTTGGCTGTGGAACGGGAGTCAACGTGTATCGACTTCGAAGAAGTCTCACTGATGAAGAAGGACAAGAAAAATCGCCTTGGGCTGTCAAAAAAGTTAGCCGTCTAGCCCGATCTAACATCAGCGAACGCTTGGCACTTGAAGCTAGCATTTTAAAGGAACTAAAACATCCGAATATTGTTGGTTTTCGCGCCCTGACTGGAACAAACGATGGAAGTTTGTGTTTGGCTATGGAAGATTGTCACATGTCGTTAATGGATATGATTGATGAAAGAGTTTATCTCGAGGAATATTTCACCTATAAAGAAGTCCTTAAAGCTGCCTGGTCGATCGCTAATGCATTAGAGTATCTTCACTTTGAGAAAAAGATCCTTCACGGAGATATGAAGTCTGGTAATGTTTTGATTCGTGGCGACTTTGAAGCTGTCAAACTGTGTGATTTTGGAGTAGCATTGAAACTGAAAGACGACCTCAGTGGCCTTGCAGACCCTAAAAAGCGATATATTGGATCAGAGCCATGGAAAAGCAGAGAGGTTTTAAATCAAGAAAAAGGAGGGATTGTCACTGACAAGGCTGATATCTTTGCGTATGGTTTGACTATCTGGGAAATGCTTACCCTAAGTGTACCTCATGTTGATCTGCTAGGTAAGTTAGGAATCATTGAGGTGGTCAGGGGGACCTCAAACCACACAGAAAAGGTACCAAATGCCCTTAAAATGGCTGGAGTACTAATGGAGAGACTGGGGATGTAAAGGGTGCCTCAAGTTCATAAGTGTGAAACTGTCATGAGTTACCAATGTTACTGTGAAAATCCTTGTATCACAACCAACAATGAATTAAAACTTTCAGTTGGATTTTGGGTTTTTCTGATCTGCCAATCATGTGAAGAGGGCGAAGCTTATGTAAATGCCCTAAAGGGACCTCAAGGCAAATGACAAACGTGGATCGAGGTCGGTTGAGGGCATTTGCATAAGCTCCACCCCCTTTACATCATTGGAAGATCAGCAAAACCCAAAATCCAACTAAAAGTTTCAAGTTGTCAGTTGCAGTAGTGTTTTTGCCCTCTCATTTTACAGTCAGTGCTCTTTCCAAGTAGGAGAGTTTCACTGAAGTGCATGTCTGTCGTAGTTCATGTTTGAATGTCAAAGCCAAGGTGTGGTTATTTTTAACAATGCAAGGCCAAGATAGCCTCCTCCGCAGGCCACTCCTTATTATTCCTCCTTGGGCTTCCTTTGTAGCGGTTATTTTAACCATGTGGAGACTAAACAGGAAGCCCAACACTGAGCAAACAGTGTTGCCTGCAGAGGAGGCTAGGCCAAGAAATGTTAAGCATTGTTTTAACATTTCTGTAGCTGTTAAACCTCAGTCAACCGTGGACATCAGGGCTAATTGCATTAGGTTTCATTAACACACAGTGTTCCAGAGGATTGGTGAGCATTTCTTCCTACAGCAAATAATTATATAATGCTAAAGGTTATGCAAAACAAATACCCAGAATATCCTTAGTCAAACACTCAAGTCTAAACATAGCCTTCAGTAAAGGAGGTTCCAAAGTAGTTAGTTAGTTAGTTAGTTTTTTTTGTGTGTGTTTGTTTGTTTTTTTATTAGGAGAGGTATAAAGTTTGTAGTTAAAAATGTTTTGACGGGCTATATACCTAGTAAAGCATTCATTTCTGTGTTTCCAGGTTCTGATGAGACATCAATGAGCTGTGAAGAAGAAGAAGACACAGAAGAATACATAGCTGCCCTTGGTACTCGCCCACCTCTCTCTAGGGAAAATTATGACCAGTCATTTCAACCAGTCATTGATGTTTTCCATTGCTGTACATTTGAAGAGCCAGAGAAAAGACCATCAAGTAAAGATATTGTCAAGGCTCTTAGGCCACATGCTGAACAGCTAAACATTGATAACTGAATATATATACAATATGACCAGTCATTTCAACCAGTCATTGATGTTTTCCATTGCTGTACATTTTAAGAGCCAGAGAAAAGACCATCAAGTAAAGATATTGTCAAGGCTCTTAGGTCACATGCTGAACAGCTAAACATTGATAACTGAATACGTATACAATGTTTTTACAAAATAGGTTATAAAAGCTGTGTTAGCTAAATATAGTTAAATGTTAAGGTTATGTGAAATATGTGAATACATATATAGGAACAATATTATTATATAATATAATAGATGTAATAGATAAAAATAACACTATAAATCAGCTTTTACAAGTTTGGCGAAACCAAGGCCCATGGTACCTAGGTTTTGCATCATTATCTACCTAGTTGCTTCCTTTCTTCTCGAGGTTTCTTTCCAAAGTAAATACGCTTTAAATTCTCAAATAAACTTAAATCTTAAATAAGTACCCTTCTTTATTTCCATTAAGCTTTTAGAGAATAGGTTAGAAATGGAAAGCCTTTCAGAGCTGACGAAAACTAAACTCATGCATGTATTGAACTATATGAAACGAACCATTGAATTACACTGACATCAGGGCTCCCAAACCTCCAGTAACCGAACAGGAACGATAAACGAGATACACAAAAGTTGAGGATGGTAAGCCTGTGGTCAATTCAATCGTTGTCTACACATGTATCTCGGAAAAAAAATCAGAATTGCATGACAACATATTTCATATTTTTCTAGATTTGTCTAGAAAAATGAGAAAAGTGTTGCAAATTCACCATTTCGCATGCCCCAAAAACCGCAGACCGCCAGCAACGCAGGCTATAACTCGGGTCCTGACTGAGATTCGTCAGAAAGCATGGCGGATGCGTAATAAAGTCATCGCGGTTGAAACAACAAACTGACACTTCCATAACACGAACCGACAACTCGATAACGGACAAGTCTCTCTTATCTATGACCCGACAACTAAATCTAACCGAATTGAAAATGAAACCTCTATAAAACGGACAGCTATATCCGCCAACACTTTTGTGAATTTAATATAGCTTTCAAATGACTGCCAATTTTTAGTTGAGGTCGCGTAGCAGATTGCAGCATACTGTGTTTTATAGTTTAGTTTGGTTGAAAAGCCGCAATAATTCATTGTCAATATGGAGAACATGTTGATATTAAGCTGCCTTATTTCACTAGTACGAAAGCGATGCATAGTTAAACATCAGCTGGGCCTGCATGGTTGCTCGAAAGACGATTAGCATTAACCCAGGATTAAATCTAAAGAAAACCATTCATTTTAACCCAGGATTAGCGTTAATCGCCCTTTGCACAACTAGGCCCAGGGTCCACGGTTGTTCGAAGGTCTAAATTCGTCATTATTTATCAGTTCTACATTTGCAGTAGACAATCAGTCACTCAAACTGATCATGAACTGAGCCGTTGCGGGGTCTAGTCGCTATGAAGACCACAGAGTCAGTCAATGCGGGAAACCAGCTGAAACATGACTGTTGCATGGTAAAACTTTAAGTCTGCATTCAGCAACCGCGTATTGTGGTTGCTGAATCATGATCATTCTTCTCATGATCAGTCTTCCAGTTGTCAAGTTTCAACAATGAAGAAATATTAAATTCTCTTTATTGCCTGAGTGGGCTCGGTATTTTCAATACCACATAAAGGTCATCACTAACATTTTCAAGTATCACTTAGAAATGTGACGTAGTGGTCAGGCAGCAGTAATATATTTTAGAAATAAAAGCGTCGTCTTATCTCTGTCAGTTTCCAGTCAAGATAATCTCAACGAAAATAGCATCCAAATCGACCTATTCATTCCTCTCACTCGACTCTCAACCAATATGTCGTCCTTATTTTGTTCAGTTTTGACGGTTATTTTCTCGTGTACTTTAGCTTTTTCTCCTTATACAATCAAAAATCACATCTTATCAATACAGCCATACATGGAGACATATACTACAGATTGGCTTTCTTGCGTAATGGAATGCAATAACGATCCTGTTTGCTTGGCATACAACTTTCAATACGAGCAAGAACTGAACGGGCGCTGTGAATTATACAATTGTGGTGTGGATAAAAGTCTTCTTGATCAAGAATTAGTTTACGCTCGAGGCTATGTCTTTCAGCAACTCAAGCCAGCAAAGGTTTGTTATACTATCTATTAAATATCTATATCCAATAATTGATTTTTTTATTTTTTCAAATCTCTTGTGGCTTCTCCCTTTCTTGTTGCTTATCGAATCATACATGTGTGTTAATATGAATTTTTTCAGTGACAAAAACGGTTTGTGATTTTTATAGTTACTCTCGATTTGGCAATGCTTAAACTATCAGTTTTGAATGACTAAATCATATTAGGCACTGTAGCTTTTACAATAAAGCTATGCTAACAATATCCCTATAAGAGCCTCAAAACCGATTTGTTCTTCAGATATTGCCTAAGTAAAATGACACATTTAAAACCCTACTTGGCTTTGAAGAACATCGTCGAAAAGTCTCATATATTGGTGTAGGTAAAGCTAAAAATGATTAAAAGGATGACAATATTGTATTGAAAGTGCTTTTGATCAGAATATCGAAACGCTGTAAGTTTTTACTCAATTGTGGCACCGTTCTTACGGCCACCTGTACGACATTCTGATTACTGATCTTGACGCAGAGTAATATTTCCAGTTTACCTAAAAACTGAAGTTTAATTAAGCTTTCAAATGATAATCTTGAGTTTTGTAATCTTGGCAGGCTACTCATTGCTGACGTTTCTGTTCTACATATTCTAGGTTGAACAGATCTGCAAAAAAGGTAGGGATTTATGTTATTAATTTTAGTTGTTGTTTTTTGTTTTGTTGTTTTTTGTTTTTTGTTTTTTGTTGTTGTTGTTGTTGTTTTAAAATTTGCTTTTATTTTAACCTTCTTTCTCCGATCTTGACTGAAGAATATTCATGTCCAATGTCCAATGTTGAACAATAAAAACAATTTCAGATCACATTAAAAAAAATTCTAAGCAAAATACTCATGTATCACCATGGCAATTAACCATTACTGATATATTGATGACGTCTTCGTCTCCTAGCAACTTATGATCGAGAGCTGCAATTCCGCCTATTTCTTGAACACCATGGAAACACACTATTGTTAGAAGGTTTCAATAGGGAAAATAGAAATACTTTCTAAAAATATGTCTAAATATTTTAGAATGTATACTAAATATGCTTTTTTTATGTTTATTGTTGAACATTTCTCGTTAATTACTTGTCGATGGTAGACTCAGCAAGGCGTTGTGAATGGGATCCAGACAATTATATACGAAATGAAAATCGATTATAAAACTTATAACGTCTTTGATAAAAAGGAATTCTAGTCTTTGGCGTTTTGTTCTTTATTTCTCTGGGTGATAAAAGATGAAGCTGTCTGTGTACATAAACGTTTTGTTTGAACTCTGACGTTTGAATTGAAGGCGACTAATCGGCAATTATATAAACTTGTAAAGTAGTCAAAAGAATACTGTAAAATGGAATAGTGAGTGAAAACTACAAGTATCAAGATGTAATCAGTCTAAGAAAAATAAAAAATAAAAAAACTGACATTTTTAAAAAGTCGTTTACGGTAGACACTGTATTTCGGCAGGCTGTTTGCCGGTCAATTTGGATGAAAGTGATATAGGTTTTTTGTATACAATTTTGTTCTTTTATAGGCTCTAGTGATTACTGTAAGAATAACAACTGTAACAATGGTTCAACATGTATAAAACTTGTGAATGGTTACTATTGCGCATGTGCACCAGGGTATACAGGAAGCGACTGCCGCACAGGTCAGTACGTAAAGTCTAATTATACGAATGAATGAATAGTAATTAAAAAACCCGAATGAATAAATTAAAAAGTGAATGGAAGGAAGGAGCGGGGACGAGAAAGGGGTGAATGGATTGATGAACTGACTTCATCAATCTATATATATTTGCTTTACATTGCTCTATACGCTGATGTTACGCGCTGCTCTAAATGATTGCCTGGGGTGCCTGTGGTTAGTGGAGGTTCGATATACTGTATTTCTATAAATTATTTTTCATTGACCGACAAACAAATTCTCTGCATGTTTTTTATTAGATATCTACGAGTGTTCCAGCTATCCTTGTCTCCATAATGGTACATGTACTGACCTGGTTAACGATTTCAACTGCTCATGTCCAATGGGGCTGGCTGGCAAACGCTGCGAAATAAGTAAGTTACCTAGTACATTAGGTCACCTTAGGTCCATGAAAATATGTAAAATATAGTTTTAATCTTTCTAAAACTCGCAACAATCAATTAAAGCTCTGTCTGATTACATCAAGTAAAGTAATGGAACATACTCTTTCTACATTACTTTAATGCCTTGAAGCGACATAACAACAAACGTACGCGAAGCCAAATCTACACTATCAAAATATCGCCCCATGTTTCCGTGCTTAAGTTTCCTATACTATTTCCAGTCATTCCGAACGGCTTCGTCAATACTACGTTTATCGAAAATTGATCAAACGTTTCCCTTACAGATATATTTATGAACTAAACTGAACAATTTGGTCTGAAGAGATATATTTTATAACCACAAAGCCTATATTTGATTATTAATAATTGACTTAAACACCCTCGGACGGGCGCACGAGGTTTGCATATCTTTCGGGTTGACACTTCGTGTCTACTTCGGGGATTCCCGAATTACGCACGCACCACGCACGCATGAAGCCCATAGCATAGTGTGTTACTGGCATAAAGCCAGTAACCACAAAAAAGGTTGTCGTACGAGAGGTCACAAGCCTACGCGACTAGACTGAAAAGTAGCATGGGTAGTATCAAAACTTCTACTCTCTTGTCGGCTCTTGATTTGATTTTAGCATCAACAAGTAAAGTTCTTTAGTACGTGTACAACTTCAAGGGAGCTGAATTTGAATTGTCATGCCGGGATGTTCATGTGGTTTTATTTATTTTTAACTTCTACCCATACTCCCTTTCGGGTGAGTCGCGAAGGTTTCACACCGACAACCTTTATTGAAATAGGTGTATACACACTGCTATTAAAAACGTTGTCGCGGTTTACATCAACAAGCGTCAAGCCAAGTCCGAAATGAATGCTGGTTTTATGATGGTAATGTTTTAAATCACACTTGTTTCTATAGAACTAATTACAAAACATAGTCATTTTCACGTGCTTGGTAGTATATCGCACTCATGAAATTCTGTTGATAACAAGTCTGATATGAATCTCATCTACACGATGCAACTTTCAGAAGTACAACTCTATTGTACCTCATTCTGAACACGTTGCACGCAAGAGGTGCAGGCGGGGCGGACACACGATTTACCCAATTAATTCTATTGTATCCTCCTAAATGTTCTAAATGGAATTTTTATGATGTATTTAGATATAGATGACTGCCCTATGTCAACTTGTTTTAATGGTGCAACATGTGTGGATAGGATTAACGGTTATCAATGTATCTGCGTACCTGGATACACTGGACCCGCCTGTGAAGAAAGTACGATGACATTGACAGAATTAAGTTGAAAGACTGGGAAGGACGGGAGGAAGGACGGGAGGAATAAGGAAGGAATCGAAGGAAGGAAGGGAGGAAGGGAAGAAGGGAGGAAGGAATTAAGGAAGGAAAGAGGAAAGGAAGGATCGAACGAACGATCGAACGAAGAAAGAAGAAAATAAATGGATGGATCAAGTAATGCTTGGATAGGACGTGCGTTTTGAATGAAAAATATTTGAAAAATGAATAAATTGTAGATAAAGGATGAAGTGTACATATACATATATGAAAATAATACATAAACGATTACTTCTCTACTAGACATAAAAGAGTGCGAGAGCAACCCGTGCTTGAACGGTGGAACATGCATCGACCAGGTCAACGGTTTTCTTTGCGCCTGTACCAATGGTTACAATGGAACAAGATGTGAAATAGGTATTAAGCAAACGCACGTAATTTAACAGAAATTCTTACTAACAGCAGTGATAGCTGAAGTAACACTTGCACTCGTATGGCAGCTGTACATCAATAGCAACGGAACGCCATCTGCAAAATGGTAGCATTTGCAGCAATAATGACAGCATTAGCAAATATATATAGAGGCTTTGCACCATCACGTGACAGCAGCAATGTTGGATGGCAGAACAAAAGAATCTGTTTCCCTGGAGCATTGAGATTCTTTCTAATGTAAAATAATTTTGTTACTGCCGTCCAATATGGACGCTTTCATGTGACTGTGCAAAGCCTAGTGCACCCTCAGTCACATAGTGAGCTGCAGACCAAGTTATGACATTATACATTCGTGCCCCTTCGTCGAAAAGTGATCTTCCTAGAGACGAAATTATATAAACTTTATTGAAAAATCTATGAAAAATTATAAAAAATTATAATTAAAAACTAAAAGTGATCTTCGCGGGGGTAGACTCGATATTCCGCCCTACGGGTAATTAAAACTACTGATCGAACTACACATAGAAACAAGGATGTGAATTACACGACGATGGGAGTGGCACTCTGAAAACTTCTCGCTTTGAAGGTCGCACACTTACCAACTAAGTCAACCTTGTTCGTGAAGGTGTACAACAACAGTAATCTTCGAGTTTGGTGATTAGTTGGGCATTTTAAACATTTGGGATTCCTGTGTGAAATTAAAGCTCGGACAACTTTTGCTCAGTCAGCCCCACTTTTCACATCTGAAATTTTTAAACAGGAATCCCAAACTTTCAAGATTAGAACCCAAACTATCCCCAACCTGTAGCGGCCATTCCTCGGTGTTGCATTTGTTTGCCCATATGGAGATAACTAAATAGAATGTGTTTCATCAAGTAGAAATGTTGTTTGGTTTGCTAGATATCGATGAGTGCTTAAGCAGTCCCTGTCAAAATGGTGGAACTTGTAAAAACGAAGCAAACAGATTTTCTTGTGACTGTCCTGCTGGGTATAACGGTACAAGATGTCAAATAGGTAAGACATATACTAGGTATTAGCCAATCGTAACTATGTACCTATCAGTGCAAGTCCCGAGGAGTACACGGGCACTGGGTTGGGATTCGATAGCAACTCCAGTCAATTTTGGTCAATTGATTGATAAGTACGTCCCCACCCCATGGCATTTGAAAAAAATTCAACGATCGTAGTTTTGTCAAATCCCCTCCCACTGCCCGAGTACTCCACCCTCCACGGGATTCCCATTGATAGGTGCATTTTATAGCGTATAAACGTTTATTTAGAAATAACACTTTCATTTCTATTTTCTACGCCGGCGCAACTTAACTGTTCGAAACGGGTTAGCGCCAATCAATGGTTTTCTTTTTTTAAAAAAAAAACCACATACATGATTGAGACTCCCTCAACAGGGCTTTTCAGCTCAATTTACAAATCCTAACTAAATCATATAAATCAAACATAAATGGATTAAGAATCCCAACTGGCAAGGAGGCAAACCAGTTCTGTCAGTAAAGTGATTCTTAAACCATCGAAAGGCTCCTAGTTTCTTGTCAAAAACCAATCGTTACTGTATTTCCGGAAAGTTTACGAACGCGAACTTTCGAAAATATTAAACCTCCTCTTCGACGCACGCCTGTGCAATTAACCTATTAAAAGTGCGCGCTTTGAGAAATACTCTGGCCACACAACAGGTTCATTTATCGAGGGCAAAGGGTTAGTTATTGGGTCTTCAATTTCGTTAAATTGAACTTAGCTGTTGTCCATTTTCCTGTCAACAGCGTTCTAACTTTAATTTCTCAACTAAATGCTAGATATAGATGAATGTGCCAGTAGTCCTTGCTTACATGGAGGAGCATGCACCGATCGTGTTAACGGGTACACGTGCAGCTGTTCCCATGGTTACAGTGGTGTTAACTGTCAAACAAAACGTAAGTTGTTCTTCAATTAAAGGGACGTCTGTCAGATGACATCTACATCGTGATTTCTTTTATGTAGAAAAGGGTGCCTTTTCACCAAAATATGTCATTTTTTGGGTCATTTTATCAAGATATTATTTAAAAAGTTGTTTTATGTTTGCTGCTCAATAGAATTGATTTTCAGCAGGTTTTTGTGATTTTGAAGAAAGCCACTTCGATGCAGTCCTCAATGTTTGGGCCAATCACAAACGTTATCGGAAAATAACGCCGTCTCTCTGTAGATCAAAATGATATAGATTTCTGCGGTATATCCATCTTATTTCCACAGTATGATATAGTAGAAATAAGAAATAACCTATATTTCCACAATATTTCCAGGATTTTGAAATTTCCATACACTGGAAATACCATGGAAATATAAAAAAGTAATTTCCAAATGGTGGAAATTTATGATTTCCTTAATTTTTCCATACTATGGAATTTATATAGTAAACTTTTCCAGTGGATAAGAGAATCGCGATACTTAAATCAGCTGGAGAGCGAAAGTCGAATCTTCGAATTCGACAGTTTCAGTTGCAGATTCGACGGAAGCCGTATTTAATTCGAAACTGTACATGTCGAATTTAATTGATTCAAATGTCGTATTTCACATGCATTTAATTCTCGGATTGAATTTGGCACATGTGAGATGCGACGTTTGAGCTAGGCCAATGTTTCAATGTACTTGCCATCTGTTAGTCTCTTTAAGCCCTATCGCTGTCCAAACGCCCCTAACTTAGCTTCCAGCAATGTTGGCAGTTATTGATCGGCATCTCAGTGGTTCACCTTTGTTTTGTTATGGTTTGGTGAAGCAAAACAAATTATAGAATTTTATTGGTTGACTTTAAGGGCGTTCAAATGCATACAACATGTTTGCATTCCCTTCCATTCCATGGCCAGCGTGCGCGGCATCCTCTTTTACGTCGTGTCGCGGTTGCTAAGTGCGTGGCGTCATTTGTCAGATAATACATCAATTTAACGTCGCCAATCAAAATGCTGAAACACGCAAAGGCACAACACAGCACGGCACGCACCAGTAGCGGATCCAGGGGGGTCGAAGGGGTCCACGGACCCCCAAGTTTTGCGGTGTGTCGTGTTGTTATAGCTTGGTTTTGACGTCGTATTATATACACAGTTGGGTTTAAGAGACAGGAACTCCCCTTTGAAAAATCCTGTATCCGCTTAATGCGCATGTACGGAAATCGTCATAAGCTAGTTTGGTGTTGGGTGGCAAAAACATCACTAAGCTGGTTTTATGTTCTGCTAACATCTTTGGAAAATGTCTTCTTCACAGATGTTGGGAAATGTGCGGACGACCCGTGTAAAAATGGTGGCACATGTAGCAGTTTGAAATTATTGGTGTTCTCGCTCTATTGGTGCACCTGTCCGTCCAATTATTGGGGATATAACTGTGAGAAGATCAAGCTGAGCGGTTAATTCTTTGGGTTTGAAAAATGAAAATGACCCGCACTATCCTTAGAGTACAAACACTAGAAGCGTGCAAAACGTTGCACTATCTAATACTAAATGGCTTTAATTAAACAATAGAAAACAATAAAATTACCATAAAATTGCTCTATTTCAGACTATTTACGATACACGCGCTTTTAGTGCTTGTATTCTATAAGTGAAGACCAAAGGACCGCACATTATGTACAGACAGGTTGGACAAAATATGACACTTTAGTTAAATCTGTTTGGATTTCATGTTCCAGTTTCCATTATTCACTTTTGTAATCCCTTCGTTTAATACTTTGTAAATATTTATGTATGCACTTTGGAAATTGCAAGTTTCAAGTGACGTCATGGCAGCCATCTTGGATTAACAATTGGAGGTACTGAATGCTAAATTTAACTTTTTTTTTCTTTAAAATCTTAAGATTCGTAGAAGAATTTTCTAAAATGCATTGAGACAAAACGCAAAAACCTTCTGAGAAATTTTAGTTTAAAAGCCCTATTCATCTGAATTGATCAGCGGCTCAAAAATTAAATGTCAGCGGTAATTGTATGAATTTGTGACGACGTCATAAGACACAGACGCTTGCGTAGACTGAAGAGCTGGTGTTCAGTTCAAATTGACTTGTTGTGCAGCCTTCACGTGTTTTCTAAAATGGAATAAATGGTAGTCTTCGTCGCTTGTTTCCAAGGGATAAGAATCTTCGTGCAATTAATTGGATTGCGAAAATTTATCCATCAGCAGGTAATGCTCACATGAACACCAATTAATATTTCCTACACGTCCATCGCATTTACTTAGATTTCATCGATATCTCATTCAGATACATTTGGACACTTACCCACGTCATGGGTTCAATTCGTTCAAAATGGTAAGATTCAACTCGTAACCTACGTCATAGATTCAATTAGTGTTGAAATCTTTAATGAGCACCCGCCCACCAGTTAAGGCCCGGTAATACGAGCAACAAAATCGTGCAACTTGTCGCGCAACATTGTTGCGTTGCAAGTTGCAGAGCAAATGTTGCTCGTATTACCACCCCGCGGGCAACAAATTTTCTTTGTTGCAAAAAGTAGACAGTGGTTCTACTTCGTGAATGATGACTTGACTTTCTCGACGCTCGTCTTTCATGTCGTTATTAAGTAGAATTATGTACTAACTCTATACAAGAGAGCACAATGATAAAAACGTTGGTGATATAAAAATGTTTATCATGCAAAAAGTTACTGAACACGGTGTCATCAAAACATAGTTACTCATAGTTTGATCTCTTTATTGTTCAACTAGATATTTGATACAAAATGTTTTCAAAATTTTACATTACTCAGTAATCGTTATAACAAGTTAATTAATAAATAATTGTACCTTCGAAAAGTCATTGTCCTGTTATGAGTCTCTATAAGGGGTACGAAAATCTACAAGTCTAGATACAGGAATTCCCATTTAGTCAGGCAAGATTACAAGCCCTAGTTATTCTCTTTGAACTACACAGCGCTTCCATAATTTTGTTCTAAAGAAGCTGTGCTACTGGCTGATAGTAACATTTACGAGAAACTGGAGAAACTTCTCAGAGAATGTACAGTATATAAAGAAATTACAATGAATAGCTTTCTAGTTAAGAGTTATAATCTGGATTATTGCTAAACGGGATTTCAGGAACGTAGGCCAGAACTTCTTCTTCTACCCTGTCAGTCCTGAAAACTAGACGTACGTTGATCGATACTCAGCTAATTGGTTTTCACGACGGAAGCTACATACTCAGCAAAAGCTACAAACTTTGGCCTTACTAGTCTGGATAAATTTGAAAGCGCATCATTTTTTACGCAGTTTTCACTCCCGAGACTTAAGAACCGTAGCAACAAAGATGCACTTTTGGAATTATCCTGATTAGTGTGGTCATCATTAGCAGTGCTCGCTTTTCTCCCGGGCGTGTGATGGATGCAGCTGAGTGTGCGCGCGCGTTGTTTCTGCCTCGTGAAATCCAGGCTTTAATGTATATATACACGGTGCAGTTTTTCTGCAACTTGTCCTGCAATGACCATGTGAAACAAATTGCACGAACCATAGCAGGGGTGCTACATAGCGCAAAGCTGAAAAACATTGCTGTAATCGTTTACTTGCACTGGTTTTCCACTATAGAGTATGTTACATGCTGCAATGGTTCATGTAACTTGTTTCCCAAAACAAGGCCATTGCGAGTTACAGAAAAAGTTGCAGCAGTAAAAGCGCCTTTAGACATGAATTTGTTATAATCAGTAACATAATGACAACATAATCAAGAGGAATTAATTAACCTAAAATCGCCACTGACTTGTTTGAACAAAATATAATAATTATCTATCTACATAAATAAATAATCAAAGCCGGAATCATCAGAGAAATATTCATATATGAGTAATAAGAAATAAGTTAAAGGGTTTTTGTAGAAAGTTTTTTTTGCACTTTATACTTGCAATACTCTTAAATCTTTTTCCATTTCTTCCACGTCGCTCCATAAAGCAAGCAACACCTCCACAGCTTTGAGATACGCTTTAAGGTCAAGCAAATCCTTAGGTTCGGCAAGGTTCTTTGGTGAATACTGTAAGACTGGAGCCAGACAGACAGAAAGATTACGACAATCCATCTTGTTATCTTCATTGCTAAGGACACGACAAAAATGGTTCATTAAGAAAGTCAGAGTGTTTCTGTTACTCTCTGGTAGCTCTGACAGCAGCTTCTTTAAGAACTTCTTCTTCATAGGAGGATCTCGATCTTGGATGTTCTCTTGGACGCCTAGGATGAGTTCCTGAGACATTTTTTCCGTGATCAATGGTTCGGGAAGTTCTCTTAGGTAGTCCTTCAAGATTCCTGTAATAACATTAATGTCTGGACAGTTTTCAGTAGATATGTTAGTGGAATGGCTGTCTTCATCAAACTGTGTTCTGAGTTTTTCCTTTTTCCTTGCATTTCCAGAAATCCTGTACAGTCCCACAGTGCCTAGCCCTCGTTTCTCAATCTCCAGGACACACTTTCTCACAATAAGTGGAACCATGCAGTGTTCGTGTTCAGAAGTCACCGACAAGTTAAATCCAAACACGCCAGCTTGCTTGCTGGATGGCGCACGCTTTAGTAGAGTTTTAAACTCTGTAAATCCAAGTTCTAAAAATAGGAAACCATCTGGCGAAAGACGTATTATCATCTGATGAGCCTGCCCCTTACGAACCAGCGGTGTCAAATAGAATGACGCACGCGCAATGGGTTTTTCAAATTCCTTTTTCGATCCATAACACGTAAAAGTCATTTCACGGCCATGTTGGATTTCAATGTCAAATACCTCATCCCAGCTCGGATTTTTTGTTGCTTTTTTGGTAGTCGTAAAAGCTTTTCTTTCAAAGTCTACTTCGATAGCACAGCTTATCTTTTTCTGCTTTTTAAGTGAATTCAGGTTTGCAGCTTTGATAATTCGAACTTTCATCATTCCAGATACCGCATGAGAGCACAACAAATCAACATCCTTGTACTCATCCGGGAACAAGGAAAACCCGGGTTCAGTTTCAATGTTACTCTGAGCAGGCGTATCTTTAGATTTTTTGAACAAAAGTGACGAACTCGCATGTCTCCGCATTATTGGAGAACTTTCTCTCGAGTTAGTTTTAGTTGTAGCGTTTGCTGCTAAACCTTTCTCCCCTGTTTTCCTAGATTCAATTATGGACCTGCTATCCAGGGACAGTGACAAACTTCCAGAGGCTCCAGAGATCATCGAGCCACTAGTGATAGTCTGTCCAGAGGCAAAAGTCTGTAAAAACATAGAATGCCTTTGTTGTTCAAAAAAGTCCGTCTGTTGCGATTGACTGCGTCGGTAAGTGATTGGCTTTTTATGGCGTTCAGTTTGTTTAGTTTTGTCTGAGGACTCTAATTGTTTCTTAGTTTTAGCACTTTGATCACTGGTCTTAGTTTTAGCACTTTTTTCAGGATCTTGTTTTACAGGCTTGCTTGAAGGACTTTCTGGAGTGGATTTGTTGTTTGTGTCTCCCTCACTTTTGTTTGACAATACTTTAATTTCCGTAAGAGAGCCCAATTCTGGCCCGGTCCAGTTGGGCGTTTTCTGTCGTTGCTTGTCGATAGGTATAGGATCTCTAAACTTAGGACCCATTATCGGAGAGGCGGGTGGCGTTGGTAGCTTGCGACGAGGTTTACTTTCCATATTAATACGAATTGATGGTTTTGGAGGCATATTTGTAAAATTATCTTTTCTAGACTTTCTGTTTCGTTGTTCCTCTTCAGTAGGAATTGATGGTAGCCGACGTCTCGCTTTAGGACTTGAACCGTTCGAGCTCCCACGAGAACTTGATCTACTTCGCGGGACATTAGCAACTTTGAAAGTAGTATCCGTAGCAACTTTCAAAGTAGTATCTTTAGTATCAACATTGACTTTTGAGGGGGTTTGTTGATTCAGTGTTTCATTAGTTGAAGTATTCTGGGAAGTCACATTAATGCGATGATATGGAAGTGTTTTGTTGAAGGGTCGTTCCTGCTGTGATTTCTGTACAGGTTTTGTTTCTTCGTCGTCAAAAATCAAATCTACGATCGTTGCTGGAGTAATTGTACTTGCCTGCTTTGATACATAAAGGCTTTGGTTTGTTTTCGATTTGTTTTCAAAGGATTTCAAATTTACATCACAAACGTCAACAGTGTTTTTGTTTTTTGAGTTTACTAGCTGTTTTTCGTTTTTTTCCGCATCCGTTTCACCATTTCTCGAATGGTTTTGTTGCTGGCTTTGTGTCTGTAATAGTTTTATAAGTTCGTCTATTGTCGAGGTATTTTTAGAAAGGTCAGAACCAACCATCTCATTTGCATTTGATTTGACACTAAAATCATCGCTTTGGAGATTTAGGTCTCTATTCTTTGTAACTGTTTGGCTATTAGTCCTTAAATGTTGAGAATTTTTCTTCGAATCTTTCTCTAGATTTCCTAATAAACTTGGTGAGCTATGCCGGTTTGAAAGCTTGGGTCTAGCACCTGGATAAACGTTTGTTGATCGCAATGTTAAAACTAAACGAGTCGATATTTGTATTAACTGTACGACATCAGCAAGGCAATAACCCTTGATGTCAACTTGATTAATTTTCAAAATCTCATCGCCAACTTTCAAAAGACCACCGGATTCTGCGAGACTTCCCTTGGTGACACGAGAAATATAAATTCCTGTCTTGTTGATATAACCATCCCCTTGCCTAATGAAGAATCCTAGTGGATCTTTATAAGGTCTTGTGATTTCAACAGTATGTATAGCCTTGTCATGCCTTGGAGATGTGTACGGACTTGCAGTCGACTTATCGGTAAGATTTCTCGTCGAGTTCTCCTCCTTCATTACTCTAGGAACAGGATGACTTTCAGACTTGTGTAATGGTACTTTAGCGATGCTCGTGTCGTCGCTCCAGACGTCAAGTGTATGAGCCATTTCGTTCCTCCGGTAAACCGACTGCTTTCCAACGTTCTTTGATCGAGTTTCAACTCCATGAAAGCTGAACTCAATGGCATCTAAATCGTCCAACGATGGTTCCACTGACGGTGGAACTTTATAAATGCCATTTTGAAGGACCTCGCTCGACGACCACATCGACGGTTGCCTAGCCGACAGCAACGGCAATCATGCTGGGCATCTTGTTTTCACGACAAATTCCAATATAAATGAAAATGAGGCCGATGCTTTAGCTCGCTGTATTACATCTGCTCTTAATCAAACATCATGCAAACATGCTTAACGCCTCTCTAACAAAGTGAATCAGTCTTTTAAGGTATTTTTGAATTGCTATAGATGTATTATTCTTTATTGTATAAGGATTTGCAAGGATGTCATAAGGTATTGTGTGCTCAACCAATCGAAAAAGAAAAACAAAGAGATTCATTGTTCAAATTTACATAATTAGTTTTTTCGTTACGAAAATAAGTCTTGATTTGCATCATGAACAGCACGTAAGCTTTGAAGCATTTTTCGACATTTTGAGGATAGTTCATACGTGTTGTTTTTCATATATTTATTCCATTTCCATTTTAATTTACATTGAACTAATAATCAGTTATTGCAATCGATTGTTTATGTTTTCGTTATTCTGAGATTTTTTAACACTGAAATGATTGTCCATTCATAACGTAGCTACGTCACATCCAGATTTTTCCTCCCTCCGTAACGTAGGCTGATGTGACGCAGGCTAGCTAACATAGCTAAGCTGAATCTTGTTATATCACAATATTTGGGATTCCTTAGCTTTTAAGACGCGGAATGGGCCCTCCCCTTCTAGAAAATCAAACACTTCCTTAGCACATGGCTAAAAAGAGGAGACAAGCTTATGGGCAGAAGGATGATACAAGACGCACAAAATGCTGAGTTATTTAGAGCCTCATTATATGAACCGGGCTGGCCCAGTTAAGCGGGCTGACTTCTTTTGTTTTGTCGCCCCGAGGGAAAAGAAAACAGAAGAGAAAACCGGGCCCGCCCGGATCATATAATCAGGCCCTAAGTTTGTTGTAGCAACAAGATTGCTTGCAATTGACCCTAGAAACAAGATTTCCCACTAATTAAATCATTTTTTGCTATACATAATAGATCATTTATTTATATTAGGTTCGCTAAAAGTACTGTAGTTACTACCTATTACTTATGGTCCTGTTTAAAATTTTATGACTGGTTTACTTGCAAAATAAGCATACAAATTAGCAAATTAATATTGTGTATCATAGTACATGTATGCCATCTACATCTAGCTCTCTCCCTGTTCAGGATGGACTTCTGTGTTTCGAAAAAAGAGAAGAGGCACTGAGGAGAGGGAAAGGGAAAAGAAAGAAGAGATGATAACTCCTCTTTCTTTCCCATTTTCTCATCCTTAGTTCCCTGTGTTCAATATACATACAGTTTCTTAAGGAAGTCTAGATCTAAAGGAGGAGGCCTGTTAGGAGGCTAGTCAAGACTTCTAAATAATGAGCAGTATTTCAAACTTGCTTGTGATCATCAATAAGAGTGATTTTACATGACCAATGAAAAAAATAACTAACTGTGAGTACTAGTTGATAAAGAACAAAGTAAATGATGGAATAAGAGTCAAGTACAAACTATTAGTTTGCCAATTTTTTCATGGGTTAAATAAAACCACTATGTGATTATATTACAAGTTAATTATCTGGTTCTCAGGAAATAACTTTGAACCATAAAAATACATTTTGAAAAGATCAAGCAGTTTGCCTTGCCTTTGCAAAGTACATGTACATCACTATTTTGTTATATTCCTTACCACCCACCCCTCCCCTATTAAAAGTATTTCATCCCTGTGGTGAACTCACATCATGTTGCTATAGTCAACTAGGTAGATTTCTAAATGCTCTAGAGCATTTACAATCTACAGTCTGTACACTTAACCTACATGAGGTAGCTATAAAACACCCTACCAGATAGTCCAAAAGTGATACACATAGTATCATGTACCAAATATTCTGCAACAACAAGGAAAGGAAGAGAGCATTCAGAACACAACAATTAACTGCAGATTCCATCCTATACCACTTATTATCTGTATTAACTACAGAATTAATTCAATTCTGTAAGTAATAAAGACATTTTAAAATGTTGTCATAGTTGTCAAGCAGGTTAAAAATAACCTATGAGGTCAAGGTTATTATTGTTGTTTGTATTATTATAAAATACATAATTATACAAAAATTATACATCTTTCAATGGGAAGGAGGTGGTCAAACTATCAGGAGAGGTTGCTTATTAGCTGTGAACTGGATAGTTTTGAGAAACCCTGTCAACATGTTTGGCAGCAGTGGTAGACAAGATACTGTATTTCCTTGAGTAATCACCTCTGTCATCCCTATCACCCCACTCAAATAGTCACCCTTTTTGAACAAAAATAAGAAATAATCACCCTGCTCAAATAATTGCCCACCCAAATCTCCCAACAATGATTGGTGAATTATGGTAATTTCATCACAAGTTGGAATTACGAACTCAAGTTATTTCATGCTTGGTTCATGAATCTTAGAAGAAGCTTGTATTTTGATTGATTTAATAACCAAATGCAATAACCAAACAAGTACATTCAAATAATTGCCCCAATCAAATAATAATCCCATTTTTGAGGTTAGAAAAAAATACAATAACTCAAGTAGTTGGCAATTTACAATATAAAGCATTGTGCAAATATATCCAACATCATCCAGCTCCATCCCAAGGATGGTTGATGGAGGGCGACCCTATATCGCGGAATGGCAGAATGGCGGAAAACACTTCCAAATCCTAAAAGGTGGAACGACAGAAAATACCCCCAAATACTAAAACGCAGAATCAACAAACTCACAAAACTAATTAAAACAAAGAAAAAATAGCAATAAAATGAAGAAATTTGAACTGTTGCAAAAAAATAGTCACAATCAAAAATGAAAAATATAATTAGAAAATATTAAAAAGTGAATAATTTGATTTTCTATAAGCATTAAAAGCTATTTTGTCAATGAATGCGTTGTTTTGTACAAAAATTACAAAAAAATTATTTCAGTGCCGAGCATTGTTTGTTCCACTCGAGGCCCGTTTCGGCAGGCGGCAGTTCGTACTCAAACTATGATTTCGTTTGCTTTTTATTTCAACATTTACTCTCGTGCTGATAGAGTACAAACACTAAATGCTTGGATGACTCGTTGATGTTGGACTTGCGACGATTTTTGTTGCTTGACGACAGCGACTACAAAGTCCATTCCATGAGAAAGGTTTTTACGCCCGAGTGTACAACAGCTCAAAGGAGATGCAATGAAAATCATATTCCAATGTGCATGAGCTAGGGAGCTGAGAGTAGTTCAATACAATATGTGGCAAGGAATAAGAAATTATCTATTAGCATTTTCGCCTAACATCCGACATGTACAATCTTCCCGGAGTGTAGACCCGTGTAGAGCACGAAGTAATTAAGTTAAGGTTATTATCGAGCAATTTTTACCGAGCTGAGATCATGTGCCTAAACATTGTTGCTTGTACACAAATCTACAACAGTTACATGTACATTACGTTCAAAGCTTCTCGAGTACTATTAATACTGTAGCAACAAATCGCCGAAAATTATTGTAACGGAACTTAGCACCGTATATCGTATTATATATCGGGAAAAGGAAGTAATGACAGACCAGAAGTTTAGAGTGAGTGACACAATTTGCATAATCGTGAATTAATGAATTTATCACTTGATAAATATACGGAAGGATGGAGGATTTGTGATAAATGATCATTTATTGCTATTAGTATATTTCTTATTATTTATCGTAATGAGCAGTTAGGTTCTCATGTTTCTAAACAATCAATATCTTGCAGTAAAAAAACCCGGCGGAAGTCTAAATATAACATCAGTGGCGTGAATGAACTAAACGCCATGGCCAAGTGTAACTGATGATACTATAATCAAAACTGAACTATGCGTAGATATGTTTATATTAGTTTAGTTTTTAATTTTTGTGATTTTGTTGATTCCGCGTTTTAGTATTTGGGGGTATTTTCCGTCGTTCCGCCTTTTAGGATTTGGAGGTGTTTTCCGCCATTCCATCATTCTGCGATATAGGGTCGCCCGTTGATGGATCACAACAAAAATCTAAATGTGAGTAGTCATATAACGACTTTTGCTGTAATGTTATTAGTCATGATACAGATCACTTTCATGTTGAATTGTACTTACATAATCATACAGATCATCATGATAACGTTCCAGATTCCAATAAATATTCTGAAATATCTCAAATTTAACAGAAATTCTTGAAACTTCTCAACTGCCAAAAGAAAAAAGAAAACAAAAACTAAATTCAATAATAAGTACTTACATTCTGATAAATAGTGATCTAACAATACTGTTAAATAAAATAAATAATATAAATGAAGCATAACCAGGAAGTAAAATGACAGTTCCCTGGTTCAAAGTTAAAATAAAACATGAGCTTTCAGTTGTCAGGCTACAATCCTTGAGAAATGTATCTATAGAAAGATGACAGTAACAAAATAACGGTACATCATGGAAACAGGTAATCAGGTTAATGTTGTACGTTAACTTATACTGGTCATCAAAGCATCAGTACTACATGTAAGTAAATTTGAGCTTTGTGCTTTTACCAGCCACTGACAGTAAATCACATACTAAACAATTGTAAACATGTAAATGCAGGGTTTATTCTAGAAATTGACCAAATGACCTTTCTCTACAACTAGGGGGATGTAGATCTCAAAAAGGGTTTATTGATCATTATTTGGATTGGTTGTCAGTATATACTTTTTCCTCTCTTCACTTCAGCTGGGCTCCCTGTGTTTTGGGTAAATTTTGTGCAAAAATCTAATTTGACGCACAAATCCAAATTAGATTCAGCATTTCTTTTCATATAAATCAATTGTGAAAATCCAGCAATGCTGCACTTTATAATTTAATCCTTCCAAGGCACATGAATGTGCACAAGAGCCTCTGAAGGCTGTGCTCCCAGAGATCATTTCCATTGATCAACTGCTAGTATCTCAAGCATTGGCTAAGTATATTTTTTATTTAAGCAATATAAAACGCGGGCGCATGTCTCTGTACTGTGATATAAACACGATGGAAGATGTAGAGCAAGAGAAAAGCAAGATTAGGAACACGAGGCATAGCCATGAAGTGTTTCTCTTGCTTTTCGAGTGCTCTACATCTTACAGAGTGTTTATATCACAGTACAGAGACATAAGCAATCGTTTTATATTGCTTTTATAAAATATTTTCAACGTCTTTTGAGTGAGCCATGTCTCTATCCTCTGATATAAACATGGTAACTAGCCAATCAGTGCGCGTGTTATATCTCTAATATTTTATAATAGACAATACAACTTAGCTACAATTAGGGTATGCACTGTATCCTGATATTTACCAAGAGTGGGATCATCTGCTTCATCACCAAAGGATTCTGTTGGAGATTTCTTTTTACTAGAAAAACAAACAAATATCTGAATAACTAAACAAATATAACTGAATGTTGTACAATGTATATTATATTTAACAAAATGATTTCATTATTCCATCCTTCAGTACTCTAGTATCTGCAAAGATGATGATGCCAGAATGTGGTGAGAACAAAAAATATGCCACAAGCCAATGTTACAGCAATGAAGGTCAGAGTTTGCATAATTTTGCAAATTGCTGTAAGACAAAGTCATAACAAAACAATGAACAAGACACATGAAGCAATCTTACCTAAGCCTAACCCCCCACCCAGTAATTTGTATTTAATTTTTAAGTGGTAGTAGAAACTACTTATAAGGGGTCCCCCCCTTATATGGTATAAAGCTTGGAAACCAAAATACATATGACATATCAATGGACATTCTCACCGATACTGGATATTTACTTACAGCTTAAAGTTGAGCACAGCACATGCATTTATTAGTAGAGTCCTTGAAAATATAGAAAGAAGATTCATTAGCTGAGTATAAACATACTAATGTACCAAACATGTTATAATATTATTGTATCATTCAAGTATCTATTGAGCAAATACATGTATGAATACTACTAAGACCATATTCAAAGAAGAAATAAAAAATATCAGTAAATTTCTAAAATTCAATAAGCTTGAATTAAAAATAAAACAAGTTAAACTGTTTTGATAATCTCGATCGTCCATCAGCTGTGTGACGCGGAACTGGAACTGAACTTTAATTTCGAATTGCTTTGTTGCAACTAATTTAAGTTACAAGCAATTTCTAATTGAAGTTAAATGTACAAATACAACTATAGTTATGTTAGGATCGTACCCTGCTATTAATATGTCTGATATAAACGCCATTTGTAGGTCAAATAATCGCTGTACTGTACTTAGATGATTTCGTTTTGTTTTTCTCTTCACTGAGTTGGCAACTTAGTAGCCAAGCCTCAAGCCAAAAAAACGTGGCACAGGTAGCCCAATTTTAAATTTTAACAATACATTTTTTCGCTTCTTCATATTGTGTGTATTTTGTTTTGTTTTGTTTTCATGATCTGATGGATGGCTACGTGAACATGCAGTAAAACATTAAATCATTAAAAACATAATGAATTTCAGACTAGAGGGAAGTGAATCATGCAGTTCCTTGTCTTTAATCATTCATCTTTAATAGTCCTAAACCAGTTAAAAACTATACTAGGAGTCAGATGATGAATGTATGTTTGTATATGTTTGTAATGATGAGTCTATCATTATCGAGTTTAGTAACGTGGCGAAGAAAAATATTGATTTAGTTGTTCTATACGTCCTGGGAATTATTATTTTTTTAATCTAAACAAATGAGAAGTTAAAGCCGGCAATCAGCAACTGATCCAAGTCTTAATATTGAGTTATCAGCTAAATGCTTGTCAATCAAATATCCAGGGGCGGATCCAGGGGGGTGTCCATAGGTGCACCGGACATCCCCCTAGCGCCATAAGAGATGACGTCATCAGATTCCATTGTTAGGAGGCCGCCATCTTGGATGTGACGTCATCTCTGAAGAGGCCTATTTGGGACACCCCATTTGCAAAATCCTGGATCCGCCCCTGATATCAGCCACATGATTTAATTGTAGGTTTATCTCAGGTGTTGTTAATGTAGTGTCTTGAACACTTGGGTGCATGAATCTCTTACCAAGGTCCCAAGTCTTGTTACAAAGTCATCACTAAACCAGCCAAAACTTGGTTCGATGCCCGCAAAGCATGCTTGTCGTTGGGTAGTGATCTCGTAATCTTCGTAATCATTAGATCACAAAGAGAGAACGATTAATTCCAATATAACCATGCAAAGAGCATGCATATATATATATATATATATATATATATATATATATATATATATATATATATATATATATATATATATATATATATATATATATATATATATATATATATATATATATATATATACACCGTTTCCAAAAATAATGAGAATTTTTGGATATATATACATATATATGTATCCCCATTTAACCGAACGATTACTTTGTTCTATAAGTCTCAGTGGGATCGCTAATAGACAATGACCGGATTACTAAGTCGGTACGCTTGAATTTGTTTGTTCAGATTCAAGATCAACAGCATTCGTTGAGTTTTGCTTCACTAAATTGTCCGCATTTGTTGTTTGGAATTCATTGTTCTTTGCTCCTTTTTTAATTCTAATTTTCTACCGTAATTAGTATTGGTTTAACTAATCAAATGCAGTTGACATCCGAAAAATGCTTTGGGAGCATTGAATGTTGAACCAGAAATAGATGCATCCATGCATTTGTGTTTTTGTGTTTTAGTACACCACGTTGCCATGAAAGAATTTAACCAAAGAACAATATAACTGCTCTGTCATTGTCTCTTTTTATGAAAATGAATTGATAATGAATAAAGACTGATAACATTTTGATTCATAACAACAAAGGTAAAGTACTTTTTCCATCGATCAGAATTTTAAAGCTATTCAAATGTTTAATTTCATGATTATGAAAAAGTCTAGATTAGCCCTAATATACGCCATTTTACATGATGATCAGATCATTTTACTACCACCACAAAACTGCTTTACGAACTTTCTTTCTTATTCAGATTTTTACTCCCTCCTGAGAATAGCAACACAATTGTGTCTGATTTTTCTCAAAAGGAAGATAAAAACATACTGTCGGTGATAGCATATGCATGTCATAATGCAATTGCAATATTAATGAAACTTCAATTAAGGCTCGCTGTTTATAAACACGCCTCCTACATAGTTGTGATAGCGTTCCTCGACTAGAAAGTACGTTTACATCAGATAAGAGAAATATTCAAAAGATTTCAGGAACATGAAATACATTTATCACGTGCACAGGCAATTCTTTGTATCTTTATTGTTGTTGCTTGATATTTTGTAATAATTTAATAAATTGAAAAACACTGAGAAGTAATGCGTCATATTGTTCAACAAAAACGCTGCATTTTTCAGTTGAAAATCAGAAGAGGCGCTGATTTCACAAACGTCCTTGACTCCAATTAGACTCACTTAGAAATAAAGATATTTTATTAAAAAAACTATGATATAACGCGCGCTCTGATTGGTCAAAGGACGCGTGTCGCGCGTTCTCTATGAGAACACATTTCAAAGCACGCACGCGCACATTTTCAAACTTTCTCCAACGAAAAAAGAAAATAAAACTTCAATTGTATTTTATAAAAGAAATACATGAGAAAAGTCGACAGCAGTGCTATGTTGAGTTATAGAAGCACTTGGGAATTGTAAGAAGACTCGAGAAGTGTTGAGAAGCACGATCGGCTACGCCTCGTGCTTCTCCTAACACTTCTCTCGTCTTCTTACAATTCCCGCATGCTTCTATAACTCAACATAGCACGCTGCCTCGTTTTCTATTTCTACAAAAAAGAATAGCTGTTTTGGATTTAAAAATAGCTGTTTCTTATGTTAGGGGTATAAATTAGAAATTCAAAGTAAATCAGCTTGCCATTCCCATTAAGTCATCATGGTTTATAGCAATGATTTAAGATGGAGGGTTGTTCTGATGAGATTTGGGGAGAACAAGTCAACCAAACTCATATCAAGAACACTAAAAGTTTCCCTAAGTACAGTTTATAGAATTTTGCATAAACACAAAGTAACTGGTCGAGTTCGTCCACGAAGACTTGGGAGACCAAACATCACAAATTTGCTGACGAGAGCACAGCAGTGTATACTATGCGAGTACATTCTCAGGAATCCAACAGCGTACTTAAAGGAAATAAAGCAATACTTAAAGAAATCCACAGGTTCCGATTATCCAATGACAAGCCTGTACAACGTCTTGAAACGCTATAAATATACACGAAAAAGAGTAAGTGGAAGAGAGCTAAATAATCTTGATACAATTCAGTAATCTACTTGCCAGTGTTCGTTGCATTGATTAATTCATCTTTTCTAATTTGTACTTGTAGTTACACCGTATAGCATTAAAGCAACGCCAGCAACTTGTAGAAAAATATGAGGACGATATTAAAGTCTTTAGACCCGAGGAAATAGTCTTCCTTGACGAAACATTTTGCGTAAGTATGCGACATCAGTAGCTGCCATTGGCGGCTCCAAATAGCCTTAATTCCTAGCGCCAACCATATATAGTTATTTTGTTTCTCTTGTTGAATTTGAATAGGACAGACGCATTTGTCGAAATTACGGCTTCAGCCTTAAGGGCAAAAGAGCTAAAGGAAATTATGCAGCACCACATGGGCCCAAAATGTCTGTCATGGCGGCGGTTAGCTACCAAGGTTTGCTGGCATACAGCAATCTCGTTAGGAAAAATTTCAATGGGCGTCGCTTTTTGAGATTTCTAAGAGAGGAAATATCACCCCTTTTAAATCCTTACAATGGTCGAAATCCAAATTCAGTAGTTGTAATGGGTAAGTCTGAATTCCTTCAGTGATATATTTTGTTAATTTTCTGTCATTTGTTTGGATCATTATTTGACATCTGATTTATTGGCCAACTACGTCTTCATGGCAAATGCTGAAAATCAACTTTACAAGAATCACGTTTATAACGATGAAAAAATATAAAACGTGCAGCTCGCGCACATATGTAACAAGCGTAATAACAAAGGAAATCTATTTACAAAGCTTTAATAAATGGAAGAAAGTTTTCCGGTAATTTTCTACCAGCATCTCTATTAAAAATTGCGTTATATTAAAAAACCCACTCTTTTGAATAGTTATTTTATTGTTGCAAACACTAAAACCAAACGAATGAAGCAAAAGAAAACAAAATAATTTGCATGATGTAGCACTCTTCTGTTCATATACACTACTTTGTAATCAAACAATGTAACATCAGTTTTTCAATATAGATTATTTTGATTCTTTGACATTATCATATATCGTATGTTTTAATGTTAACAGATAATCATGCCGCCCATCATCTTAATGAAGTACGAAATATAATTGAAAACACCGGAGCCATTCTAATGTACCTACCACCCTACAGCCCTCAACACAATCCCAACGAAGGAGTGTTTTCAGTTGTCAAACACTGGCTCCGCACACATGACAAGCTGCTCATGATGTCTGACCAGCCAGAATATTTGGTTCATCGAGCATTTATGAGCATTAACTCCGCAACAGTCCAATCGTTTTATTCCAGTTGTGGTTATAAGTGAAAATTTATTATATAGTAAGTACGATCTAGAGCGATTGCACTTGATAACACTCAACCCGTAAATCAAACAGCTGAGAGATAGTACTAGTTACAAGTAAACCTTTTTTTCTCATTGATATCCTTTGTGTTTGTCCAAATATTACATATAAAATATCCAGTTAGAGTGATTTTCATCGTACTGTGAAACAATTACTAATAGTCAGTGTTTAATAGCTACTAAGCTAATAGACACTAATAGACTCTGCACCCATTGTTTTCTTTTGTTGCAATACAACTATTAGACACTATTAAACACTGACTATTAGTAATTGTTTCACGGTCCGATGAAAATCACTCTAAGTGAAACCACTCTATGAAAGAAAAAATAACTCAAATTAGTTGATAAGAAACAAAAGAAAACAATACATATTTATAGCTTAGAATCTACTTTCAACTATTAGATAGACTAGAGTGGTTTTCCGTCGACCGTGAAAGAAAAATGACTATATAGTTTGTACTAGTTGATAAAGAACAAAAGAAAACAATAGGTTTAGAGTCTACTACTAACTATTAGTTTGCCTATTCTTTCATGGTCGAAGGAAAATCACTCTATTCGAGTTTTCTTGCGGTCGAATATGAAAACCACTTTAGTCATGTGTTTTTAAAAGAGTAGAGTCATTTTCATATGACCGGGAAACGAACGTGACTAACTTGTTTGTAGGAGTTGATCTAAGAAACTAAAGAAACAAATGGTTCGGAGTCTACTACCACAACTATTAATTAGGCTATTTTTTCGCGGTCACATGAAAACCACTCTAATCACCTTGATCTGTGAAATTGTACTTTTCAAATAATCTGATGCAAACAAATAATACTAGCAAACAATGGTACTTGATTTCTGATTTTTGACTTAATGATTAGATTTTATATTTTCTCGCGGGTTAAGTGCAATCACTCTAGAAATGATATGACGTTTTACGTTACGCTGTTGATAGAAGAGAGCTTAAGCATTACGTAAACGGCAAACGGCAGAGGATCACGTGACCTGCTTTGCCGGGTCTGCCGTTACAGTTTCAACCTAAGAGTGGGTCATTTTGTGTTTGCAACAAACGTGCAAAGTCGCTCTTTCATTTGATTACCAAACGCGTAGCGCCAGGCTCAAAATTTCAATTTTATTTTTTTCGGCTCCGCTTTGCCGTTACCTGTGTACGTGATGCTTAAGTTCCCTAATAAAGAGGTTTAGTTTTACATCCACGGGAAACGGCAGATGGCAGAGAGAATAAGATGATTTGTGTTTTACTGAGTCGACTGAAACTGCAGTTTCAATGCAAGTGTGAATTATTATGTGTTCCCTCACATATTTGCCTAACTTACCACGCAACGTCCAAGAAAAGGTCACGTGACCCTTTCTGCGGTCTGCCGTTTCCTGTGCACGCAAAACTAAAACTCTCCATATAACGAAAATTCATTACATAGTGTATAAATTGTATATATATATACCACTGTGAAAACATTATGCGCATTCAGATATAACTTATTCACATTTAAGTTTTCCTTTTAGCTTTCATTACACCAATGTCACGTTTATTCAATGTTGGCTAATTTATTTGATACTATCTGTCTTTGACCATCGAAGTCTCCATCTGTGAAAATGTCCTTGCTTTATACACCTCCAAGAGTTCCTAGATGCTGGTGAAGTTGACCTCGTGTATCACTGGCATTTCTCCTGATTAAAATATCATATCACTGCTACTTTTAATTTAATATGCTGTATCTTTATGAATGTCGGCAAATAATAACTACGTTTTAACCCAAATGTGCTTGTCGACGAAGTCGAGACCAAGGTTTTTGGCAGCTTCGGTCAAGGCTTCTTCTAAAGGAGATCTTCTCTTGACTTTTTGTTGATCACCTTTTCGGGCCAAAAATGGGATACTCGCGGGAGGTTCCTCAAAACTCTCGTGATCGACATCCTTATAACTGTAAGTAATATAAGTGGATCATAATAAAAGTATAAAACTCTATGACTTAGACACAGACATTAGCTGGATTTCACTTTAAATCCATCAAATTACTCGTTTGGCGCCTTGGCACCAATGCAAGGCCTGCATATAGATTATTCCAAACTTAATAGTTTAATCTTTTGTTCTTTAGAGGGGTTGCACAAAAATGAGTGTTAATGTGTAAGAGTTTCATAGACACAGACACACACACATGCAAGGAATTAAAGCATTAAAATGAAGATCTGATTAATTTTATGAATCATTAATAAGGCTTCAATCACGTGCACAATGAAAATTTCAATAAAATAACTTTTTGGCACGTCGTTACGAAAAGAGGTGGTACATTAAGAGAACTATAGGACATAATGAGGCGAATTGCGCGCTTTATTTGCACATGCAAGAATGAAAAATTATGTTGTTATAGGTGTATTATTGTGATTCCTACGCACAAACAAACTTTAGTTCTGCATTCGCCAATTCGATTGCTTTGTTGCCAGATAGCTCAATGAACTGAACTCAACGAGAACAATGGAACACTATTATTCACACTATTTACACTATTATTTCCACACACACACAAAAAAAATCGATACAAAAATCTTGCCATTGGATTTTTCTTGAATAGTTTTAGGGCAGAATTAGTTTTCACAAAAAAGGGGGAGGACTTTGAAATCAATGAGCACAAAGGAACAATTATCTTGCCAAGATGCCAACTGAAGGGATTGTTCCTTGAATACTTTCTTGAATGATTAATGATATTTGGCATGTTGGACAGCTTTTCTGCTGAAATTGTCTAGTTGACAGGGAAACAATAGCGTTTCATTGTACTCCTTGATTTTGATATCCTCCTCTTTCTCCCTTTTGCCTTCTAGCTATTCGGCAGCAAAGCAATAACAGCTTAAGTTCGAATTTTTCATTCTTTGCGCAAATAAACCTGATAACTGACAATTCTCTGGGGAGATCGAACAAAATGGTATATAGGTTCAGCGAGCCATCCATCGTAGTTCTAGCATAGGATAACATGTAGAGGACCATCAATTTGAGAATCATCAAAGATATGACAGACAAGAGAACATTTGACAAGGAACTCGGGGTAAAGATTCCTTATGTCGACGATGTCCACACAATGAAGGAAATACTTTTCGATATGTACGGAAAACGACTAAATGGAAATGTCAAAGAAATTGAAATAGGGTACGTTGGTTATAGCAACAAAAAATATGTGATAAATTCGGCTAAAGACTTGAAAGAAGCGTTCAAGAGTGGAAGTCAACACTTGACACAGTTACCATTATTTTATATGGTTGAGGCTCAACCAAAAATTGTTGTACAAGGTATTTCGACATTTATGCTATAAATTAACATTTTTTGTTTCCTCGTTAATTGATAAGGTTGTTTTCTTTCTTTCTTTCTTTCTTTCTTTCTTTCTTTCTTCTTTCTTTCTTTCTTTCTTTATTTATTAATTAGACTCCAGTGGGTCGGAGCAAGAAACCGCCAATGGACCTCCTTTAAAAAAGCAAAAATGCCAAGCGGGTAAAAAAATAATGGCATATTTTGAATACTGAATTTTCATATCTTCTTGCCTAAAAATGGTGAAATAGAAACACTAGCTAAAGTTACCACACTTGTGTAATTTAGATATATAAGTACAATTTCATGGATTAAAGCTAGTAAGCGAATACAACCCATTTTTCAGTACTTGACACTGCATCTTTTTATGTATGTTTCAATTCTAATCTATCCGACCTCAATACTTCCATGACAGATTCTAAGAAAACAACTCGCAAAACTAAGTCTCAGGATCGTGAAAAACGCAAAGAGGATATTGTAAACCAGCTTCAAGAAAAGCATGGGAAAAAATGGGAAAAGCGCGAGTACCGGTTATGGGCCGAGACAATTGTAAGTGATTACATTATATCTTAAAAAGATACTTTTTTTTATTTTTAATTTGTGCATGAAGTCTTATCAGTGATTCATATAATTAATCACGCCTTAATTCGCGTTTTTTTTTCTTGTGTGTGTGTGTATTTCTGCAATCCCTCTAAAGAACGAAAGGTTAGACTATTAATTTTGGAATAATCTACTAAGAAGTAGACCTTGCATTGGTGCTAAAACGCCAAACGAGTAATTTGATGGATTTAAAGTGAAATCCAGTATCTGTGTCTAAGTCATTGAAACAATAAAGTTTTATACTTTTATTATGATCCACTTTATAATTTACAGTTAAAGGATGACCACGATAGTCTTGAGGAGCCGCCTGATTATCCCATTTTCACCAGAAAGGGGAATGAGCAAAAAGGCAAGAGAAGATCTCCTTTGGAAGAAGCCTTGACCGAGGCTGCAAAAACCTTGGTCTCGACTTCGTCGACAAGCACATCTGGGGTAAAACGTAGCTGCTATTTGCCAGCAGTTATAAGAATACAGCAAATTAACAGCAGCTGATATGATTTGTTAACAGAAAAATGATAACGATACGAGAGGACAACTTTATCAGCAATTGGCAACGCTTGGAGAACTAAAGGACAAGGGCATTTTGACAGAAGCAGACTTTCAAGCCCAAAAACAAGTTATATTAAATGAATTAGCCAAGCTTCAATAATTTTTACATGAGTTGGAAAGAGAGGAAATAGGCTAGTAAGAAGACGTAGAACTTTTCATGTGCCGAATTCTTGAATTAGAAATGCGGCGTCATGCAGAGCCGCTTGAATTTGACAAAAGTAATTCAAACTGGCCCTTCCAGCATAATTCTAAATAACAGTCGAATTCAGGTGGTTCTGACGCCACATCTCTTATCTACAAGTTCGACGTTTGAAACGGGCCTTATTCCTTTTAATGCGAGTTTGATATGTACAGAGTGATATGTATACAGGAAAGTTTTGATTTATTAAAGTCATTTTTGTTCGTGCAAAAAAAGTGTAAGTCTACCAGTTAGTAGTAGAATAAACACCAATCAGTTGTTTTCTCTTGTGCATTTTATCCACATGCAGGGGCGTAGCGAGGGCCTGGGTACAGAATGTTTTTGAGTGGTGGGTTAAAAAATCTGATACTTAAATTTGTACCAACTATAGATTTCATAAATTGCCAAAATCTGTCCCCCTTGCCCCACACTCTTAATAAAGTAATGTAGGCCTGGCGTACAACGTCATATCATTATTTGCGAGTGATCACACTTTAACGGCCGACGACGGATGTTACCACTTGTATAGAAATTTCCTCTCTGAAAAGCGTATCGGAAATTTCTGGATACACCAAACATTTACAGCGGACAATGACGTGTGGACGCTACGCGGTATATGGTAAAAATGAGTGGGCCGGGCGTTAGTGTTTAAAAGTTCAATAGACAAACTGAAAGAAAACAATGAAAATAAGGATTACTAGTAACTAGCATTGTCTACTTGCTATTTCACGCATTGTAAGTGTACGCGTTGCTTCAGTGTTTTTCAATTCATTGAATTCATTACAAAATTTTTAGCCACAACAATAAAGATAAAAGAATTGCCTATGATGAATCTATTTAAAGTTCCTCAAAGCTTTTGAATATTTCTCTTATGTAAACGTACTTTCTAGTCAAGGCACTTTCTCACAACTATCTAGGAAGCATGTCTATATAAACAGCGAGCCTTAATTGAAGTTTCACTAATATTGCAACTGCATTCATTATAGCATCATGTGCAAGGACTACCAGTATGCTTCATTCACTTGCTTTTGAGGAAAAAAAAACACTCACAATTGTGTTGCTATTCTCAGGAGGGAGTTAAAACAGAATAAGAAAATTCATAAAGCAGTCTGGCAGTGGCACTAAATAAAATGATCGTGTGAATGGCGTATTAGGGCTCATCTTGTTTCATTTTTTTTTCATGATCTTAAAATTCAACAATCGAATAGCTTAAAAAATTCAGGTCGATGAAAAAGTGCGCAATTTTTACGTATACTTTTGTTGTTGTGAACCAACATGTTATCAGTCTTCATTCATTATTAATTCATTTTCACTGAAAAGAAACAATCGCAAAGCGATTACATTGTTCCTTTGTAAACGCCGTGGTGTACGAAAGCACAAATGCATGGATGCATCTATTTCTGGTTCAACATTCAATGCTCCCAAAGCATTTTTCGGATGTCAACTGCATTTGATTAGTTGTCAATCAATACTAATTACGGTAGAAAATTAGAATTAAAAAAGGAGCAAAGAACAATGAATTCCATAATCTGGAACAGCCAATAGATGATTTGTTGGTTCATTAGTTATTTTTATTGTACAGTATTCTTTGTTTGTGTTATGAACCCAAAAACTTATTGCGTTTAATTCTAAACCACTTCTATACATAACACTTCAACTTAAATAATCCTTCCTCACTAAAACGATTCCAGAAAAGTCCTGAGGAGCGATATTTCTAAAACGAAATTATGTGATCATTCATTGCCAAATCATTTTCATTCAAATTGGAAAACCACTGAAGTGCTTCTTTGTTGAAAGAAAAAGACAAGCCTTCATTACAGTGTAACTTCAGCTATTCTTGTAAAACAATGGAGTATTTTGGGTCAGTATACAAAACTTATATTTTAGAAAGTTGAGGACCGCATTTAATTTAAGTTCCAAAACATTAGCACTCAAAATACTACTCCACGATCACAACATAAAATTTGAGCTCAATTTCATTGTATCATCAGCTGGTATTGCTAACTTGACCCACAAAACGTTTGACCAGATAAGTATAAACGAACTGAAACTACTGAATCAATCATGTTCAACCACCATAAAGCGTTCAAGCAAAGAACAATTGAAACGGGCTAACCGATTTAAGCGTATCGACCTAGTAATCTAGCCATTGTCAGTAAGCGATCCCGCCGAGACTCAAAGAACAATCGAACTCTTCAGTAAAATGGGGATACATATATATGTATATATATCCAAAAATTCTCATTATTTTTGGAAACGGGTGTATATATATATATATATATATATATATATATATATATATATATATATATATATATATATATATATATATATATATATATATATATATATATATATATTATATATATATATATATATATATATATATATATATATACATTTTGGTATTAATCGTTACTCGTATTAGTATACCGTAAGTTTTACCTTTGATTGACAGTAGCAAAAACGCCAATTAGCGATTAATTTGAATGTCAGAGTTCGCAGAATATCGAAAACCGCAGAATTCAAAAAATTAGAACAGATCGTATGAGTGCACGTGACACGGACCGCGCCGTGCGCCGTGGCCGTGTCAGTGTCGTTATGTCTATAAAAATATTCGAAATTCCTGCCGTAACCGTGCCATGACTGTTCCGTGCCGTTTTTACAGTCATACGAAATCTATACTCGTTAATGACAGGCACTTATCAAATAAACCATGTGACGTCAATGATCACGTGAGGGGAAGCACCCTGATCGAAGTGCCTGCATTATTTTGTTTTTGTAGCCTTTTAGTTCATAAAAAATAATTTTCACTGTCATACAGCTTTCGTATGGTTGTGGAAACAGTACGGTGACGGCATACACAATCCCATCTTCCTACTATACTCCAGATGTAGTAAAGACGAAATAAAAAGCCTGGACGCGCGAGGAATGAATTGAAGGCTAGTTGAGCAAGGTAGGTGAGGAAAAGTTGAGACTGCAGATAACACACAGAGGTGAAGTAACGACGCAGTCCATTTCACCTTCCTCTTCTTAATTAACAAAATTATATTTTCGATACTTGTACTTGCCAATCTCGATTGTGTACTTGCCTGTGTAAATGACACGTTTGCGCATGCGCGAGATTTCGCGGGCTTTCACGAAGCGTCTTACCACAGGTTGCCCATATTTCTAAAACTTTTTCCTACTATGACTATCATTTCATTGTATAGCCAGTCAAATATAAAATTGACAAAAAATACCATAACATTTTTATTTTACAATTTTTTCTTTCTGGTAAATCTGGTAAATTGTGCTTTGGATTGCTGTGCTCTAACATAGACATCAATCAAATTTGAACTGTGATGCATCACCAACTTTTTTGACTCATTTGACAATTGTTTTTAAAGCAGTTACTGATGTATTGACTTGCAAGACTTGCGAAATATAGATAGGCTTAAATATTCAGGTTTGAAAGTAAATATTGCACTCAAAGTTTTCAGTTGTTTGTTTTCACCCACAATTTTTAACTCGTGGATTGCAAATCCACGAGTTATAGTGAGGGGTCGAATATGCAAATGAGTCACTCACTCACTCACTCGCACATTGTTAAATCATGTTACTGCGCATGCTCGACGTGATTGATGGCAGGCCGAAAGTAACGTGCGGTTCTGAGTACGATATTGAAGGAAATTTGATTCCGGGACTCCTGTGTTAATGAAATATTTGTTCATTAGACTTCATGTCAAACTTGATTTGGAGTATTAGTTATTATGATTATGATACGCTTTTAATGTTTGTACTCTATCAGCACGAGAGTAAATGTTAAACATAGTTGATAAAAAGCAAACGATAACATTTTGAGTACTGACTCGTTGCCTGAAACTGGCCGTTAGTCACGAGCCGCTAGTCCCGCAAAAAAGCGCATTGAGTTTAAGTGTCATTGCCAGAGTAGACCGGGCAGATCGCAAAGATGGGGGTCGGCCGATTAACTCTGTTTTTTGTCCCTTGAAAGACTATCGGATGGGATGAAGATCTGTGGTATTTAAAGTTTCTTCGCTCTTTTATGTTCTCAGATTGACCACCCCCCTCACTTTTTGACTCCGAGGACCCTCTCAGAAGCGTACATTTACGCAATATTTGGACCGCTATAAAATCATAACCACTTGGCCTTATGAATTTCTTTAAATTTGCTCGTTAACCTCTTTCTATCAGCGACATATTTCCGAGTTTTAAACAACTTCCGGTGTATTCTGAATTTTTGCGAGGTTTTTGAAATTTGCATACAAAGCTAACATCGCCGTAGACCGAAAAATCAGTCATTTTCAAAGCCTGTTTTCTCATTAGTGCGGTAGTTTATTTTCGTAAATCTACCATGTAATGAAAGCTTATTTATTCCTCTATTTATTTCTAAAAAGTTTGACTCGGATATTTTTTTGGTTTCTCTATTGCTGGCTTCCGAACGTACTATACTGTCAACTACATTTACGCCAAATTCTAGGTATTTATCATTGGTTTTTCGAATACAATTCTTGTTATTTTTGCTATTATCCACGAACTAAGTTAAAATATGAAAGATAACTCTATTGGATTATGCCAGCACTTGTATTTACTTACACATCAAGATAAGCAAGGCGATGACATTCTATTCTAGGAGCCATTGCGTGACAAAATTGTCTTGAATTTTAATTAACATTTTCCGGAAAGTTGACAGTTTAAGTTTGATTCTTTTCGAGTAAATGAATAATTGAATTCTGTTGTTTTACATAAAATGAAACACTGCTTAATGTCAATATAAACAGGCGAAAAAGATGTGACGTCTTATAAAGTAAAGCAGCTAATTATTGTTTATTTCCATGCTTTATATGGTGAGATATCACGAGAAAACCAAACCCAATTTTATAATTATTTTTTGATTTTACAAAAACAAACTCCAAAGCTTTATAATAGGAGCTCTAAGTACAAGAAATAAAGGAATCAGTAACACGATAAAATTTAGAATTTTGTCTTATTAGTTAGTCTATCCCATAGCGTTGCTGTGGATATTCATCTTATGTGTCAGTAGATGGTTGGCAGCATTCACACTTCTGAACATATTTTTCTAGTGGCTCGATGTATGTCTTTTTCCTTGATTGAGAACCATTTGTCTCAATTTCTAGGTGTTCACATATTTCTTTCAGCTCTTTGATCTTGAGTTGATTAAATCCTTTATTGTACATCGAGCAAATGTTCGATGACCCAACAGTTATGGGGTGTGGCACTCTGTCCATGTCCTCCATAACTGCATTTCGCATGGTCGCCAGGTTGGTTTCAAACTCAGCTGCCTCAAAGTCATCCTCTGAAAGGTCATCGTCCACAGCTTCAATCTGTTTTGAAAGAGCGGATAATCTAGAGAACAGACTTTGGATTTGTTTTGCTGTTCTCCATTCATCAGGTTTGAAGAGAAGTTCTCCCTTTTGGTCTTTTGCTTGCGTCATTTCTCGTGACACTTGTATAGGGTCGGCCTTGAGACCACTTCGTTGACCAGCCTTAAACTTTTCGACAAGAAAAGACTTCGCTTTTTTGGACATGCGTGTGCGTTTTTTTGTTGCCTTCAAAGCCCAACCTTGAGGCCGCACACAAGAACCAGACAAAGCGGGGGGAGTATCTTGATTTTGTGTAGCACTAGGCTTCCCAGTCACTGATACAGTGCTTACCTTTTCAGACCATTTCTTTTTGATGCTGTCATACATTGACTCTGATTCGAGTTTTCTTAAATGTGTCCCGGTGTCCATATGATCTTGCATTTCACTCTCTTTCTTAAAGGTTGCGATACAGCCACTTTCTTTGCAAGAGAAGATATCCGTCGATGATCGCTTACTTTGTCCAACTGTTCCTTTCTCTTGTACTGGTGGACCAAATGGCTGAACAACTTTAAGCCCAGTATCTCCCTGTGGTGAAATACGATAATCTTCATAGGACAGGAGTTTCCCACGCCCAATGCCATGTGCTTTCCAGGCGCGGATTCCAGTATCTTCAAAGCTAAAGTTGTAAAGAAAACTGATGCCAGGTATCTTGTTTTCACTGCCAGTTTCTTTAGATGGATCAATTTCAACAACAGCTGCTCTACATCCTTTAATTCCTCCATGTGATTCTAATGCCTCTTTCATGTCTTCTGCAGTAAGCACATTATGCTTCTCATTCACCCATCTCTTGATGTGCGCTTTCATTGGTGCAGTTTTGCGATCACAAATATCTTTTCCCGCTTGAGGGTCTGAGAAGTCATAGCGAAGAACGTTGATTTCCGCTCTTTTCCCGATATCTGCAAGACCAAGTAGTAGTGGGCCATTATGGTAGCATCCTGCATTATCTGATCTTAGTGACACTTGTGTGATATGGGGATAATCATTCTTGATGATTTTGAGGAGATGTTCTATGATAGAAGCTACTGCGAATTTGTCTTGAGTACATACATTCAGAACATGAACGTAGCACTCCACGTCAAACTTTTCCTCTCTTTTTGTGATAACAGCACTTACATGCCAACTACGCCCTCGTTTTCCAAAAAAGTCACTCATTCTTTCTCGGTAACGCTGTGGTAGATACTTCATGGCCCAATCAAAAACGATTAGACATGTCTTGTCATCAAGTTTGTTAAGCACCTCTTGTTTCGCTTCTTCTTGGTTGATTGAGCGTAAGAGATGTGCCTTCCAAGCGTGAATAGACTGTACATTTTCTTTGTACTGAAACATTACTCTGGCGTTTTGGTCTTCTGTCAATTGGGAATCCTCAATAGCTTGATTGATTTCAGTAAATACATCCTCAAGCTGGGTACACCTTTCACACTCAAAACCATGGTTATGTTGACATTTTTTCTGGAACTCTGGTTTTGTGGGGTCACTCAGAGAATGTACTGAGCAGTGATCAGCGCAGTTTTCTTCTTTACCAACGTGCGTCTTGAAGTCATTTTTGAGGTATCTCTTGGATTCTTTAATGTATTTCTGCATACGCTGCGCCCATTCTTTTTCTGTACCGCTCTCTTCCAACGTTTTTACAATAGAAGCCAAGTTTTCCATTGCATCTGTTCCCTCTGCTGTTATATTGTCTAGTCCTTGAAGCAATTTCTGCATTGAAGCAGAACATACTTCAATGATTCTGTAAAGTGACCGTTCACTTGGTGGTTCAAAGCCAATCTCTTTACAGTAACTAAGGTACTGCTGGATGATCCTGGAAGGAATCATTGTTCTTACAACTGCAGGTATAATGATGCGCTCACCAGAGTCCAACTTCAAAGTTTTTGTTCCAAAGGCTACATCCTGAAGCATGTCTGGCGTTGAAATAAAATCAATGAAGTGGTCTATCTTGGCATCATCAATTCTTGTACGAAAGATAGATTTCTCTTGAACAGGCTGGCCTTTTCCTAACTCTGTAGCATGCTGACGCGCTTGATCGATGCGCCACTTTGACAAGCCTGGAATGAGCTCTTGTAACTCTTGACGGCTGAAGTCATTGGCAAAAAGAGACATGATCTGACGTTTTGTCTGCCAGGATTCTGCTTGGTCATAAGCAGTAATAAGCGTGTCAATCGGGGAAGACTTTGGATCAAAGTGCTTTCGTGTCACAGTAGCGGTGTCACCTAAGGTTTCTTCTCTAAGAGAGCTCCAGATCTCTTCCTCTTGTCCTGGACTTATCACAGAGAGAGCTGCTGATATGGCCTCTTTTGCTTTGCGCTTGTAGTAGCGCTGCTGTGTCTGCGAGATGTCATCCCATTCGGCATTCAATGTAGACTTCACTGGGCTATAACGACCATCTGTTATACTGTTAATGCTGCTATTGAGTATTTCTCGTTTCTGTTGTTGAATTTCTTTTTCGTCTAGCCAGATACTTATTTCTTCCTCAGGAACTGAAAATTGGGAAGACTGGGAGGATGTTGTCTGTGCATCACTAGATTCTTCTTGTAATCGACTAGGGCCTGGCTCTTCATCCATAGAAACAGCAAAAAGGATCTCACTCTCGTTTCTTCCAAAAGACGCATCTTCCTCTTCACCAATACCCTGTATCACACAACATTAGACAACATATTTCATCAATATCTTAGTGTTAATGCTGCACCTGGCTTCCTTAGGGTACCTTAAAGCGTTGCAACATTTTTGCTAACATATTTTATTATTAATTAATACGTGCAAAAGGCTGAAGTCAAAGCTGTGCGTTAATGAGTTAGAGAAGTAAAATTGAAAAAATAGACATAAAAGAAGCTAGAGTATTTTGAGGATTTGGTAAACTACGTGAAATTTTTATTATCATTTATTTGCAACCACAGGAAACACATAAGTAAAATTTTGAAATACATTCAACTCTCGCCTTACGAACACCCCGATATTGCGGACACTAATTTCGGTCTCGAGGGTGTCCATCAACCCTTCATCACCACAGGGAACCCATAAGTATATTTGCACACAATACGCGGTTTTTGCGCGGTGTAGACAGTACTAGTGTCAATATCAAAAGGCTAACTAACCTGTTCTTCCTCTTGAGTGTTTTTATCTTTCAATGCTTTATAGTGCCACGCTCGACAACTTGAACATATTGCTGTTTAAAGGAGTGTAATTAGGGACCGTTCATTTTTTATCAGGGAGGGGGGGGGGGGGGGGGGGCGGTGGAATTCCAGCAGGAGTCCATACAAGAAAAACTAGCCCCCCCTCTATAAGCCTGATTTTTTTTAATGACTCCCCCTCTCCCCCCAAAAAAATTCCACCGCTTCCTTCCCTCCCTGATAAAAAATGAATGGTCCCTAAAAGGATATCAAAAGTCAGTTTGTTGCAGTTGTATAAATGTTGGCAATCCATGTACTTTAATGTCAGATTATTTCGTTTTTCATTATCATTTACAGGCCCGTAGGCTGCATTCTGAATGGGGATTCGTTTCGGAATCAGGGTGGATCAATTTTCTGTAAAGAATAAAGCTCTTGCTCTTCTGATAGCAAGCAGAACATTTTCAGAAACCATTTACAATAACGACATTATGCGAGCGCGAAGCGCGAGCCGCTCGTCAAAGTAAGGCATGAAAGTAACTCAAAAGTACTACATTTCTGATTCAGTAAATGAGTAGTTAGCATATATAACTAGTTTCGGATTTGGTAATATTATACATTTTAATTTGCGAGCGCGAAGCGCGAGCCGCTCAGCGATAGACAGTAATGTAGTAACTCAGAAATGTTCTATTCTGTTTCCGTCCCTTACTTAAAAATAACTGATAAAAGCTCATTGGTATGATGTTTTTAATGGCCCCCCCTTTTGACATTGATTCTTCTACATGTGCCCCCCCTATAGGCCTGATTTTTTTTGAATAGCCCCCCCCCAGATTTCCACCGCCCCCCCCTCCCTGATAAAAAATGAATGGTCCCTTATAGTACAAGAAATCAGCATGCGTTTGCAAATATTTACAAGAATGTTATTCTTTCTTACCTGCACCAATAGCAACGACAGTTTGATGAAGCAAAAATATATCCTTTGACATTTGTATGTTCACTCGACGGGGTGATTTGAGCTGCTTACGTTGGCCCTTATGATTGGGATATGAACAACTATTGTTCTTACGTCCAGGCCAGTCAACTGTAAGTTGTCTCCGGTGTTTTGGACACACAGTCATGGTCAATATATCTTGATCATCAAAAGGTTTTCCAGCGCGATTTAAAATTAGCTGGAACTCGCTTAACTTATTACCGGCGGTTTTTCCACGCTTGTGACCTATGCCAAGCGTGACAAGATGAGAGTCAACATCTCCAATACACGAATTCAATGGCACAATTGTTGACCCTAGTCCAACAGAGCCACACGACGATTTTTCCGAGAAAAAGGTACAATTTATCGGTGGATCCATGAGACACAGCACTTCTCTAAGTACGACGATAAGTCAAAATGATTTGATTGATTGTGCAACACAGTTTCGCAATAAAATGTTTGCTAATGAGACAGTCTTGGAATTCCTTCGTTGTTACTTTATAATAATACAACCAAAGTCTTTGAAATAATAGGGTATTTTTTAATCACGAACAGGAAGTTTGTCAAAATCTTCACTTCGTGTTATTTTTCACATGTCAGGCGCGCGAGAAACTGTCAACTTTCCCGGGAAATTTTAATTAAAATTCAAGACAGTTTTGTCACGCAATGGCTCCTAGAATAGGATGTCATCGCCTTGCTTATCTTGATGTTAAGTAAATACAAGTGCTGGCATAATCCAATAAGAATTATCTTTCATTTCTTAACTTAGTTCGTGAGTAATAACAAAAATAACAAGAATTGTATTCGAAAAACCGATAATAAACACCGAAAATTTAGCGTAAATGTAGTTGACAGTATAGTAAGTTCGAAAGCCAGCAATAGAAAACCAAAAAAAATATCCGAGTCAAACTTTTTAGAAATAAATAGAGGAATAAATAAGCTTTCATTACATGGTAGATTTACGAAAATAAACTACCGCACTAATGAGAAAACAGGCTTTGAAAATGACTGATTTTTCGGTCTACGGCGATGTTAGCTTTGTATGCAAATTTCAAAAACCTCGCAAAAATTCAGAATACACCGGAAGTTGTTTAAAACTCGGAAATATGTCGCTGATAGAAAGAGGTTAACGAGCAAATTTAAAGAAATTCATAAGGCCAAGTGGTTATGATTTTATAGCGGTCCAAATATTGCGTAAATGTACGCTTCTGAGAGGGTCCTCGGAGTCAAAAAGTGAGGGGGGTGGTCAATCTGAGAACATAAAAGAGCGAAGAAACTTTAAATACCACAGATCTTCATCCCATCCGATAGTCTTTCAAGGGACAAAAAACAGAGTTAATCGGCCGACCCCCATCTTTGCGATCTGCCCGGTCTACTCTGGCAATGACACTTAATTCTTTCGACAAGTATTTCTCGTATTATTGAGTCTTGGAATCTGAAATTTTTGGCATGCTTTTTCATTTACAATTTTTCAATTGTATATATGAATTTGAATTTTTGAACTTGACCACAACATGTTGCTGATGCATCCTGGGAGGTAGAGCTTTATTTCGCGTTGCGTGACGTTTCGTATCAGGGGAGAAGCCTCAACTGGCACCCAGGGTATTTTAAAAATCGACTTTTGTTCGATTCGCTTATTCTTTTTCACTTTTGTTTGTTCGTTTATTAGACGACAATGTTCTCATATTAGTGTTAATGATATAGCCAGGTTAACGCTTCTTGACATACCTAAGCACAAGCAGCCTATCAAAAGACTCAGCAATGCTGTATTAAACAGTACATTACTGCGTTTCTGCTTGTGTGACGAAAAGTAATTAGATAACACTTCAAATATTATTTCTGAGACTAAATGCTGCATTTATCTCATAGGTGTGAGAAAAGCCATGAGCTGCTAGTAAGCAGTACATCACTGAGTCTTTTACTTGTTGAAAAAAAGCCCTGTTAATGATTAGTACATTATTGTACTTGTCTGTGAATATTGCATTTATCTCAGAAGCGTGAAAATATACGGAGAACTTAAGTCGAATTAGTACCAGTCAGTCAGTCAATCACTCCGTCAGACACTCAGTCCGTCAGTCCGTCAGTCACTCAGTCGATTAGTCAGTCAATCAGCCTTTTAATAAAAATAGATGGCGTTTCCCCCTGTCCTTCCCAATCACCATGAGACTATTACCTCTGCTTTTGTCTCGATTCCCTTGTCATAAAAAGCATAAATCATATCGTTGTTTAATTTCCCGAAAAGAGCAATCATAGGTGTATGTAATTGAATTCTTAGAAAGCGGTGAAATCAAAGAAACCACTTCAGACAAACTACTTTTACAATAGATAATTTATTGATGCGAAACTTTTTTTAATTAGCGATACTTTAGCATCGGAAACAGTTTTAATAAGTCATAAAGTGAGCGAGAGCTGTAGTTAAAACATAACCTAAGGGATGCAAAGAAGAGTGGTAAATCATAAGATTTGCTGATAAGCCACAGACTCTTTCTTTCAGTTTTGAGATTTCAATACCTAAATTGAATTTGGCGGTAGTCTGTTAGAGAACCATTCACAAATCTTGCTGTTATGGAATACCACACGCCACTTGTGTATAACATTCTTTTTAGTATAAACTTAGCAATTGATGTTACAGTTGTTTTCAAAAACTTGTCCATAAACATGATGTTCTAATACTAAAAGAACTGTCATGTGACAAGTCATCGCTAAATAGTCGGAGGTAACTGCAATTATTTTATAAATAACAATGATATTGAAGCCTGTAGAAAGGAAGTATAAAAAGTAATCCCAATGTTTACAAAGATAAATCTGTTTCGTCTGGTGTTAGTCACGTGTTATTTCTTTAAGTGTTTGAATATATTTCACAGATAACATTTTGAGAATGACTGCATATGCGTTTGTCAGGTTTTGTTTTAAGTGTTAAAAAACACTTTTCTGTACGTACATGTGCATTATAATTTTGTTCAATATTCTCATAGTAATACTGGCATAACTGCATTTGAATAAAGATGCTATAATAATCGAGTAAATAAAAATCGCTATAAAAAATCGCTATAATGAAATCGAGTTTATATCTAGTTTTCTATTCCAGTGCGGTGCTAAGAAACATTTTTCGTGTATCTGATATCAGGGATTTACAGCGGGAATTTATAAAACTGGTTAGGCCGTAAAACATTAATGATCCAAACTTTATTGTAATTTTTCATTAATTGAATTTTTGGTACAAAATAAGAATGCGATGAAAGCATCTTTACTATTGATTGAAGTTGTCACGTACAACAATTAATTCAATTAGTTAAAAAAGGGGTAGACGTAACATCTGGTTGCTTAGCAACATAACCAAACCGCTACACATGAGTTGTTTCGTGTTTATAGTTTTACTGTTTTTATGAATTCTGTTTGTCATTCCTTTCTTTCGCCGCTTTTGTTGCATTCTTTTGATTTACTTCGATTTCTCTTGTATTCGTCTTCTCTCTACTCTCTCTTTTTAAATCAAGTTTCAGTCATTCTCTCTCTCTCTCTCTCTCTCTCTCTCTCTCTCTCTCTCTCTTTCATTTGAGATATTTATTGATTTTTACTATATATATCATTTCTTAGATTTTATACAAAAACATTATATATGTACATCCAAATTATATTTTAAATTACTTGATATTTTATCATTTTGATCAATTTTTATATTTTAAATCCATTGTTTAATGACTAGCCATATCGGTTAATGTTATTCAATTTGCTTTAACAATATCTGTAAAACCACAGGTCATGTTAATAAAGCATATCTATCTAATTCAATTACTTTTATTGTTTTTTCATCTCTATCCATTTTTATCCATTTTTTTTTTTTTCAGATTTGCTTTCCTTATCCGTCTCTTTCAATTCCTTTCCCTTAGCTGCTTTGACGATTTCGCATGCAGAATCGTCATTTTTAACTCGTGGATTGCAAATCCACGAGTTATAGTGAGGGGTCGAAATATGCAAATGTGTCACTCACTCGCAAATATGTTCACTTTTGCTACTGCGCATGCTCGACGTGATTGACCGCAGGCCGAAAGTAATGTGACCTCTGGGTACCAGATTAAAGGAAATACGGGACTCCTGTGTTTTATTCAAATATGCATCGATAGATCGATGACATTTAATTTACTCGAATTCTTTAGCCGATTGTACGGCGAAACTTGCTTTAGAATTGAACGATCTAAAAGGCAGTCATGTTCAATACACACGAAAAATTATATACAGACGTTGTTTAAAGAAGAAGCTTTTTAGATCATTAAATTCCTAGCATTAGTACAAGCTATTTCAGGAGTAAAACCATCGAAGTACCAAAGCAAGTTTAGACATGACTTACGCAGTAGAATATCGCACTGCCGGCAGTCGATAGCCAGACTTTCGTGTACATCGCTATCAAGCGACAAAAATCTCTTCAAGTGCAACATCAAAGTAATCCAAGCTTTTAGTGTTCGTACTCTATTATCACAAGAGTCAAAGTAGATAAGTTAAACAAACGAAAACATATTGAAAGCAGTCTAGTCGTCGGTCGCCGCCGTGAAGGCCTCGAGTCTGCTAGCCGAAAACAGCAACAAAAAGGCGTATTGAGTTAGTTTAGTGTTTTCTATTGGCTTAGTGTTTTGTAAAGTAATTTCTTTTATATTTATAGCGACAGTTTTGCTACCGAGCACAGAGAGAAGCATTTTTGCATTTGTTTTGTAACCACACTGACAATAAATATACAAAATTCACCAGTTGAAATCATACAACTCCTGGGTGGCCCAGTGGATGTGCCCTTGGCTTTACAAGCGAAAGGTCCGGGTTCAAATCCCGGCCAGGCGGTGAATTTTTTTTTTTCACTTTTTTTCTTTTTGACAGATTTTTTTTCTTTTATAGGTAATGACTCTTTCTTCGCTAAAGAAATTATTGATTTATTGATTTTGGATTTTTGTCTTAAAATGAAAACTCGTTATTTTACTAAAAAAAATTTGTTTGGGCTTCCTGTGGTCATTTCGGTCAATCCACGAGTTACTTCGCCGTTGGCGGTTTGATCGAGAACGGGATCAATTTTTACTTCTTACTATTAATGAACATCATGAAAGTACTTCTCCGATTAAGTAATGCTTATTTGGCAAAATATTACTAGACTAGACAATATTGCTATATATACATAAGACTATTTACCTTTATAGTCTTTCTAAAACATCCGAGAGGTTTTGTATTGGGTTTCCTGTGCTAAATGTAGCAGGAGACAGGAAACCCAAGTAACCAGGGGAAGCACGGATGCGGTACGGGCGATCTAACTTATGAGACGCGAAAATAATTGATTACTGCAAGTTAGAATCAGTTAAAAATACTCACAAAATTGAAAAACGAAACGATAAAGAAAACACACGAAAATTTAAACGCGTGTTTTAAATGATGCTCGATGTGCCCATGCATGCACACTGATTTCGAAGCTCCCGTAAGCGGGCACTATCGCGAAACTCAAAAGTTGTGAATACGTAGAGCCGACAGTGGCCGAAAAATAGGTTCAGTGAACGCTTGCTGTCTAAACCCTTTCTAAAATCATGAAATATGTGTTATTGATATTACCGATTGAATTCATTGAATACGAAAACATATTGAATAAACTTGAAGCATTAAGATAAAATATATAATAAATCTGCAAGCACATAACTGACAAAAAACAACAACAACAACAACAACAACAACAACTTAAATTTCCAATTAAGTAGGAGTATTTTGTTGGGTGTCCGCTAACGGGAGCTTATAATTAAAAACAATAGAAAAATCAGTGTTTTAGTTTCAAAAGGGTCGGCGCCGCTTATGGGAGCGTATAAATACATTGTTTGATGGGAGTGAAAACGGGATTTTGGAAAGATGCCCTTAATTAGTGGAGCTGTCCGCTTAAGAGATTGTCCTCAAGCGGAGCTATGACCATATCCTTTCATACTTTTAATGAATTTATTATCTAAAAACTTTTTTCATTTTATTTTCAGAACTATAACAGAAGTCAGGACAGGATCTAAGCGAGAACTTTTTCGCAACCATTCAGGGAATATGGAGGAGCGAGAAAATATTTTCGTTCTCCCGAATTCCAGTTCTCTTGGCAAAGATACTTCTGTTACTCTGGATTAATGTGCTACCTGACTTGGTCGAATTCCTTAGTCTCAGATGGATTACTGTGCTAGTTTACCCGAATTTGAAGCCAACCCGCCAAAAATTGGCTGCAGCCCCTCACTGCAGCTTTAGGGACCCGTTAACTTCCTTAATAAAATTTACAAGAGTTTCTCGAAACCCATGTTATTTGTAATGTATATGATCGGTACAGGCAAGCTCCTCGCAACCACCCTCGTAATTTTTTCTCATAAATTAAGTTATAAAGTATCATGTTTTTGCCTCTGTTTTTCTGCAGCAGCTCAGTTTTAAAAGTATAGTGATTACATCTTTCAGTGAGTTTGAACAGTGCTATAGAAAGTAAATGAGGAAGGGTTTGGTTAGTTAACAGTGAGACCTCTGGTCTAGGGTAAGCATTATAAACTGAAAATCCCGTGCCAGTGGCAGTGAACACAAGCAAATGGAAACGTGCGTGCATGGCGCGGTATACATGATTCGGCGTGGAAAGCCTAGGAGGTGATGAAAAAAGTGAAAGAAGTTTTACTAGAGAAAAATACCCTGACGGCAGACTCTTCTTTTAAACGTTTTCCCTGCTTGAGAAAACAGGACAAGAAAACGATCAGCAACAAATTAAGAGGGTTTGAAATAAATTCTGCTTCCAGGGATTAAAAAAATAAATAAATAAATAAAATAAAAAATAAAAATAATAAAAAACAAATTTAAACTGAAAAAGAGAGTTAACTTCATCCCTCTCCCCTCCCCTCCCTCCTCCCCCACAAGGCACACCCAAGGAGTTAAAATTGAGAAATTATGCCCAGTCCATACGGCGTATTTTTCATGTACTTAATTGCTGCCGTACATAATGTAAAGCTGGATTACGGGCCCTGTCGTATTTTTGCTGCGTACTTAATTCTGAATTATGTATGGCAGCAATTAAGTACATGAAAAATACGCCGTATGGACTGGGCCTACGAAACTTTTTTTTTTCGATTCCAACGCAGGGAATAAATGAGTAACGAAACATAAATGCAAATTAATTATTGATCAATGAGGTTAAAACCGAAAGGAATTTAATATGAATGATCGTGACTAGGTAACAGAGGTCATTATTTTCTGTGTTTATTTTTCTCTGGTAGGAGATAAAAATAGCCTTTGCCGGTTGCCCAGTACATCACAGAGTCGTTGTTGCTGGATGATTTCGCTTCAACCACTGATTTTCAAACGGAATGATAAAACTTACCGCCATCTGAGCCGGTTTGTTGAGGCTTCTTTATCCAGCTATTCTTGATCATATTCATATGAAACTTATGTCCCCATATCATGAACATTTGCAATTCACTAGCGTCCAGGTACACTCGACCATTATTTCTTTAGTGCGCTTGCTCAGTAGCATTGGATTACGCTGAAGGTCAGTCACGCGTTCGTGCAGAGAGTCTAGACATGGCATGGCGACTAGAGAAAGGCACTAAATCTGTTTCATTCAGGACGTTTTCTGTGACTGTATAAAGTCAAGAAAGCAAAGAGGAAACGCTAAGATCGTAAACTTTAGCCTGTGACAGTGATAGAGGTAGACAAGAAGCAAAACCGGATTAAGGGGATACAGTAGAAAATACAACGAGTGGAAGTCATGCCGTGGCGAAGACATAAGCACGGTTATTCAGCGTTTAGAGCCGTAACAGTCCCCTCAAGCGCTTCTTTAACAGACTGAAGCGATTTAGTACATGAAGAACTTTAAAGGGAAATAAAAAGGAGACTTTATTTCGGCCGAAGGAATGACCAAAGCATCCGTATTGAGATACGAATTGAGAGCATTAATTAATCTCTTTCCGACTGTTACTCTTCGTAAACCAGCCTCATCGAAAATCTTTTCGATTATACAAGCAGTTACACTATCTGCTTTTTCACTTGGACGTTTTTCGATTGATTTTGAGATGTTGTAAATCTGATAACTGTGATAACTGTGAGCAAATGAATTCAGTGTTCTTTTCTTCTTCTTCTTCTTCTTCTTTATATATATATTATAAATGTATATTTTGTATGAGTTGTAAAAACAGCGGGAATTACGCTTACTTGTTTATTTCGTACGTAAACCAAGGGATACTACTGCCTTTTGAACCTTTTGCATTTTCTCTCTCTCGCCGTGCTTTACTAAACCGTGACCGCATTTAGCGTCAGAAGCCAAAAAAATCACCAGCGCGCAAACTTCGATACCCATAACCCGACCTCAGATCTTCACGAACCTACAAGTATTATACATCAAAATGCGCCAAATGTATTGAAGGTTTCAAATATCGAGGTAACAATGGGATTTAGACAAGCGTTACAGAGCTATGGGTCAATAATATGTGACTGGTCTATCATCAAGTCAAAATCCTCTGTTAAAAGTGAGCCAACTTGCAAACTTTAAGTCTCAAAACCCGAGCCTAAATTTTTGTCTATTATCTTTATTTTCAGGTCATTACATAGCTTAAACATGTAACTTTCGAAAATCACTGGTAACAGTTGTGTCAGAACAAAAGAACAACATGAAAAATACGAAATTGTACAAAAATTGTGTTGATTTTGACTTGCTGGGATTGCGTGACTTTGCAAAGGAAATGCGATACAAGTAAATGTTAAGCTGAAGTTTCATATGCTATAAAGAAGTTAAGGACGTTTAGCCTACAATCAATTTCCAAAGTCTTCAATGGTGATTTAGCCTGTGGCGATTTGAAGTTTAGTCCATATAATTTGCAATATCAAAACAGACCTCTTAGTTGTGACACCAGTGAATGGTGACAGTTTGCCGGGGTCATGTCTATAAAATAAGTCGATGAGTCGGTTTCCAAACTACTAACCGTTAACAGCAAATCATTCCCTTTGTTATCCATGCGACTGTTGCACATTCTTCAGATAAATGCATTTCCACTAAACCTTATCTTGAAGTACATCTTGTTTGCGTTTGAGCTCAGAGTCAACTCTTTACTAAATTTGCATAAATACAAAATGGCGGGAAAATTGAGCAACGCCGCGCGCACGCGTGTGTACCGGAAATAAAATGCTCCTAGAACTAGAAGTGAGAAAATTAAAGATTATATATGACAACGTCTCAAAAAAAATGAATAAATAACGTTTTATGGACATCTTCCACCTGATCTTTAAGGTGAAACTATCAAATTTTGATCTTTTCATGATTTTTTCCCCAAAATGACTCGACCGGAAACGTGTCATGGCATTCGGTTGTGAACTCATTTGCATATCTGACGTGACAGTTCACGTTTCACACCAGAACGCACAGAACACAACCAAATA